>CM021103.1:275439042-275860615 GCA_007115665.2 Sequoiadendron giganteum | reverse complement strand
CTCCTACCCCTCTCCCTCTTCAGGGCCTCTCTTTGTCTCTCTCTCACTCACACCCTCTATCTCTCTCCCTCTCTCTCAAATATCCTCCCACCCCCTCCCACTCTCTCTCTCCCTCTATCTCATGTATCTCCCCCCACCCCCTCCATCTCTCTCAAATCCCTCTATCCCGAGTACTCCCTCTCCCCCGAGTACTCCCTCTCCCTCACACCCCTCTCCATCTCTCAAGTCTCTCTCTCACTCCTTGTATCTCTCCCATCCCTCTATCTCTCACTCCCTCTCTCTCCTACTCTCTTAGGTAACTCCTTCCCACCCCCTATCTCCCACTTTTTCTCCCTCTCCTTCTCTCTCGGGTGTCTCCCTCCCAACCTCTCTCCCTCTCCCTCTCTCTTAGGTTTATACCTCCCACCCCCTCTCCCTCCCTCTCTCCAACTCCCTCTCTCTTTCACTCCCTCTATCTCTCCCTCTCTTTAATGTCTCTCCTTCCCACCCTATCTCCCTCTTTCTCTGTTTCAAATATCTTCGTCCTACCCCATCTTCCTCTCTCTCTTTGTCAAGTCTTCCCCTCATACACCCTCTCCCTCTCATAGTGACTCTCTCCCTCTCTCTCTCAAGTAGAGGGTTTAGGGGTTAAGGGTTAAGGGTTGAGGGTTGAGGTTTGAGGGATTAAGAGGGTATGGGGGTTGAGGAATTATGGTATAAGGGTTAAGGGTTGATGGTTGAGGGATTAAGAGGGTATAGGGGTTGAGGGATTATGGTTTAAGGGCTGAGGATTGAGGGATTAAGAGGGTATGGGGGTTGATGGATTAGGGTTTAAGGGTTAAGAGTTGAGGTTGAGGGATTAAGAGGGTATAGGGGTTGAGGGATTAGGGTTTAAGGATTGAGGGTTGAGGGTTGAGGGATTAGGGTTTAAGGGTTGAGGGTTGATGGATTAAGAGGGTATAGGGGCTGAAGGATTAGGGTTTAAGGGTTGAGGGTTGAGGGTTAAGGGTTGAGGGTTAAGAGTTGATGGATTAAGATTGTAGAGGGGTTGAGGGATTAGGATTTTAAGGGTTGTGGGATTAAGAGGGTATAGGGGTCGAGGGATTAGGGTTGAAGGGTTGAGGGTTGGGGGATTAAGAGGGTATAGAGTTGAGGGGTTAGGGTTTAAGGGTTAAGGGTTTAGGGGTTGAAGGATTAAGAGGGTATAGGGGTCAAGGGATTAGGGTTGAAGGGTTTAGGGTTGAGGGGTTAAGAGGGTATGGGGGTTGAGGGATTAGGGTTTAAGGGTTAAGGGTTGAGGGTTGAGGGATTAAGAGGGTATAGGGGTTGATGGATTAGGGTTTAAGGGTGGAGGGTTGAGGGATTAAGAGGGTATAGGGGATGCGGGATTAGGGCTAAGGGTTGAGGTTTGACATGGTATAGGGGTTGAGGGACTAGGGTTTAAGGGTTGAGGGGTAAGGGTTAAGGGTTGAGGGATTAATATTATAGAGGGGTTGACTGGTTAGGGTTTAAGGATTGAGGGTTGAGGGGTTGAGGGATTAGGGTTTAAGGGCTGAGGGTTGAGGGATTAGGGGTTTACGGGTTGAGGGTTGAGGGATTAAGAGGGTATGTGGGATGAGGGATTAGGGTTTAAGGGTTGAGGGATTAAGAGGGTATAGGGGTTGAGGGATTAGGGTTTAAGGATTGAGGGTTGAGGGATTAAGAGGGTATAGGGGTTGAGGGATTAGGATTTAAGGGTTGAGGTTGAGGGTTAAAGGATTAATTAGGGTTTAAGGGTTGAGGGTTGAGGGTTAAGGGTTGAGGGATTAAGATTGTAGAGGGGTTGAGGGATTAGGGTTTAAGGGTTGAGGGATTAATAGGGTATGGGGGTTGATGGATTAGGGTTTAAGGGTTAAGGGTTGAGGAGTTGAGGGATTAAGATGGTATAGGGGTCGATGGATTAGGGTTGAAGGGTTGAGGGTTGAGTGATTAAGAGGGTATGGGGGTTGAGAGATTATGGTTTAAGGGTTAAGGGTTATGGGTTGAGGGATTAAGAGGGTATGTGGGTTGAGGGATTAGGGTTTAAGGGTTGAGGGTTGAGGGATTAAGAGGGTATGGGGGTTGAGGGATTACGGTTTAAGGGTTAAGGGTTGAGGGTTGAGGGATTAAGAGGGTATAGGGGTTGAGGGATTAGGGTTTAAGGGTTGAGGGTTGAGGGATTAAGAGGGTATGGGGGTTGAGGGATTAGGGTTTAAGGGTTGAGGGTTGAGGGTTGAGGGATTAAGAGGGTATAGGGGCTGAGGGATTAGAGGTTAAGGGTTGAGGGTTGATGGATTAAGAGGGTATAGGGGTCGAGGGATTAGGGTTGAAGGGTTGAGGGTTGAGGGATTAAGAGGGTATGGGGGTTGAGGGATTAGGGTTTAAGGGTTGAGGGTTGAGGGTTGAGGGATTACGAGGGCATGGGGGTTGAGGGATTAGGGTTTAAGGGTTGAGGGTTGAGGGTTGAGGGATTAATAAGCTATGGGAGTTGATGGATTAGGGTTTAAGGGTTAAGGGTTGAGGGGTTGAGGGATTAAGATGGTATAGGGGTCGAGGGATTAGGGTTGAAGGGTTGAAGGTTGAGGGATTGAGAGGGTATGGGGGTTGAAGGATTAGGGTATAAGGGTTAAGGGTTGAGGGTTGAGGGATTAAGAGGGTATAGGGGTTGATGGATTAGGGTTGAAGGGTTGAGGGTTGAGGGATTAAGAGGGTATGGGGGTTGAGGGATTAAGAGGGTATAGGGGTTGATGGATTAGGGTTGAAGGGTTGAGGGTTGAGGGATTAAGAGGGTATGGGGGTTGAGGGATTAGGGTTTAAGGGTTAAGGGTTGAGGGTTGAGGTATTAAGAGGGTATAGGGGTTGAGGGATTAGGGTTTAATGTTTGAGGGTTAAGGGTTGAGGGTTGACAGGGTATAGGGGTTGAGGGATTAGGCCTCACTTATCTCACAATCCCTCTCTGTCAGCCCTCACTTACCTCCCACCCTACTTTCTTAGGTATCTCCTTCCCACCCCCTCTTTCCCACTTTGACTCCCTCTCCTTCTCTTAGGTATCTCCCTCTCTCTCTCTTAGGTTTCTCCCTCCCATGCCCTCTCCCTGGTTTCTCCCTCCCACACCCTCTCCCTCCCCCCCTCTCTCTCTCAAGTCTCTCTCTCCCACCCCCCTCTCTCTTTATCCCATTCCCTCTCTCTCACTCCCTCTATCTCTCTCCCACTTTGTGTCTCTCCCTCTCTTTGAAGTCTCTCCTTTTTAGAGGAACATATTTGGCGTGTGCCAAATTTGGTGCTCTCCAAATTTGGTGCTCTCCAAATTTGGCACTCTCCAAATGGGTTTACCTTGAAATGGTAAAAATAAGGGTTGACCCCATGATTCAGGCCCAAATTCTCCTGTATTTGTCTAGCTCAACGCTTTATCCAAGTTAGAAACACCTTTTTTGCTGTAGTTGACTTCATATTGTACCAATCTATGCTTGATCCATCACCTTTTTACCACCAATCTGCATGGTAGACAACGTAGAAGAAGACATTTTGAAGTTTCTACATCATTTTACATTATTTGAGGTAATATATTCATTTTGGTAAATTGAAATGTTTGTTTTTAGTATATTTGTTTGTTTTTGACAATATAAACTAAATTTCCTTAATGATTTGATGAATCATAACATTTGGACTTAGAATTCAACATTGAATTAGATGGGATTTGCATACAAAAGTTCAATTTTCAGATTTGCATAAAAAGTTCAATTTTTATGAGTTTGAAGAATAAAAGAAATAAAAACATGACATTTACTTAACATAAATTTACTTATGAATTCCATTTACATTGCTTATAGTAGTCCATTTCTAGCATGGCTAGTGGAATTCACTGTATTTCATTCTTTTTTCAACTAATTTGGAAAACTTTTATTTTCATCTAATTTGGAAAACCTAATAGCTTTCATCAATGTTATTGCAAGTTTCCATTAATTTTTTTGTTCCATAAAAAACTCAGATTCATCACATGTGCTTAGATAAATTCAAGTGAGTTGACATAGTTGAGAATGCTTATTGTCTTTCTAATATACCTCATTGCCAAAGAAATAGTGAATAATTATAAGATATAGCATCACAAACCCTTCTTTGAATCCATATTCTTCATGACTTTGTTGACAATAAAAAATTTGGTTTTGAGAAAAATAAACACAAGAGTCTCTAGTTTTCATTTAAGTGGCAGCAATTTATACCCTAGGTTTGTGATTCTCATTGATTTGCTATATTGAATGGTTTCCACCCCTCTCTGCATCAATATTTTTGTAAAATGCATTACTTACTTTTGTTCTATGTGTGTTTCTGGAAATGTAGCATTCAAGTTCATGCCGAGGAAATGACCAAAGCCTCTAACACCAAAAGAACATGCAGTTAAAAATGCAAGGAGAAGAGAATCAAAAAATGTAGCTTGTGAAGCAAAGGAATTGCAGCCCATATAGCCACAAATTACCATGCAATCTAAGAGAGATGCCAAATTGGCAAAACAAAGGGCACGAATGAGGAAATTTTGTGGAAGGACAGGAATGGATACAGAAGTTGGGGGCACATCATCAACCATAGGTGAAGCTCAATGCACATCTCCAGTTGAAGACACATTGACAACAAGATGTGGTTTTCCAGGTACATCAAAAATCACATCTCCAATTGAAGACACACCATCAAAAAAATTGCGTTTTGAAAGTACATCAGCAAACACATCTCTATTTGAAGTAACTCCACAAACGACATCTCAAGTTGGAGGTACAACATTGTTTACATGTCAATCTCAAGGTATGTCATCAATTGCACCTCCAATTGAAGGTACATGATCTATCCCCGATATTGTTGATCTTCCCAATATTGACAGAAATTTACATTTGAGAACTCCTCCTAGAGTTTTGCATAGAAAACCTACACTTTTGATTGATATTGATTCCAATGTTTTGAAATGGATGCCTAATAAGATTCAAAAATGTAAATGTCAAAGATATGTAGAAAGGATATGGAGTTTTTTTTTTGCGAAGCTAAGTGAGGGTGGAAGATGCTAACTATTTGTTGAAATGATGAGGCAACTCAAATTTAGGCCCACCATGAAGGCTCTTGGGCTAAGATTTTTGAATGACTCAAGTGAAAATTCAATTGTAAAGAACTTGATGAGTGCATATGAGAGCGTGGGTTCCACCTCACGCACGAAGGATAGTTGTGCCACACGATGTGTGATGACAACAACACTGTTAAGCAGTCAAACAAGGAACTGGGTGAACCTTACAAAGGAAAGTAAGTCTTTGAAAATAAGTAGATCATCTCTAATGAGATCCAAAGGAAGGCGTGAAAGAGTGGAGGATCCAAATAGCAATGAGTTATGGGCATTTTCGGGTAGAGTGCAACGGAAAGACACAAGAATTGATGAAGGCTTGAGATCTTTAATTGTGAATTATTGGAAGGATAACACAAGGACCTCTCCTAATAAAAGAGATGTTGTAAGAAGGAGAATTGGTAGTAAACCGTGAGCCACATCCAATGCATTATTTGGATACCACTCAAACCCAAGTTTTTGCTGATTTTGTACATAAGTTTCTTGAAATTAAAATATGTCAAAGGTATTTTGAAATGCTAAAGCCTTTTTATGTCAAAATAAATCACACACACACTACTTGTTGTTGTAGGGTTCATATTGAGTTTTCTAACCATTATGATGTTTATCAACGTATATGTGTAGATATGCATACTGACAATGTTTTGTAGGAATGTAACATAATGCCTCCACCTAAATCGTCAAGGAAATTTTTCTTCCATTTTATGTGAAAGAGAGGATGGTCAAATTTTTACAAAAATTCATGTTTGGATGGCACATTGGATCATTGTGGTGGCATGCAATATTTTCCAATTTTCCAACACATGGCTAGCACACACACAATTGGAGACAAAATTGTGGAATTTGGCAAATCTAAGATAGTGGCATATAGTCTAAAAGATGGGAAAGAAGCAAAGAATTGTGAATTGGTCAGTGATAAGATTCCAGTGTATCAGTTTATGGGTATTTTTCATGATCAGGTGGTTTATGATTATGCAACGCATACACACAGGGCACAATGGTTGGACTCACAGTTCAAGTTATGCAAGGACACATTTCCACTTCGTCATATCATTTCAGTTGTCGACTTTGTTGAGAACTACACACTACAACCACAGAACTAGGTGCAATCACAATAATACAACTCCGTGCAGGTTGCTATATTTGTACATATAGCATTCATTCATGCAAATGATAGTATAGAGTAAAATAGGAAAGTATTGAGGGAGTATCACTTTTACATCAGTGATGATCACACACATTCTACAGAGTTTGTTCAAGGTTTCTTTCATATGTTCTATGCCGATCTAGCTAGCAGGGGCATATCATTTAGTCAGCATATCATATGGTCAGATAATTGTACATCACAATTCAAGAACACCAAAATTTTTTATTGGTTGAGTAGGATGCATAGGATTAGTGGTGTTCAACATATGTGAACTTCTTAGAGGCTGGGCATGGAAAGGAGGAGCATGATGGAGTAGGTGCATGTATCAAAAGAGCCCTAGCACGAGAAGAGTTAAAGGTACACAAACAGTGTAAAGTTGACAAATGCAAGATCAATTGTCCAGTGGTGCAATGGTTCAATGGGTCCAGGTAGTTAAGGTAATTCTTTAGTTCATAGATTTTTTCATTTAGTAGATGATACTAACATTGCAAAATATGAGGATTGTTGTACACTAACATGATCGAGCGAGCTACACTCTTTTAGAAGCTCCAATGCAGGTACATGGACTATCCATACAAGGAAGATGGAATGGTTTTGTTATGCATGTACACTTCAATCATGGAATTATTGTGAGTTAACAGAGTGGGTTGACGAATGGTCTGTAAGAAGTCTAACCCCACTTGACACTTATCAGCTCTCGACGAATCTACAAATCAAGGATATGCAATCATCCATTGAATTTGATCATGTATCAGACCTACTAGAACCAGGTAATATATCTTACTTACAGGTTTTATTATGTTGCTCAATAAATAAATCTAACAAGATGAACATATCAATGTAGGGCATGTTTATGTGGTGATTGATTATGAAGACAATGAAGAGGGTACAGATTATTACTTGTGTCGTTGTATTGAGGCCACAAAGAAATTGGAGTCCCCAGTTATAGACGAAGAAAACATAGAATATCCTACACATTCAGTGATTGTTACTGAAACATGGCTTTGAAGGTATCCAGCTAAGAATGTTGTAGTTTGGTTGTTTGAGGACTTCGACACGCATCGAAAAATTCTTCATTATTCAAACCTTGTCATCGCCACCAACATTCGGTTGATCAAATATAAGGGTAGACCTGCAAACAAG
Organism: Sequoiadendron giganteum; assembly: GCA_007115665.2. Taxonomy (NCBI): domain Eukaryota; kingdom Viridiplantae; phylum Streptophyta; class Pinopsida; order Cupressales; family Cupressaceae; genus Sequoiadendron; species Sequoiadendron giganteum. The sequence continues at coordinate 275,853,230 of CM021103.1, read as the reverse complement.
AACTTGTGGAAAGTATGTGAGTCTGACCACGAGGCAATACTCGACAAAATAAAGAGTAGAGCAGACCCAGATGGTTCCCTGGATTGATTTGTAAGTATGTACATTGAATTTGTAAAGCCATGTTATTGATCACTCTTTTGGACCAACACCTTGCATTAAGGCTTTTTCACCATTACTGTTCGATGTCATATGCATTTACGATTGTCATTGATCCTTTTCTGATTATGGTTATAGGCAATACTGAAGTTTGTCAAAGTATATAAGAAAAGAACAACATTGGTTGCTGGTGCAAGTGTTCAGTGGTATGAGAAACATCAGTTGCTGGTGCATTTTCTGGTTGTCAATCTTCTCTTTCTTTTCCATCTCCTAGATTTATCGGATTCTTATATGCTACACGTTTTATGTTAAGCCTCTCAGTGATATATTTAAAATTTATATGTAGGGTCATCGAGAAATGATAAAGTAGAAAAGGGGCATATCACCATTGTAGGACCTTCAATCGACCTCCTTATCTAGCATGCATGAAGGTGATAGTAGGTCTCATCAGCTGTATGACTGACATTATTTAGTTATTGCTCTTTTAATGATTTTTATGTGAGTCTATGTATAAGATTGAGAGGCTTTTGCACATTTTTTGTGGACCAAATTCCTATGATACTACACAACCACAGAGAGGCTACTACCCATGTGTTTCATAGAGAGCAGGGGATGTACATGTTTTGAACAATTTTGGAATGCAAATAGCTGGGCCAGCTGAGGTGGAATGGAAAAATGAAACTGGGCAGCAACTCCTTTTGTCCTTTCTCAAGTACAATATATTTCATGATATGTGCTGGAAATGGGAGGATTATTTCCCTACATGTATTGCTACAAGTATTGACAAATGGGAAGATTTTCAAGATGTTCTTCCATCACTATTGTAATATTTATCATTGACTTAGTGTGTATTTTTTGATATATTAAAATCATGAGAAATTAATACATGCAAATGTGTATATTCCTTAATATATGCCTCAATCAAATGTGTATATTACATTTAAAAGTAGTTGTAATGCTTCATGGTTTACATTTAAAGAGTTAAATGAAGACTCCACATTCATAAGGACCTAATGTTGCATACACAACCATACCTCTTGGAGTCTTGAGACACTGACTGGCATAGACTTGACAGTCATAGGAAATTGACTATGGTGAGTGAATTTGATTGTTAAGCACTTTATAATCATACACTCACTGTACTTAACAACTGATCGCTACTCATTTCTAATCTATCCTTTTCATTTGCACATTGCCATGTATAGTGACCCTTCACAGTTCCCTTGTGTTCATACATTCATGATGCTTGTCTAACCCAAAAGCCACAAAATAAAATATTATATTCATCTAAAGAATTTCTAAACTCATTCACAAAACCTTCTGATGGACTATCAAATACCATAACCAATTGTTAGCAGTGATCTTCCTTGAAATCCCGAATGGTCCCTCTATCTGAACATCTAGGGTTTCTTCAATTTGTGTTATCTCTTGATGATTTGATATGTTTCTACTATCTTTTTCCAATTAATTGTTATATGCCATCACTTCACTCCTTTTTAGTATCAAATCTACTCCTTTGAGTTTATTGGCATAGTCCCTTTTGATCTCTACCTATTAGAAATTGTCCTTTCCCTTATATTCTCTTTTGGACATAGCTGTCACTATTGTTCAAATTATCAAAGCATACTCTAAGCTCTGTATGGTATCCTTTTATCTTTGTTATTGATTTGCTCTGTCAATGTATACATGCCCTCTTTAAAATATTTGGAAAGCAATACTATTAGCAACATAAGCATGGTGGTTGTGGTATCTCCTTATAAAAGATATAAGGGTTCTTACAATAAGCAAAACACTAGACCTATCAAAATCACCTCTACGTGCATGTCCTTGCATGTACTGAAAATGATGATCTCCAGGGCTGCATAAGCTTTCCCATACTTTCTTTACTCATCATATATGTATTTCCACGTGAAACTTCCCTACAACAATATTTCTAAGGCATTTAAACTGGAAAGCAATGAGTGTGGACATTGAAATACCCCTTTTGATGATGGAAATTAAATGTAGAAGTGTGAGAACTGACATTAACTTCTTTGTAGTCTTCCATTTGAAATTTTGTAGCACATTTGACTGCCATGAAACCTCGAAAAACTAGTAGAAGAGACCTAAAAGGTAACAAAACCCTAACGTCTCAACTCAGTCTTTATTAAATTCAATCATAACAAAACAACCTACTCATGCATGTGAATTTTACTCATTCAAGGCATTAGAGACTAACCTCTTACAAATTTTAAAAGAAAAGGTTGTTTTGACCCTAAAGGATTGAACATAGACTAACAATTGTAATTGTTTGGATCTACCAATTCATCCCCCCTCTTAGTTGACTATGTGCTCTTCACCCTTGGCCTTTCCATTATTATCATAACTTTGAAGAAAAATATCAAAAACTACTCCAAGTGCCTAACAATGATAATGCCTCACATTCATCATCCTATATTGATCCATCCACTTTAGCCTCATCATCCAACTCACATAAATCCTTTCCAAATATCAAGGTCCAAATACAAGACAAGACAAGGGTTGTAGAGACTGTGGTCTTAAAGGGTATTTTTATGTAGGAAAACTCCCATCTTCTCCTAAGACATATGGAAAACCATAACACATAGAAAAAATCCTCTTCTATCATCAAATTTAAACCCATGGTTTTCTCCAAGTGGGGAGAGCTAAACAAAGAGGTTATAGAGGAAGACATCTCCAAATTGTTGTACCAATATGAGAAAGAGAAATAAACCCTACCAATAGATCAATGTGGTAAGGGTTTCCAAGTCATTAAGAATATGGGGGATTCACATGACATGATAGCCTTGGTCTACATCAACAAGGAATAGGATAACTCATTTTTCTAGACAAATGACAAAAATATCAAGGGCTTGGGTATGGTTCATTATACATTACTCCTAATATCGAGAGTACCCCTAAAATCATATTGCTTAGGGTTGACAAGGTAGGGGCAGCATATGCCTCATAGAAATCAATGCAACCTAGGTCATCTCTAACATACCTTAGGGTATGACATTCAACAAAACAACTACTATGGTTCAACCGACTCAATCCCTTAAGGGTGTAAAGTGCAAAAGGGCAACAATATTTGACAGGGTATTAATCCTAAACCGTGGTGATTACAAAATCTTTGTCTGAAACTACAAGATTAGTTGGACCCCTCTACAATAACCTCTCTCAGTTATTGCTATCTCAGAGGCATTTTCCTATGGTGGTGAATTTTCACTCGGGGAAAAAGTTGTCAAATGCAAGTAGTTGAAAGTTGCAAAGTGGTGCAATTTTCATTTTGCAGGTCGTGTGACCAAACAAACTATTCCAACACATTTGGGTGGGTATGTTTGAGCTAGGAATGATCCTCTTTCACACCCAAACACGCAGAATCGCTCCGAGCTACATTCAATCAATCGATCCCTTAAGGGTCCAAAGTGCAAAATGGCTGCGAAATTCAGCATGCTATTACTCGGACACCATGATGCTTAGTAACTTATCATCTAATCCTATAAGATCATGTTGGGCCCATCTACAATAACCTCACTCGGTTTTCACTATCTCAGAGGTATTTTCCTGTGCTGGCAAATTTTCACTCAAGGAAAAAGTTATCAAAGACAAGTAGTTGAAAGTTGCAAAGTGGTGCAAATTTCGTTATGTAGCTCGTCTGACCAAATGATTTGTTCCAACACATCCAGGTGGGTACGTTTACATTAGGCACGGTACTCTTTCACACCCAAACATGCAGAATCGCTCCGAGCTACATTCAACCAGATCAATCCCTTAAGGGTCCAAAGTACAAAATGACTATAAATTCAACATGCTATTACTCAGACACCATGATGCTTAGAAAAATTCTCATCTGGTCCTACAAGATTATGTTGGGTCCATCTATAATAAACTCGCTTGGTTTTCGCTATCTCAGAGGCATTTTCCTATGCTGGCGAATTTTCACTCAGAGAAAAAATTGTCAAATACAAGTAGTTGAAAGTTGCAAAGTGGTGTAACTTTTGTTCTGTAGCTTGTCTGACCAAATAGACTGTTCCAATGCGTTTGGGTGGGTATGTTTACGATAGGTATGGTCCTCTTTTGCACCCAAAAATGCAGAATCACTCCAAGCTACATTCAACAGGATCGATCCCTTAAGGGTCCAAAGTGCAAAATGGCTGCGAAATTCAGCATGCTATTACTTGGACACCGTGACACTTAGAACCTTATCGTCTAGTGCTACAAGATCATGTTGGGCCATCTACAATAACCTCACTCAATTTTTGCTATGTCAGAGGCATTTTCCTGTGCTGGCGAATTTTCACTCGGGGAAAAAGTTGTCAAATGCAAGTAGTTGAAAGTTGCAAAGTGGTGCAACTTTCGTTTTGCAGCTCGTGTGACCAAACAAACTATTCCAACACATCCGGGTGGTTAGGTTTACGTAAGGTATGGTCCTCTTTCGCACCCAAACACACGGAATCGCTCTGAGCTACATTCAACCGGATCGATCCCTTAAAGGTCCAAAGGGCAACATGGTTGCGAACTTCAACATGCTATTACTTGGACATCGTGATACTTAGAAACTTCTCATCTGATCTTATGGGATCATGTTGGGCCCCTCTATAATAACCTTGCTCGATTATTGCTATCTCAGAGGCATTATCCTGTGCTGGCTAATTTTCACTCAGGGAAAAAGTCGTCAAATGCAAGTAGTTGAAAGTTGCAAAGTGGTGCAACTTTTGTTCTATAGCTCATCTAACCAAACGAACTGTTCCAACACGTCCGGGTGGGTACGTTTACATTAGGAATGGTTGTCTTTCACACCCAAATGTGCAAAATCACTCTGAGCTACGTTCAATCGGATCGATCCCTTAAGGGTCCAAAGTGCAAAATGGCTGCAAAATTTAGCATGATATTACTCAGACACTATGGTGCTTAGAAGCTTGTCATTTGGTCCTACAAGATCATGTTTGGCCCATCTAAAATAACCTCACTCGATTTTCGCTATCTCAGAGGCATTTTCCTGTGCTAGCGAATTTTCAATTGGGGAAAAAACTGTCAAATGCAAGTAGTTCAAAGTTGCAAAGTGGTGCAACTTTTATTTTGTAGCTCGTGTGACCAAAAAAACTATTCCAACACATTCGGGTGGGTACGTTTACGTTAGGCATGGTCCTCTTTTGCACCCAAACACACGGAATCGCTCCGAGCTACGTTCAACCGAATCGATCCCTTAAGGGTCCAAAGTCCAAAATGGCTGCGAACTTCAGCATGCTATTACTCAGACATCGTGATGCTTAGAAACTTCTCATCTGATTTTATGGGATAATGTTAGGCCCCTATACAATAACCTAGCTCGATTTTCGCTATCTCGGAGGCATTTTCCTGTGCTGGTGAATTTTCACTCGGGGAAAGAGTTGTTAAATGCAAGTAGTTGAAAGTTGCAAAGTGGTGCAACTTTCATTCTGTAGCTCGTCTGAACAAATGAACTATTGAAACGTGTCCAGGTGGGTACATTTACTTTAGACATGGTCCTCTTTTGCACCCAAACACACAGAATCACTTCGAGCTACGTTCAACCAGATCGATCCCTTAAGGGTCCAAAGTGCAAAATGACTGTAAAATTCAACATGCTATTACTCAGACACCATGAGGCTTAGAAAACTTATCATCTAGTCCTACAAGATCATGTTGGGCCCATTTACAATAACCTCGCTCAGTTTTCGCTATCTCAGAGGCATTTTCCTGTGCTGGCGAATTTTCACTCGGGGAAAAAGTTGTGAAATGCAAGTAGTTGAAAGTTGCAAAGTGGTGTAACTTTCGTTCTGTAGCTCGTCTGACCAAACAGACTATTCCAGCGCGTTCGAGTGGGTACGTTTATGCTAGGCATAGTCCTATTTTACACCCAAACACACAGAATCGCTCCGAGCTATATTCAACCAGATCAATCCCTTAAGGGTCCAAAGTGCAAAATGGCTGTGAAATTCAGCATGCTATTACTCGGACACCGTGATGCTTAGAAAATTATTGTTTGGTCCTACAAGATCATGTTGGGCCCATCTACAATAAACTCGCTCGGTTTTGGCTATCTCAGAGGCATTTTCTTGTGCTGGCGAATTTTCACTCGGGAAAAAAGTTGTCAAATGCAAGTAGTTGAAAGTTGCAAATTGGTACAAATTTTGTTCTGCAGCTCGTATGACCAAATGAACTATTACAATGCATCCGGGTGGGTACGTTTACATTAGACATGGTCCTTTTTCACACCCAAACACACGGAATCGCTTCGAGCTACGTTTAACCGGATCGATCCCTTAAGGGTCCAAAGTGCAAAATGGCTGTGAAATTCAACATGCTATAACTCAGACACTATGACACTTAGAAACTTCTCATCTGATCCTATGGGATCATGTTGGGCTTCTCTACAATAACCTCGCTTGGTTTTTGCTATCTCGGAGGCATTTTCCTATGCTGATGAATTTTCACTCAGGGAAAAAGTTGTCAAATGCAAATAGTTGAAAGTTGCAAAGTGGTGCAACTTTCGTTTTGTACCTCGTCTGAGCAAACGAACTATTCCAATGCATCTGGGTGGGTACGTTTACATTAAGCACGGTCTTCATTCACACCCAAACACGCAGAATTGCTCCAAGCTATGTTCAACTAGATTGATCCCTTAAGGGTCCACAGTGCAAAATGGCTACAAAATTTAGCATATTATTACTCAGACACCGTGAAGCTTAGAAACTTCTCATCTGATTCTATGGAATCACATTGTGCCCATCTACAATAACCTTTATCGGTTTTCTCTATCTCAAAGGCTTTTTTCTATGGTGGCAAATTTTCACTCTAGGAAAAAGTTGTCAAATGTAAGTAGTTGAAAGTTGCAAAGTGGTGCAACTTTCGTTCTACAACTCGTGTGACCAAATGAACTATTCCAACGCATCCGAATAGGTATGTTTATGCTAGGCATGGTCCTCTTTCGCACCCAAATACGCGGAATCTCTTCGAGCTACGTTCAACTGGATCGATCCCTTAAGGGTCCAAAGTGCAAAATGACTGCGAACCTCAACATGCTATTACTTAGACACCGTGATGCTTAGAAACTTCTCCTCTGATCGGCAAAAACTAAAAAATCGGCAAAAAATGCTTTTGAAACCTACAAAAAAATGCAAATAAAATTGTGTTGATTTTCATGTGAAAAAAAACAATGAGACCATAGCTTGTTGCTTACTATTATGCTTTGATATACTTTTCTCAAGCATCCATAGCTTGTTCAAAAGCACCTGTTTTAGGCTTTTAGCTATAGAAGCAAGGTAGTTAACTGTTTGATAAAATGCTTTGGTAGACATGTATGAAAAATGTCGTAGCATAGACAAGGCAGTGAACTGTTTGAAAAAATGCCTCAAAGAAATGCCCTCTCATGGTGATGGAATGCCATGACAATCCATAGCCATAGTCATTCATCATGGAATTCCATCACCATGAGACCACATTTCTTCGAGGCATTTTTTCAAGCAGTTAACTGCCTTGTCTATGCTATTGCTTACTATTATGCTTCAATAGATTTTTTCCAAGCATCCATAGCTTGTTCAAAAGCACTTATTTTAGGATTTTACCCATAGCAGCAAGGCAGTGAACTGTTTGACAAAATGCTCTGGTAGACATGTATGAAAAATGTGGTAGCATAGACAAGGTAGTGAATTATTTGAAAAAATGCCTGAAAGAAATGCGGTCTCATGGTGATTATTGTCATTGCATTCCATCACCATGAGACCACATTTATTTGAGGTATTTTTTCAAACATGTCACTACCTTGTCTATGGCTTGTAATGCCTTCAAAAGGATAATCTGTCCAATTTGTATGTTCAAGCCAAAATGATGTGTCAAGGCCTTGTAATGGCTAATTTGAATGTAATCAAGTCATAAAATAAGTCACTAGGAGGTGAAAATAGAAAAAATGCAAATAATACAATGTTGTTAAAAAGTAATCATGATGTAATTATGCAGCAAGAGAGAGCATAAATCAAGGAAGATTAAGAGTAAAAAGGGTAGTTGCACCGATGAGAAGTTAGAAAAGGCAATTGCTAAGAGGGAAAAAGTTATAAAAGGCATTGTAAGGCGTGCAAAAAGGGGGCTGGTATAGTTCTTTTTACAGTGGGTTTGAGAGTCTAATAGAGCATTTCATCACTACTCCACCAATGTAGGCCAAGTAGATTGGTGGAGTAGGTTAATGTTAGGGTGTTTTGAATGTTTTTTATGATTGTAGGTATAGGGGAATGTAAGAATGCTCAGATGAAGTTGTTGTTACACACATAAATTGAAGGTTTCCACACAAAATTTGGTGCTATAGTCATGCATAATGAAGAAATAGAGTTTTCCATGGCTTGAGAAGGATATAGATGATGTTTGCGGGTGTATTTAAAGGTGTTGGAAGATATGGCATGTTTGTAGAAGATGTGGAAGGTGATATTCCAGGAAACCCTCATTATTTTGCTTGCAAAGCCTATATTCAAGGGTTTTGATATTTAAATGTTTTAGTGGATCTAATAACTCTTGAAAATGATGGAATTCTGAGTTTGGAGGTATGACAAAAGACTTTTTAAGGTTGGTTAGTGATTGGGAGATGATTTGTTGGTAGTCACCTTGCAAATTTGGCCTAATTTGTGGTTAGGAGTAGCATATCAGACTATTTTTCTAATGTTTCTCTCAAAACAAGTGGCATTTTTTTTGAGATATGTCTAAATACTCTGTAATGGGTCTCCAAAACTATATCAAGCTTGTGTTGATGCAAAGATGGTAGAGTTGTATCACCCGATTTAGGGCTTTGCTAACCTACAAGGAAATTGATGAAATGAGTGTTAAAATAGAGGCCAGTGGTATTTGTGATTAGATTTGTGATGTAACTTCTTAAATAATGTTTTCAAAGGTATTTCAATGATTTGGGAAAATGTTAAAGGTTAAGGTTGTTGATTTGATGTTTAGACTAGGGTGGAATCTTGATGAAGAATGGTGTTATGACTGTGAAAATCAATAAATTTGATAACTTAGAGTTATGTGAATATGTTATTGGTTTGTTTATATTAGAAGCATGATGATTATGAGGCTCTTGTAAGTCTGATAATAGTTTGAAGGTAAGAATGTATGTCTATTAGCCTCTGGGAGTGTGAGTTGTATCAAGGAGGTTTTGGTGAATATTGAAGTATTGGTTGTTCAATGCCTTTGATCAGGTTTTTTTGTTAAGATCAATCAATTAGATGCTGATAATGGTCTAGAATATGATTTTGGTGATTTGGGAAACTAACATGTTGTCGTGGAGTTTTATAGAACTAAAGAAATTAAGTGAATTTGAAGAGAAATTGATGAAAAATTTAGTAAACAAGTTGTTTGTTTAATTTGATCTTCTCCTGATTCTGTTTGGGATTGAAATCCCTTGAAGAAATGATGGTGTTGAAAGATAGGCATGCAAGAGAACTTAGAGAGTTGAAAGAGAGAGTCATAGCCTTGGAGATAAATAAAAGAAGGGAAGTGGAAGAGATTGAGACTGAAGAAGAGGAAGATGGGGAGTTTGAAGATGTGGAAGAAGAGCTTGTTAGTGTAATTAATTAATTATTACACTAGCATAAGTTAACTTAGGTTTTAATTAATCATATTAGCCATAAGTTGCATTTAATCATTTAATAAAGTTGTTGAGATAAGATTCCCTTTTAGAAGATGAGTTGTCTTTTCTAGAACTTATCTCCATCTTGTTATCATTCCCTAGGTAGTTGGTTAGGGTTTCTTGTTGTCACATGAAGTGTGATTTGAACACTTAGCAACATCTTTTTCATTCTAAGTTTAGCACTTGTTTATATAATCAAGCATATGTACTTTTTGTAATTATCCATTTATCCATCTATCAATCAATCAATACTTTCTTTGTGGTTGAATATTTCTTCAAACCCTTGTTTGTTTTCTCCATCCATTCTCTTCCTTGTGACAGGTATCCATTTGCATGCAAGTGATCTCGGAGTCTGAACTTGATTTTGACAACTTCTTCATGGTATCAGAGCTTTCCTGCTGCATGCTTGTTCTTGTTTAAAGAGTTTGGAGCTATTTGGAGCTACAAGGGTTTGTTGCATGTCGTTTTTTATTGGAGCCATCATCATATTTACTTCAAAAATCTAGTTTTCACTCATTTGCAGGAAAAATGATTTCTGGGTTTTGTAGCCAGCGTCGAAATCTGAACTGGGTATTTTTTAGATTTTGCATATTTTGCACAGATCTAGAGAAAATCACTATTGAAAAAGTGGCGCGCGTCATTTTTCTCCTAGCTGAAGGTTAAAAAAAAATCAGTTTTTCATCTTCTGCTTGTTGGATCAAAAAACGATTTCTGGGTTTTTATTTTTGTTTACAAACAGTTAGTAGATTTTCCAGAAATCAAGTTAAAAATAAATGTTTTTTGCTAAAAAATTCGTTTCCTGCAAGCTAAATTCAATTTTTAAAAAATTCATAACTTTTGGCCACGATGTCCGTTTTTTGCAAACAAAATATTGACGGAAAGCTTGTTTCGAGCACTTCATAATGGTGTATGCCATGTTTTTAGATTTGGTCATCTGCACAAATCTGAAGTTATTTTCATCATGGAGGCAGATGTAAACATTGGTTTGTGCATGCACTCTTTTGTTTGTATACAGTAGGTTTGCATTTTATTTTTAATTTATGCATATTTAGACATTCTCTTATTTTGCAATCATTAGGTATTGTAATAAATGAACTGATATAAAGTTCCATTAGGGGGGGTTTCTTGCATAATAATTTGATTAGAGTGTGCATGCACTTTGATCTTCATCGTGTTTTGATGACAACTCGCATGGGTTGTAATCTGGTTTCTTAGTTTCTTTTGGCCATATTTTGTCTTAGTTTGACACATATCAGATTCACATCGGATCCATCTCAATTTGAGGGCCACTAAATTTGTGATTAATGTTCCTGAGTCTTTATGGTACTTGTTCCCATGGAAAAGTTTTAGTCTCAATTTGACATCAGCATCGAGATTCATGGCTTCCAGATTCTGTCATCATCTTTTCATCTACTGTTGCTTTATGGATTCCAGGGTTCCAAGTTTGGTGTTTTCGAGTGTTCTGTGGCATCGGGTCTGTTGTTGCATTATTATGATTCTGATATGATTTCTTGTAGACATAAATATCTTTCCTTGCTTGCCGGATTGCGGTTCCAGTATTACTCCACAGTGTTCTTCCAGTGCTTCTTTGCAGTAGTCATCTCATTGTAGGAGGGTTGTCCCACCGAGTTTTCCTTTTCTACCTCATTATTGCATTTGTACATGGGTACCTGATCAGGCCTTGTTGTCGGGACCCATTCATGCTTTCTTGCATTCATCTTAGTTTTAGGTGCATGCTTATCTAGTCTCCCTAAGTTGCACTTATGGGGGGGTGTTGGTGTAATTAATTAATTATTACACTAGCATAAGTTAACTTAGGTTTTAATTAATCGTATTAGTCCTAAGTTGCATTTAATTATTTAATAAAGTAGTTGAGATAAGATTCCCTTCTAGAAGATGAGTTGTCTTTTTTAAAACTTATCTCCATCTTGTTATCATTCCCTAGGTAGTTGGTTAGGGTTTTTTATTGTCACATGAAGTGTGATTTGAACACTTGGCAACATCTTTTTCATTCTAGGTTTAGCACTTGCCTATATAATCAGACACATGTACTCTTTGTAATAATCCATTTATCCATCTATCAATCAATCAATACTTTCTTTGTGGTTGAATATTTTTTCAAACCCTTGTTTGTTTTCTCCATCCATTCTCTTCTTTGTGATAGTTATCCATTTGCATGCAGGTGATCTTGGAGTCTGAAGTTGGTTTTGACAATTTCTACAGAGCTTACTCCAGAGGATCAAAGAATTGCAAGGTTGCTGAAGGTAGTGAAGACTGAAAAGCCTAAGGTAAAACTTGATGCTCCTAAGTATGGTGGTAGTTTAAATGATGAAAAACTATTGGATTGGATTGCTGCAATTGATAACCATTTTTAATGGGATGAGGTTCCTGAAGAACAAAGGGTCAAGATTGCAAAAACTATGTTGCAAGGTCATGCTTTGGTGTGGTGGGATTACTTTCAATCTGAAAGGAGGAAGCAAAGAAAGTCTAAAATCACATCATGGGATAAGATGATATCAAAACTCAAAGGTAAATTCTTACCCAAGTATCATCAAGTTCAGTTGTTTAAGAGGTTACAAAATTTAAGACAAAGGGAGATGGATATTAAGTCTTATATTGAGGAGTTTTATAAATTGAGTTTAAGATCTGGTTATCATGAGAATGAAGATGAAAAGATTGCTAGATATATTTGTGGATAATGTTATTTGTGACATTCTTCCAATGGAATACTATCACATACTCCTTGGAAGACCATGGCAGTATGATAGGTGTGCCATGCATGATGGGAAAGAAAATAAGTATACCATAAGGAAAGATAGCCATACGTTTATTTTGACTCCACTTCTAGAGGATGTGAAAGGGAAAGCCAAAGTAATCATGTGTGGGAACAAGAAGCCTGTAAGTGTTGTGAGGGAAATAAAAAAATTTATTTTTGGGAACCATTATAGGTCTGGTAATATAGGGGCAGTGGATAGAAGGACCGATGTAGCAGCAAAGGAGGTAATGACACCGGGTTTGTGTGAAAGTCTTATGGTGAGCACCATAGAATGTCTTGTTCTTGTAGATGTGAGAGTAAAGAAAGCAAGGTTTGTAACTACAGAGATAGATAACATTGATAGAAAAGTGAAGAAGCATGGTGGCAATGTGTTGGGACTGATGAGAGGGGTACAAGGACAACTTGTTAAATGGGTAAAATGCTGAGTTTTGAAGATTTCAATGAACCTGACTTGGAGATTGTTTTCAAATTGCCATTTTATGAATGTTGAGAGTCTTTGTAGGGCCTTCGTGGAGATTTGTTGTTATTTTGCAAGATTAAAGGTTTGAAAACCTTGAGGGTGAGTTGATGCCTATTAGGCTGAATCATTATGAAGAAGAGTTCTTTTACTAAGAATTGACATTTCCATTATTTTGAGTCTTCTCAACCTTGGCTTTGCATCAAAGCACAACTAAATTTATCATTTGAAAGCAATGTTTTTGATGCATCTTTTCAAGCAGTTCACTGCCTTGTCTATGATATTGCTTACTATTATTCTTTTGATATATTTTTTCGAAACATCCATAGCTTGTTAAAAATCACTTGTTTTAGGCTTTTAGCCATAGCAGCAAGGAAATGAACTATTTGAGAAGATGCTTTGGTAGACATGCATGAAAAATGTGGTAGCATAGACAAGGTAGTGAATTGTTTGAAAAAATGCCTAAAAGAAATGCGGTCTCATTGTGATTATTGTCATTGCATTCCATCACCATGAAACCGCATTTATTTGAGGCATTTTTTCAAATAGTTCACTGCCTTGTCTATGGCTTGTCATGGCCTTCCATCACCATGAAACCATAGGTTAAAAGCACAAAACTATGTCACACTTTCAGCCAACATATCAGCACAACTGAATTTAAGTATTTCTAACTAAAAATCAATTTTGGTAAAACATATGACCTAGTAAGATTCATTCTAGCTAAGTTAGATACTTCCACAATTTATTCAACTAAAATTGTTGGCTAAAAATATATGGAGCACCACTTTGAGTCCAATTTACCAAAAAAAAAATTATTTGAAAAACTTGAAGTTTTAATAACTCCTCCTCATGTAAATAATATTTTGTTTTAAATGTAAAAATACCTTTTTGTAGATGCATAAGTGTATTTTTCAAATATATATTTATTTTAATAGTTTAATTATTATTATTATTTTTATTTTTTATTTATACTAAAAGTAGGTTATTAGCAAAACATATTAGGTTGATTACCATGCCAAGGAAACAAACTAAAACTTATTAAAAAAAATTGAAAAAAATATGATGCACTAGATTAAAAAATCTATTTCAAGATGGTATAATTTTTTTTCCATTTTAGATAAATATTTAATATGAATGTTGACGTCTGATGAAAACAATTGTTTTTTATTCACGCACATTTCAATACTTATATACAAATATATATTTATCAAAATTCAAAAAAAATATATCCATGCACTAAAGTTTCAAATTATAAATACACACAAAAAAATTGAAAGAAAAAAAATAAAATTTACTATAAAAAGTTTGACGTCCCGTGCAACTTCATTTTTCAGCATTTTATTAGCAACTAAAGTATACTCTTAATTTATGAAAAACTAGTTTAAAATATTTTTTAATTTCTTATAAAAAATACAAACATAAAATATACTAAAAAATACATATTTTACTAGTTTACATCATTTAAAAATTCAAAACATATATGCTACTTTTTAGTGATTCAAGTTTAAAAGTTGGATCAACATTGGCCATTTCCTTTATAAAATGTGACACAACTTTGTGCTTTTACCCCACATTTCTTTGAGGCATTTTTCAAACAATTCACTGCCTTGTCTATGCTATTGCTTACTATTATGCTTTGATAGATTTTTTCCAAGCATCCATAGCTTGTTTGAAAGCACCTGTTTTAGGCTTTTAGCCATAGCAGCAAGGCAGTGAACTATTTGATGAAATGCTCTGGTAGATATGTATGAAAAATGACATACCATAGACAAGGCAACGAATTGTTTGAAAAGATGCCTCAAAGAAATGTGTTCTCATGGTGATGGAATGCCATGATAGTCCATCACCATAGGCATTCATCATGGCATTCCATCACCATGAGACCACATTTATTTGAGGCATATTTTCGAACAATTCATTGCCTTGTCTATGGCTTGTCATGGCATTCCATCACCATGAGACCACTTTTTTTTGACGCATTTTTTCAAAACGTTCAATGGCTTGTCTATGCTATTGCATACTATTATGCTTTGAGAGATTTTTTCCAAGAATCCATAGCTTGTTCGAAAGCATCTGTTTTAGGCTTTTAGCCATAACAAGAAGGCAATAAACTATTTGATAAAATGCTTTGGTAGACATATATGAAACATGTCATAGCATAGACAAGGGAATGAACTATTTGAAAAAATGCCTCAAAGAAATGTGGTCTCATGGAATGCCATGACAAGCTAAAGAAATTAGCAGTTGCTCCTAGTTATTAGTTATGCAATGTGAAGTAATTGCATAACTGCTTAGGTTGACTTTGTAAAAAGCTATATTGTAATTGAAATTTTTTCATCTATCAGCATCTAGTTATTCGTTATGCAATGTGAAGTGATGATTTGAGTTTGAAAGATGTGCAATGCATGAATATAAACTAGAAAAATCTATTTTCTACATTTCATTAGTTAAACTCTTTATTTTATTTGCTCTCTATATCTCTATGCTATGGAAATGCCTTTCGATTTCAAAAAAGATAGTTTTTATCTCTTGTTATACAATTTTTTACGTTTTTTTATCTCTTGTTATAAAAAGGAGCAGATATACAATGTTAAAGAAGAGTGAAAGCACAACTAAATTTATCATTTCAAAGCAATTTTTTTGATGTATTTTTTCAAACAGTTCACTACCTTGTCTATGCTATTGCTTACTATTATTCTTTTGATATATTTTTTCGAAGCATCCATAGCTTGTTCAAAATCACTTGTTTTAGGCTTTTAGCCATAGCAACAAGGTAGTGAACTCTTTGAGAAGATGCTTTGGTAGACATGTATGAAAAATGTGGTAACATAGACAAGGCAGGGAACTATTTGAAAAAAATATCTCAAAGAAATTTGGTCTCATAAAATGCCATGATAAGAAAATGCAATTGGCAACTGCTCCTAGTTATTAGTTATGCAATGTGAAGAAATTACATAACTTCTTAGGTTGACTTTGTTCAAACTATATTGCAATTAAATTTTCAGCATCTATCAACATCTACTTATTAGTTATGCAAAGTGAAGTAATGCTTTGACTTTGAAAGATGTGCAATGCAATGTAATCAATGACATGAATATAAACTACAAAAATCCATTTTTTACAATTCATTAGTTAAAATATTTATTGTATTTGCTCTCTATATCTCTATATTCTATGGAAATACCTTGCAATTGTATTTAAAAGGCTTAATAGGTCAGTTAGGTGGTATTTGCAAAATCAAGTTGTGAATGAATGGTAATTAAGAGAAAAAATGGAAAATTGCCATCTTAGAAGTCTAACAAAGGGTGGTTATGGTGGTTGATTGGCTCAAGGGGTAGTTGGAAGGTGGTATCAAGATATATTTCTGTAATACCTTGAGTTGAAGGTTGATTTTGTTGAGTTTCTAATAAGAAAATATACTTTTGAAAATGTTTATCACTGGTTTTCTTTGTTTTCCTAAATTTTCTTTGCCTTGCACAGGCCCATACAGGTCTATCATGGCTTGAGGCTTTGGATACTTGATTTCATATGTGTTTACTCTCTTTGCATCTGTTCTGAAGGTTTAAATCCACCATTGGTGTGTGTGGGATCAACAAACTTGGTTACTGCTCTATTTTCTATGTTAGGGGTTTTGAGGGCAACACCATGACACATTAGCCAATCCACCTACTATTCTGACCTTGTTGCTCAGTGGATTGGTCTGTACCATGATTATTTTGGTGCGTGAATAATTTGGAGGTTGAGAGAATGAATAAACTCAGTGGGGTGTGAAGTTCTAATGCTGTTCAGGGGTGTTTCCACCATGAAAGTAAGGAACTCAAGTAGTGAATCTGAGAAATACTGAAAGGAATGGGATTGTGAGTGTCTTTTAAGTTAGGGTAGAGGTATTGTGGAGTGTTTGGACCTTTGGAAGGATTGGGGGAGGTCTAGAGTTATGAGTTTCTTTAAAACCCTTATTTTTGTGAAATTAGGACGGTTTGTGAGTAGAGGAATAAAACAAGTTCTTGGGGCTCTTAAAATGGGAGAAACCTGAGCTTGGTGAGCATCCCTAAGACTTTTTCAAGTTTCCTTGGTTTGGAGTTGAGTTTGTGAGGGGGTTCCTTTGAAAATTAGGCCTAATTGTGAAGCCTAGAGCGAGGGAGGTGTATTGAAAGTTCACATTGGTCAAAAAGAGTTACTATTAGTTTTGGCATATGTTGTGTAACCTTGAAAAGGGTATCTTAATCCACCTTTAAATGGTCAGGTGTTTTGGAAAGGTTGGGAGAAATTAGGCTTGGTGGAGTACCTACACCACATCATCAATTTTTTTTATTTGAATACATCAATAGGGAAATGTTAGTTTCTTTAGGTTTATTTTGTCTAATAATCTTTGAGAGATCAATCATAATTCAAATAAAGTGTGTTTTGTGTCTTAGAAATCAATTAGAAATCATATAAGTTGTAAAATGCTGACAAAGCAACTTAACACAAACAAATGTAATTCAAGGGACCAACTAATCCCAAGGTTGGTTATGGGAATTGGTGAGAAGATGGTTGTCAGAAAATTCTTTAAAAATCCTTACCAAGGCTCGAATGAGAGAGTGGAAGAAGTTTTGTAACAATTTTACACAATAAACACTACAGTTTTGAGCAATTTTCTAGAAAAATACAGTTTTATTGATCTTTTTGAGTGTTGTACGGGAACATACAGGTTCTTCATGGTCTAAGAATTTTAGAGGATGTGTCTATATGTTTTCTAATTCATTTATTTTTTATTTGGTGTCTTAACAATTTGTTTGTAGAGAGAACCAACACAAACAGTGACTGTTCCAGTGTTGCTGAATCAAGGGTTTGAGGGGAAATTTGTGATGTAACAATCAATCCACCTATTTTTTGCTACCATATCTCAGTGGATTGATTGAAAACATGTTATAATAAGTGTGAAAACTCATTTTGGAATAATTACGTGGCATTTTTGTGACTGTTCTAAGACTGAACAGGGGTTTTCCAACATGGAAGTGAGGAACCAAAGAGAGGTTTTTAAGAATTAATGACTATAAGGGTTATGTGAGGGTCTGATGAGTTTTTGTAGAAGTATTTTGAGGTGTTTGGGGCTTTGGAAGTGTTGAGAGAGGTCTAGAGTTGTATGTTTCTTTAAGACCCTTGATTTTGTGAAGGTTTAGGAGGGTTTCTTGCGACAGTGAGTTAGAGGCTCTGTAGACACAAAATAATGACAAAATTTGAGGTTTGGCACCATGACCTAAGACTGTTCAAGGCATTTGGCTAGATACCTAAAGTTGGAAGGGTGGTCCCTTTGGCAAAAAAGGGCTAACTATGAAGCCAAAATTGAAGTAGGTGTGTTGAAAGTCTATGTCGGTCCAAAAGAGTGACCACTGATTCTTTGGTATGTTGTGTAGCCTTGAAAAGGGTATCTCAATCCATCTTGTAATTTTCTAATGATTTGGAAAGGTTGGCAGAAATCTGGCTAAAACTGAGTTTTGAGTATCACAAGAATAACCAATCACAAATGTGAGTTTTGGAAACCTTGATGAATCTGACTTAGGGATTGTTCTCAATTGATTCAATTGTCATTGTATGAATTTTGATGGTCTTTTTAGGGCCTTGGTGGAGTCTTGTTGTTCATTTGCAAGGTTGAGGAGTTGAGACCCTTTAGGGTGGGTTAATGCCTATTAGGCTGAATCATTATGAAGAAGAGTTCTTGATTGAGAATTGACATTTCCACTATTGTGAGTCTTCTCCACCTTAGCTCTGCATTAGAGTGCTACAAGGGTGGATTTTTGGGTAAGGTGTTGAATGAAGAGTCTGGTTTGATGGGGCTTTGAGGTTGTATTAATCTTGTTAGGAGCCCCTTGAAGGCAGGTTGTTAGACTGATTGGGTTTGAGCCTCCTTGCCTCTGCATCAGTGAGGCACAAGTAATTGAAGCATTCCAAAGGATACAAACCACCACGAATGGAGCTTATTTATACAATACGCTTTAGATGGGGCTTATTGAGCATTCAACAATAATTAATTAAGCATTAGATGTAAACAAAATCCATGCCTACAACATTCAAGCATACAACTTACATGATACGCATGATAACATCATTCAATAATGGCAGTAGCAAAATTAGTTTCTTTAATCAAAAATCTGAAAGGCTATACAATGATATATATTGATAAAAGTATATAAATATATCCAAAAAGCCATTTGGACATAAAATATCACATATATATATCAATAGTACAAAATATATGTTCCAAAATTCCACATAGGCATACAACAAACAACAATAATACATAGTCATTTCCCTCTAGGGGAAGGAAATAGATCCCGTGCTACCTTTAAAATTCGGCTGGATGGCGTGACTGTTGCTTGTCTTGTCTTTCGAACACACTCACTACTCCTCCTCTCTTCACTCTAGACCTTCAACTGATACAATTAAAAGTAGAGATGTTAAACATAGAAATTGAATTATGGAATGACATATAACAAAATATAATCACTTACAACATACATATAGTCATCATGCACATTTAAAGAATCACCACATCCATGATCTAGAGTGACAACCACCTGTAGCAACCATGAAGATATAAATTAAACTACATAAAATTATCGTGAAAATTTTCTATAATAGACCATGAAAGAGAAAATATAATGTCAAATCGACTAATCTATTACATACCTCTCTCAATGGATCAGAACTGGCTATTGCTGCAGCAACTCCATGGTCCATCGTGCCACCAACATCACCAGGGCTATCTCTTGTCAACAACTGCAAATGAAACAATATCTCAGGTATCATGTTGATATAGGATAACATAATGTGACACGATCAAGGAATACTTGAATGCAATGTTTGTGTTTCTCATCAATTTTTTAGATTTGTATATACACAAAATTACGAAAACTAGCTAACATAGATTTACAACACCATTAATGAATAAAGGCTACCTAAGTGTAAATTGTTTGAGGATATGAATCATGAGGTGTGGAGGAAGAAGGTGCACCAGGAAACGGTTTGAAATTCGAAGCATGTTATGAGACAAACATTCAAATATAACATTCAATTATTCAAATGCAATAATAATATCTTTGATAATAGTTGCATATGTGTGGAATCATCGTCGAGAATGTATAAGGGTCTATAGGAATAGCGCATCCCTCATGAACAGTGTGACCCTGAAATTTCATCATATCAAAATTCTACTAATTTAGTTATTCTTAAATTTCAAAATATATTTTAATAAACAACATTAAAATAAATCGCTAAATTTTACCTGAGTGTCAATGCCGAATGTATCATTCAGAATATCATCTGTGAAAGCCATTGCCTTTGGAACTGACGTAGGCTATATAGCTACATCATGAGCACCCTGATAATCATACATGCAAACAACACCACAAGGCTCCACAATGGTGGGGTGGAGCTCGAGGCCTACACATCTCCTCCACACTAGGCTCTACTAGAGGACTCACACACTGTAAAATGGTCTGGGTGAGTGAGCCAATCGACTTCATCGTGTCAAACTCTACACTATCCTTAACAATGGAAGGAACAATGACATGCTACACCATGGGTCTACCCAAGGCTCTCGGTGCCAACTGTGGATTACGTTGTGCAGCAGGTCTATGGTGTGTGGAGCCCCCACCTCTACCCTGAAAGTCTAAGATGTCAAAATAGTTTGGCATTTTATTGAGGACAAACTCGCAATAGAGTTTCCTCAAAAAGTATTGCGGCACTTCATGGTTATTGCGTGGAGGTTGGTCAAATACCATCCACCACCGCTCCCAAAATTTGTTTCTAATTAAATCATGGTGGCACCAATGGATGGGGAACCTCCTGCATGCATGGGACACAGGTTCATTGGTTTTTGGGTCTTTAAATATTGCACACAACTCGGCTTTGCTAATTTTTAGTTTTTTGACATCTGCATACGACAAACCATTAGCATAAAATTGTCTTATCTCATGTCTCTTAGTTGACCAAAAATTCATTTGCTTGCTCATTTCTCCTACATGAGTTAAAATTGACTTCAATGATTCAGCAATCCTTTTCCTATAAGGGTGGGTTTCGGCATGCTTGGTTAATCTTGCAATTAATTGTTCAATGTCTCTTTTATTGTTTTCAATTTGATTTTGAATATTTTCTTGTGTTCCTTGAGGATGCCTATGAATTGATTGAGGGGTTTCAGGTTGTTCTTGTATAGGAGGCTCTTCATGAGGGGGTGATTGTAAATTCTCAATGTTTTGAGGTGGAGATTCATTCCCTGAGAATTAGAACAAAGTTTTATTATAAAAATCTATTTAAATTTGCATTCCAAATCAAATTCAAAATAAATAGAATAAAAATACACACCTCTTTGCAATCTTCAACCTCTCCGACATGTTGGTGGCATCCTCATGGAAAATGGCAAGCTAAGGATGCAAACAATGGAAGAGATTTGGCGAGTGCGAGTTGCAGACCTGAAATCCTCTTCCTCAAGCCACGAGTTGAAGACAAAATGAGGGTTTGAGACCCGAATTTGGATTTTTATGTCTAAAAGACATTTGGCATGCACCAAATGGCTTTTTAGTCATTTGGCGTGCACCAAATTTGGTGTGCGCGAAAGGGATAATTTTAGGGTTTTTTTTATTGTTTTTTTAATTCGGCACCTTAATTGTGTCACAAATTGGCGCACTTACTCTAAAGGGAAATATATAGATAGAGGGAGATAGATAAAGATAAAGAGGGACATGGAGATATATGTAGAGAAAGATATGGATAGAAAGAGATAGAAAGAGGAGTAAGATGGATATTGATAAAGATAGAGATATAGATGGAGATATGGAGTGAATAATAGAGAGAGATAGGTATAGATAATTAGATATAGATAGAGAGAGAGAGAGAGAGAGAGAGAAAAGAGGTGATAGAGATAAGTAATAGAGAGGTATACAGAGATAGAGAGAGATATAAATATATAGAGAGGGACAGAGGAAGAGGGAGAGGGAGAGAGATAAATAGAGATATAAATAGGGATAAATAGAGAGAGAGTGATATAGAGAGAGTGGTAGGGAGAGGGAGATATATATTGCTATAGAGAGATGGATATATAAGAAGATAGAGATAAAGAGAGGGATAGATAGAAATAAAATATGGAGAGATAGAGATAGGGGAGAGATATATATAGGAAAATAGATATATAGATATAGAGGTACAAGAAGAGGGAGTGGGAGATAGAGTTAGAGAGAGGGATGGATAGAAAGGGAGAGATATGTAGAGAGAGAGGGAGAGAGGAATATAGATATGGTGATGGAGAGAGAGATAAATATATAGAGAGGAAGAGAGTGGGAGAAAGATGGAAGGAGAGATGAAGAGGGAGAGGGAGAAATAGAGATAGAAAGAATAAGGAATAAAGAGAGAGGGAGAGGATGAGATAGAAAGATTAGAAGTGATAAATAGAGAGAGGGAGATATAGGGTTAGAGATATGGAGAGATAAGAAGATAGAGATAAAGAGAGGGAGAGATAAAAGGAGAAACGTGGAGAGATAGAGATAAGAAGAGAGAGATAGAGATGAATATACATATATATATATATATATGTCTAAGAAGAGGGAGAGGAAGAGAGGGATGTATAGAGAGATATAGAGATATCTAGATATAGAGAGGGAGAGAGGAAGATAGAGATATAAATAGAGATGGAGAGGGACATTGAGAGGGAGAGGGAGAGAAAGAGAGGGATATAAAGAGATGAAGAGACAAATATATAGAGGGAGAGAGGGAGACATAAGGAGAGAGGGATAAATATAGATAGAAAGATAGAGAGACAAAAAGAGTGGGAGATAATAAGGGAAGGAGAGATGGATTGATATAGAGATTTGAAGTGATATAGAGAGATGTAGAGAGAGGGGGAGATATATGGTAGATAGAGATGGAGAGATAAGGAGATATAGATAAAGAGAGGGAGATATAGAAGGATAAATATGGAGAGATACATTAGAAAAATAGAGATATATATATATAGTGATCTAGGAATAGGGAGAGGAGGAGAGAGGGATGGATAGAGGGAGAGTTGTGTAGAGTTAGAGAGGGGGAGGAAGATAGAGATAGAGATAGAGATGGAGATTAAGATGGAGATTAAGATGGATATGGAGAGGGAGAGGGAGAGGGAGAGGGATATATAAAGAGAGAGAGAGAGAGGAGAGGGATAGAGAGATGGGGAGATAAATATATAGATAGGGAGAGAGAGAGAGAGAGGGAGAGATGGAAGTAGATAAAAAGAGGGAGATATTGGTAGTGGAACCTAATTATCTTCTTGTTTGTTTCAACCATTTTTGGATCCTAGTTCCTAGTAGGGGGTGTTGAGGGGTGTGCCTCCCACTTCTATCACTAGGGGGTCTAGGGGCAATAAATTTTGGAGTTCTCCCTAGTGGGGGTTTGGGTGTTTGGGGGAAACACCCTTGAATAAATTATTTTATAAAAAAATATATGTAAAATAGGATAATGGTTGTGTATCATGAGAGAGTGTTGTGTGACTAAGGGATAGATTGTGAGAGAGTGAAGAGGAGGTTTAAATTGATGTCTGATAGGTTTTTATATAGATGAAATTATGTTTTTTCTTCTCAGAAAAGAAAGTGTGTTATAGCCCTTCGTAAAAATTAAGTGATAAATAGAGAGAAATATAAAAAATAGTCTAAATCACATTATTTTATACTATTTTTTATCTTTTAAAAAACATGAGTTTATTTATAAAACATAAGAAATATTCTAAAATCATGTGATTTAGACTATTTTTTATTTTTCTCATAGTTCTAGCACATTATAACACACTTGTCTTATAACTTTCCTTGGTAACTACCAACCCTTAGTGTTGGACTTGCATGCCAATTTCCAAAGGTATGTTTTCTACAAAATATAGAATAACACCTAAATATTGAGTATGCTCTTCATCAATTTTTCACATCTTTCAATGTTGGTCTAAATAAAAACCATAATAATGTCAAAATCTCTCTTTACCTTTCTAACCATGTGATTTTTTATACATTTCAAATATGCTAAGTATTTTATCTTTAATTTATTTTGTTAGTGTTTTATTTTTAGTTGAAAACCTATGTATAGTATTTTTGGTGTCATTTTTTATTCATTCATCAAAATTTGAAACAAATTACATCTTTACATTCTAGAGATTATTCTATACACATTTTTGTAAAAACCTGTCTTTCAATTAGTTTCTAAAAATAAGGGGGATCATGCTTTATTTTCCATTTTTCAATGTGTCCACTTAGAAAATTAGTAAAAAATAATATATTCATTAAAAATAGTATAAAATTAGACATAAACTACATGGTGTTAGCTAATTTTCCACTAAAGTGATTTTTGAAATACTTAAAAAAATAAAATTTTAGGGGCAACATGCTAGATGCTATGCTATATTTTTCTAAAAAATATAGGAGCACTTTGTGTGTCCCCCTATTTGAACCCCTTAATCTCCATCATTTTTTAAAAAATGAGTAGTTTAGAAAGTAGTTTTAGAGCACTATGACTCTTGTTCTTATCCCATCTTCAAAATTTAACATAATTATTTTCAATTTCTACTCCAAGATCATTTTTTAACATATTTCAAGAAAAAAAATGGCCACTTAAGACCCCTTTTTAGTCCCCAATTTCCATGCACATACTCATGTGTAGAAGTCCCTAAGTAAACTTAACCTAGTATAAAAATGACTTAAGTAGAGAATCTAGTTAGGAAATATATTGGTTAGGAAATCTACCCCATTCATGAAAACAACCCATATTAAGCATAAATTAGGGAGAGGAAAAAAGAAAAACACAAAAAGATGGGTCCTGACAACAAGGTCTGAAGAGGTCCCATTTACAAAGATCCCCTAGAAAATAGAACAAAAGGAGAAAACATACTAAGAAAAAGATTCCTCCATAAGAAGAAAGGGAAAGAAGGGATAAATAACCCCACTAATAAGATATCTTGCACTCCAAGAGTGCTTGAAGGTGGATGCAATTTCTATGAGTGAAGGTTATAGTAAATATATCTACAATCTACTCACCTATCAAATAATAATGCAAATAAATGACTTTCTCTTGAATTGGATACTTAAGGAAAATACAAGTGGATCTCAATGTGCCTAGTCCCTTAATGATTCCACCAAGTTATTTGAGACTTGTATGGAACTTTATTTGTTGTGGTAGATGATTGATGACTTATAAAATGTGATTCCAAGTTCAATGAGAATAATTGAATCAAAATAGCCTCAATGATGATATTGAGAACCCATTAATACTCAATCTTAGTCAAAGAGAGAAGTGGCATGCTACTTCTTGATTTTCAAAAAAATGGGATTCAAACCAATGTGAAAATTTGTAGCTATATGTGGAATTATGATCATCAAGATCCCTAGCCCAATAATTTTTTTTGTATCCAATCAAATCAGAACATATTCCTATTGTATAATTAATCTTGTAACTATGAGTGCCTTATATCTAGTGCAAAATTTTATTGTCAACTTTACAATGAAGTTCATGTGCCTCCCTCATGAATCATGAAACTATACCAACAACAAAGGAAATGTTAAGGTTATTATGATTAAATTAGATGAGGATACTAGCAAGTTGATGATACAAATTGGCATCAATAAGTGGTGTGGAACACTTTTCCTCAAGGTTGACTTTAAAAAAAAGGGAGTTAATCCAAGCTTATTATTAGTCATATGAAAATGAGCTAGGAAATAATTGGGCTAGGAAAAAGAGATCTTGGTATACATATAAGTGATCTCAATCCTAAGAATGTAGTGTAAGATACCCAAGTTAGTCATGCAAAGAAATATTAACTTTGGTGATGATGGAGGATGTGCTCCCTATGAAAATCAAATCATCAATATATAGAGCCAAGAAAAGAAGTGCATCCTTGTGCCTTGATATGTTGACATTCAAATCCAAGTGACATATAGATAACACAAATGAGAGAAGAAAAGAGTCCATCTTGGAATACCAAGCCTATGGCACCTACTTGAGTCCATAAAGGCACTTCTTAAATCTACAAACTATTGAATAATCTTGAATGAATTAATGTTGTTGTTTCATGTGAATATCCTCCCCTAGATCCCCATGAAGAAATTCACTATTTACATCCATCTAATTTATATTTAATCCATGAGCTAAAATAATACCAAGAGTGGAGTAAATGGATTTAATCTTGGCAATAGGGGAAAATTCTTGAAATGTATTCAAAACTAGGAACCTACAAGAAACCTTTTGCCATTACAAATGCTCTAAACATGTGAAATAATTGATCTAAAAAAAATTATATCAAAGATCCACTTACACTATACATATGTCATCCCCTAGCAATTGGAACAAGCTCTCATGTTTTGTTTTGAATCAAGGAGTTGTAATATTCCTCTAGTTTTGAATACCACTCAACAATACCAAATGCTTCATGAAATAATTGTGTATCTAAAGCCATGGTAATATAGGAATGTGGAATATCCTGGTGTTGTGACCAATTCCTTTGTGTTTTCAAAGAATTTTTAGTAAAAGTTCCTACATAATCAAGTTTTTGATGAGCCCAATGAGGTATAAAATAAGGGTATGAAGGAGAAGAATCATTAACATTTGAATGTGAAATCAATGAAGGGGAGGTGTGTTGAAAACATAAATATATTGAGAGGGGGGTGAATTAGTATATTAATAAATGTTATCCTTAACCAATATACCTATTATCATCAAAGAATCATTAAGAAGATTAGATGCAAAAATTTAAGAAATTAACACAATCTCACAAGATAACACTATATTTATGTAGAAACCCTAGAGGGAAAAAATATAGTTAGAAAAGTTGCTTGGATTGACTGCCCAATCCAACCTCATAAGATTAATGAGATCTTACAATGATTTTGTACACACCAACCCACTATAGAAACCAATCCCAAAAACAATTTATAGCCACCAACCTAAAGGAGACTCAAATCCCCCAAACTAAGCACCAAATTAGAAAATAAGAGGAACTGACCTCACATCAAACAAGAGGCATCAAACTTAGAATACACTAAAATGATTACAATAAAACTTATAGATAATTATCTGTCAGAAATACTCTCATAATGAATTTGCATAATTTTTTTCTTTCATGCACACTCTACTCTCCTTCACATAAGTTGGCTCTTCCATGAAATATAAGACATGAAAAGCTCGAAAAATCACTCAACAATGTACAATCACAATTATGCACTATTCAACAAATTACAAATCTTCCCTTTTTTAAAACTCTAAAACTACTTGCATAAATATCAATCTAGGATGAAAGACAATATGCATATGTTATCGTGGATCAATTATTAAAACCATTAGGGGTGAGGAAGTTATCCTATGGAAAATATTTCTTATCACTACCATGTTGTCCTACACACATTCAAATTTTGAACCAAGAACTAGTCAATTTAAAAGTGTTTGAATTTGGACTATAGATCTTCACTTTCGTGCGCTTGAAAGCATTACACATAATTGATGACCAAATTGAATAAACACACATTCCCCTAGAATATTATTGACCAATATAAAGAAACCATTAAAAATTCTTGGGAATGTGTCATCGTCCCATAGTTTTGCAAGACCTTCTCTCATCTTGCAGACGTGCGATAGATGGTAGTTTATCATTGAAAATTCATCAACACATATGTCATATTGGACACACAAATTTTTCTTAGCTTCACAAAAATATAAATGGTACCTCCCTTGAACATTTTGAGACATAAGACACATGTCCCTATCACACAACCTTCCTTCCTTTCATCCTATACATGTGTCAATACTTGATGTCTACTCACAAAAAAAATACTTTGCAAAAAAAAAATCTCCACGAAGAACAAATCTAGGGAAACTCATTCATATGATGAAGAGTGGTGTTGATAGGGACTAAGTGGGACCACCCAAAAAACTTTGGCACTTGCACATGTGATAACTGGATCAAACTGTAAGCGGAGATGGTGAACAATGATACTAAAGGCCTTAAGCTATAACTTAAGTGACCTAGAACATATGATAGCCAGTCAAGGATGAAATAGAAAATAAAGTTCTCAACCAAGAAAATTATTAGGGTTTTAAGGGAATTAGAGATGAAACCCTATCAAGTGCAAAAACCCTAAAAAATAATGTAATCCAAACCGACCAAAGATATATGACATAAAGCATAGCCATCACTACTACTAGTAGACATGAACAAGTAAATATATATGAAGTAGACAACCTCCATGTCCAGAGC
Source organism: Sequoiadendron giganteum (assembly GCA_007115665.2). Classification (NCBI taxonomy): domain Eukaryota; kingdom Viridiplantae; phylum Streptophyta; class Pinopsida; order Cupressales; family Cupressaceae; genus Sequoiadendron; species Sequoiadendron giganteum. The sequence goes on along the minus strand of CM021103.1, from coordinate 275,825,038 downwards.
AACAAAAACACATCTTGAAAAAATTTAAAACATTTGTAACCATCTCCTTCTTAAATATGACAAAATTGACAACATTTATAATCATCTCCTTCTCAAAGGCCTTGACATCAATCCTTGAAAACACTACAAAATCCTTAACATTAATGAAAATAAGCATATTTCTAACAAACTCCCCCTTTTTCATTGATGACAAAACATAACATAAATAGATCATTTGAATGTACTCCCCCTTTGTTAAATTATGTTTTGTTTGTACTCTCGTTTGTACTCTCTCTTTCTCTAATTCTCCCCCTTTAACATTAATGGAAAAGGGATATAAGAAGACTCATTCCAATATACTCTCCCTTTGTTCTTTTACGGTCTTTGTGAACCAATAGTTCTATATATTCCATATGTATCTCTCTATATCTTCCCCTAAGGGAAATACTCTAGGGACAAAAAGAGTACTCCCCTTGGACTTGTGCTTCATTCAAGTCTTCATTAAAAGGAAGAAGGTGTTGCCACTCCTAGCTTCTATTTGAGATACTCAAATGTCTCCTTGGGAAATGGTTTTGTAAACATATGTGCAATCTAACCTTTAGTATCCACATATTATAATTTGACTTCCCAATCTTCAACCTTCTCTCAAAAACTCATATTTTATTGAGATATGCTTTTTCTTTGAACGCATCACTGAATTCTTTGAAATATTGATTGCACTTGTATTATCACAAAGAATAGAGATAGTTTTTATTGGTCCCATGGTTGTCGTTGCACCAAAAAATTGACCTGTTAATGCTCAATACAACCGACAGAGTTAATGGATCCATGGGAGGCGGTTAGTCTATGTCACAAATCCCAAGGGGAGTGCTGACCATCTGCCAACAATCTCCCCCTCAGCGTTACCTGAGGGGATTCGAACCCGATGCCTTTGGTTCTGATACCAATTGTTGGTCCCATGATTGTCGTTGTACCAAAAGATTGACCTGTCAATACCCAATACAATTGCTAGAGTTAACGGATCCACGGGAGGTGGTTAGTCCATGTCACGAATCCCAAGGGGAGTGCTGACCATCTACCAATAGTTTTATTATGGGTGATCCCACAATATTGGTTTATAATTTCTAGAAGATTCTAATTTTTGTTGAAATCACATAATTTTAGAAAATATAATGATTTAAGCCTTAAAATTTTTATTTTAAGGCTTCCAATTGAAGAGGGTTTGATCAAACCACCTTAGATCAAACCCCCTTGAATAGAACCCCGCTAGTTTTAAACCATACCTATAACGAAATCTTCTTTACACCTATCAAAATGCTGATAAAAAACCACTTTTGATTTACCTTTTGGGGGATCAAATGAATTCGTTTTAATTTTTTTTTTTTTAAGTATGCAGTCCTTATTAAAAGCTTCTCAAAAATTATAATTTTAAATAAATTTATTTTTATTATTATATATTTATTTTTTATTTCTTGTGAATGTAGGTTTTTCACTAAAAATAAAGCTCTATGATCTGCAAATGTGGAAAAATAGAAGATTATCAATTTTTTTTTTGAAAAATACCAGTGCACTAGATATTGAAATCCTTGATCCAACAGAAAATTAAATTAAATTAAATTTTGATACATACAAAAAAAGTCATGTTGTATACAGTCTGCCTATGTCTGAATTGTAATTGGTTTTACTTTGAAACTTGATTAAGGAAAAATTATTCAATAAAACGCTATGAAACCAAATGAAAGTGCTAGATATCATAGTTCCAAATCTAAATTAAAAAAAAAAAAAGAATTTAATCCTTCATGGAAAAAAGTTATGTTGTATACGGTGAGCATCACTCCTTAAAAATAGTTACTGAAAAAAAACTAGTTTTTGAAGGAGATGGAAAAATAAATGCAATTTGATTCCAAATTTTTTGAAAAAAATATATTTAGAATCTACAGACAAAATTTCATAAATCATTAGTTTTCATCATCTTCAAATTCCTAACATTTTAGCCGCTATAGGTGCTCGAAAGTGAAGATTTAGTTAGAAAAAAATAGTTTAGTGTCCAGTTTGGCCAAAAATTGTAAACCAATATTGTGGGATCACCCTTATACTCAACCTTTATGTCCTTTAAAGTTTGTTACATCTAGAGTACTTGAGTATAATATGATACTACATCAATGTATTATGCTTCTCTTATTGACAAGGATATTGAATCTTGTTTCTTTCTTAGCCATGACACAAGCCTGTCTCCAAGAAAAATACTCCACCACTAGCACTCTTTTTGTTATCAACACTTCTTACCGAATCATTATTTGTGTATATTGCTAGAGTAAATTAATCACTTTTGGGATACCACAAACCATAGTGAATAGTATTTTTCAACTATTTGAAAATTCACTGTACTTCCTTTACGTGTGTTTCCTTAGGTGTTTCTTGAAATATTACTACCATGCACATTGCTTGCATAATGTCAAGTCTAGATGCACTCAAATATAACAATATTCTAATCATTGATCCATACAAAGGCCGATTTTATTCAAATGACTCATAATATTTTCTTAGCTCACATCCTATCACCATTGGTGTACTAATTGGTTTGCAGTCTTCCATCTTGAAATTCTTCAACATCTCCTTGACATACTTGGTTTGTGATATGAAAATTCCCGTATCTAACTAAGTGATTTAGAAACAAATAAAAAAGATAACTCACCTATTGATAGACATCTCAAATTATTTTATCTCTTTTGAAAACTCTTTGCACATCTTTTCATTACTACCACCAAAAATAATGTCATCAACATAGATAAAAACAATCAATTGATACACACATTTTGTTTTTATATAGATATTTCTATTTACAATTATTATTTTGAATCCTTGTTATTGTAGATACTTATCCAACCTAGAATACCAAGCCCTAGGGGCCTAATTGAGTCCATATAGTGTCTTTTTTATCTTGCAAAAAAAACCTCATTCTTAGACAATTGAAATCCTTTACGTTTCTCAATATACACTTCTTCCTCAATATTGCCATTAAGAAATGTTGAATTGACATACATTTGGCATACTTTGAAATTCTTATAGATTGAATATGGCAAGAACATCTTAATTGTTTCCAATCTAGCCACAGGAGCAAAATTTTCTTCAAAATAAATACCTTCTACTTGAGAATATCCTTTGTAGACTAGTCTTGCCTTATTTCTCATCATCATCCCATCTTCATTATTATTTTTTTAATACCCACTAAGTGCCAGTTACATTATTATCCTTAGGTCTTGAAACACGCTCCCAAGTCTCATTCTTTTCAACTTGTTTCAATTATTTCATTACATTAATCTAGTTCTCATCCTTGCTAGCCTTTGCAAAAAAATTAGGTTCAACCTTAGATAACAAAAAAAAATTTACCTATTCATTGATTATTGCTAACCTTCTCCTATTCAAAACATCCTCATCCTTGTCTCCAAGAATCGAATTTTTAGAATGATCTCTTTGAACATATCTAGTTAGTGCTCTTGCATTTATTCTTTTTGAAAATTCTTCTACCACTGCATCTACTTGTTTTGTACCTTCATCTTCTTCTTTTTACTAGCTAATTGTTCAAAATATTGATCCAATTTAATTGATAGAAAATGATGTAGATCTTGATTAACACTCACATTTTCACTTTCAACTATCGTGTGTAGTCTCTTATTGCACTATATATATGATATTTTCTTGTTGAATAACCAAGAAAGATACCTTCATCAAATCTTGACTCAAATTTTACCAAATTTTCTTCATCCCTTCTGATGTATCATCTACTTCCAAATATTCCAAAATGCTTAACAGATGCAGATCTACCTTTCCATCACTCATATGGTGTCTTACAATTTTTTACTCCTATCTATCCTCTTTTAAGGACATATACAGAAATATGAACTTCCTCTCTCCAATATACACCAAGAAACTTAGCTTCATTTAGCATTGTCCTTTCCATCTTGTAGAATTTTCTATTCTTTCTTTCAACCACTCCATTTTGTTGAGGAGTTCTTGCAACAAAGTACTATATTATAATTCCATGTTCTTCCCAAAACTCTTCAAACTCATTAGAGGTAAACTCACCACCTCTAAAATTTTCAACAACTTCAGACTTTTGTTCAGTCAAGCATTAGCTTTCTACAATTCCTTTCTTAAGTACAAAAACACTTTAGCTTCAAGGTTTTGGAGAACATCTCCCTTTTCTTCTAGTTGTACTCTTATAAATTCTTCAATTCTCTTTGCCTCTTCTACTTGAACTTTTAGATCAATGACCATCTTTTTAGATTCATCAATTTTCAACTTTATTTTTTGATTCTCTTTCTTTTCTACTTTCAGATCACTCATTGTAGAGATGAGTTCTCCCTCTAAATCTACTTCACATTCTAATTCATCAAGAGCTTGTATATATTCACTGTCTTGTACAAGGTGGTCTTTGTCTCCCAACACTTCCAATGCTATAAATAGAAATTCTTCCCTTTCTTTCTCAAAAGAAAATTGATCATATCTCTCGAATGAGTTATTGTCCTCTTTTGAATATAGGTTCTTCTTATGCTTGTGAAATTTCTTCTTTTTATTTTTGTGTTGATCACTACTTTTATTTTCTCCAAAAGGACACTTAGAAGCATAGTGACCAACTTTACCATAATTGAATCATTTGAAAGGTAACTTACCTTTATACTTTCCAAAACCTTTCTTTGACTTCCTCATAAAGTTAGCTTCCTCATCTTTATACTCATAGCTTGGATCAAATTCTTCATTCTTCTCTTTCTTCAATGCCTTGAAGGAAGCCTCTTTATTTGATGTCTCCTTACTAAAATTCTCCATTTCATATGTAGTGAGAGATCCAAGCAATTCATCAATTGTAAAGTTATTCAAATCTCTAGCTTTTTCAATGGTAGAAACTTTTGCATCATACCTTTCGAAAAGGGATCTTAGTACCTTCTTGAAAATTACTGGTTCTTTCAATTATTCACCAAGTCCTCCAATAGCACTGAAAATTTCATCCACCCAAAGCAGATAGTGAGCAACATTTTCTTCTTATTTCATCTTTAGGCTTTCAAACATGCTTCTACAAGTTTGTAGCTTGGCTTTCTTGACCTTATCATCACCTTCATAGATGTCATGAATATTTTTACCAAATGTTCTTAGTAGACTTACAATGCATTACTTTGATTAGTTTAGAATTTTTTAATCCACTTAAAATAGCATTCTTAGCTTTAGCATTATATTCGCATTCATTCTTATCAACTTGATCTATTTGAGGAGTTACAATCTAGCAATATAACCATCCACAAAATATTTCCAAACATTAAACCCTAATGATGTTAGGTATGCTTCTATCCTTATACTCTAGAAATAATATTTTTTCCCATCAAATTGTGGCACCCTATTTAAGTGGGATCCATCTTGACTTGCCATGTGTTCAAATCCAAAATCTACCACTAGCTATTAATTTACAACAAGCAACATGACTTTGATACCAATTGTTGAACACACAAATATACTAAGAGGGAGGTGAATTAGTATATTAATAAATTTTATCCTTAACCAATATACCAATTATCATGAAAGCATCATTAAGAAAATTAGATGACACAATGTAAGAAATGAACACAATCTCACAAGATAACACCATATTTACATGGAAACCCTAGAGGGAAAAAATAGAATGAGAAACATTGCTCGGATCTACTACCGAAATCTAGCCCCACAAGAATAATAAGATCTTACAATGCTTTTGTAGACACTGACCAATTGGAGGCACCAATCCCCAAAATAACTTATAAGAACCAACCTAAAGGAGACTCCAATCCCTCAAAGGAGCACCAATGCACAAAAAATAAGAGGAACCAACCTCACATGAAATAAGAGGCTTCAACATCATAATACACTAAAATGATTACAATATCACTTACAAAAAATTATTTGTCGGAAATGCTCTGAGAATGAATTTACATAATTATTCTTTGTCAAACACACTCTGATCTAAAAGATAAGACATGAAAATCTCAGACAGGTCACTCACCAATGTACAATCACAATTTTATACTATTCAACACATCACAAATCTTCCCTTTTTCAAAACATTAAAACTATTTGCATAAATATCGATTTAGGATGAAAGATAACATTCATATGTCGACATGGATCAATTTTGAGAACCATTAGTGGTGAGGAATTTGACCTATGAAAAATATTTCTTCTCACTACAATGTTGGCTTGCACAAATTCAAATTTTGAACTAGGAACTAGCCATTTTAAAAGAATTTGAATTTGGTCTGTATATCTTCATTTTTGTAGGCTTGAAAGAACAATAGGTACTCGATGATCGAATTGAACAAACACACACACCCCCAAAATATTTTTGACCAACGGAATGCAACCATTGAAATGTTTTGGATGCATTTCATCATCCCGCATTTCTACATGACCTTCTCTCTCCTCTCCATGGATGCATAGTAGCTATTGATTTATCATTAAAAATTCATCCTCACAAACTTCATCCTAGACACATCAATATTTTGTAGCTTCAAACAAACAAAAATGGGCCCACGTTTACCATTATGAACAAGCAAACATACGACACATATCCCTACCACACAACCCTCCTTCCTTTTGTCCTATACATGTGCCAACACTTCACATACTTGTGGAAACAATACTTTGGAAATAAAAATTTTCATGAAGCACAAAGCTAGGGTGACTCAATGACATGATGACAAGCAACACTGACAAGGATTAAGTGGGACTACCCAATGAACTTTGGCACTTGCACATGCGATAATTGGATCAAACCGCAAGTGGGGCCGGTGAAGAACAATACCGAAGGGATTAAGTTATAACTTAAGTGACTTAGAATCTATGATAACCAGTCAATGACGAAACATAATATAAAGTACTTGACTAGGTAAACACTTAGGGTGTACTCGACTAGATAAACACTTAGGGTGTAAAGGGAATTAGAGCTAAAACCCTACCAAGTTCCAAACCCTAATAGAAGCATGTAATCTAAACCAACCAAAGATATCTGACATAAACCATAGCCATCACTACTGCTAGCAGGCATGAATAGATTACAATAACAAAATATAGCTGAAGTAGACAACCTCCATGTCCAAAGCAACAAAAACACATCTTGACAAAAAAGACAATTTTGACAACATTGACAACATTTGCAATCATCTTCTTCTCAGAGGCCTTGACATCAATCCTTGACATTAATGACAACAAGCATATTTCCAATAAGGTGGAGCTTCGTGATTAACCCTACAAGTGGATGATACTAGAGGAAAATACTCTATGCTACCATCATATGAATTTTATTTAGAGGAAGGAAGAATGTGAAAATATGAGCTAGTAAATATTTCTTCAAATTGTTGATGGCAAGCCTTCAAAATTTTCTTCTTACTCTTCATTGCCTCTTCCTTTTTTGGTTTCTAAGGCATCTAGAGTTGCGTCTTATGCAACAATTATAAAATTTTCTCTTGCAAATATTATTTACAATGGTCCCACACCCAAGTTAAGGGTGTGGAAATTGCTAAATTTAGTTATGGTATTGTTTAGCTCTTTTTTTCATTGTTTGTTCCTAGCAACTTCATTGCAATTGTGTTGTAGCATGGGTGTTGAGTGAGATTTGTCCCATTTTTTTTTATCGTTCTCTCTCTTTTCACTAGAGCTTTGTAAAAGGGCTGGGGCCATTTCAAAAACTCTTTTAACCTAATAAAATACAAATTGAGGCTAGTTGGATTTATGTCATTATGATTGTAAATATTTCATAGCCTATAATTTTTTCAATCTTATTTGTTTTTCATATTCTAACTTTATTTAATGTGGTGATCATTGGGATAGTCTTAATCTTAATTTTCTTTTTAGTTTTCACTTACAATAATCTATCATATCCATGATTAGACGTATAATTTTCCATGAGAATCTAAATTTTTTTGTCATAAGTCATCTTAGATCTCATCCATTAATTGACTTATTATTCAAGACAAGGTGCATTGTGATCATTTTTCTTTATTTTAGATTGATTTAAAAAAAGATTGAATAATAATTTGGTTAAATTTTCTATGTATTTTAATTGTATATTACTTTGATTTTCGCTAAAAATTTGTACATTCTTCTCATCTTGCTTTTGTAAGATTAATTAACTTGTTAGTTAGCACTAGAAACTGAACAAATGCTTTTCTATATAGAATACTACATATTATTAGAGGGATTGCTTAATCTAAAAAGTTCTAATTTGACCACGAAGGTAACTTCCAATTGACTGTATCATCTAAAATGTTTAACTGACCTACTTTTCAGTACAACTGAAAATATGTTTTCCTTTAAGAATATACTATATTTCAGGCAAAAACAAATATCTATTATGAGACCTTTCAATGTATAATGAAAATGTAGAAAATTAAATTTTACTATGAACTGAACTATTTGACATTTCTATAGAAAAAATTGTTTTAAACATCTCAAGAACGGCAGGGACTAACTCTGGCTACTGTTATTGAGTAATAAAGTTTATTAAGCTCAACTTTATTGTTTCATATTAAGATGCTATATATCAGTGGCAATATATAATATAAACAAATAAAAGTCATGTGGCTTGTCCAAGCTTAATAGTTTAGCGCATCTGCCATCTGCTTGAAAACAATACTGTCACTGGAAAGTATTGGAAAAATTAAAATCATTTACATGTCCACAATATTAAACACAAAATGAGGATTGGGCTTCTCTTATTTTTTGGGAGGCTCTAAACATCACCGCACATTTGCAATAGATTCAGACAATATGTTTTATGGCAAGCAGCGAAAACAAATTTCAAGATGATCTGGGATTAGTGTGTTTTTGGAGCTTGACAAGTCTAAAGTACTCACTGTTTTCACCTTTACTGATCAACACAGGATAACTGCCCTGCTCAACAATCTTTCCATCCTCAATAATTGCTATGTGATCAGAGTTTTAAATTGTGCTCAATCTATGAGCTATAACTATGCTTATTCTTCCCACCATAACTCGATCTAGAGCTCCCTGAACAACCTTCTCTGATTGAACATCCAATGCACTGGTTGCCTCATCCAGAAGTAAGATACTTGGATTCCTTATTACTGCTCTTGCTATGGCTATCCGTTGCTTCTGCCCACCAGACAGCTGCAGTCCTCAATCACCTGTATTTGTATCATATCCATTCTCCAAATGACTCAAACAAAATCAATAACTATTAACAAATACATCAATTTCCAAAAAGGAAAAAAAAGTTTGAGTTAGAGTATTTTAGTCACCTTATAAATCCATGGGCGTTAGCAGCTTCTGCCTCGGTTGCATCCTCCTTACCGTACAGAACGTTATCCATAATACTCCCTGCAAACAAAGTTGGCTCTTGCCCTACCAAACCTATAAAACGTCTGAAGTACCTCAAATTGAATGCTTTAATATCTTTATTATCTATTAAAACCAGTCCTTTGATAGGATCATAGAATGTCTCCAAAAGTCCAACAATGCCGGTGGACTTTCCATACCCACTTTTGGCAACCAGCGATCTTCACCCAGGGATAACAATAGAATGACCATTCGCTGTTGTAAGTGAATGAGAGCGACGTACTTGCCATTTAGATTCTGCATCATAAATTACAGAACCACTTGAATTAGAGAAAATTGTCCAGAATCCAAATGGTAAGTACGCAGCTCTCATTCACTTACAATAGCAAATGGTCAAAATAGAAACAGTTGAGAAGAATAGCTCTGAACCAAATTTGAGAGCAAGAAGGACGGACCCTCACAACATATCAGATATTTTAGATCAAAATAGGAGTTCTTTTTCTGCATTAGAAATAGAAGAAATGTCAAATTTTCAGATGAACACATCAGATATTTCAGATATTTTAGATGAACGTATCAGATATTTCAGATGATCATATCAGATATTTCAGATATTTTAGGTCAAAAGTCATGTCATGGTTATCACTGTCGCCCACCCAACAGTCACAATCAGAGTCAGTCTTATTCGTTATCGGATCGAGTAAGGATGGTTGATAAGCAATCCGTGCATCCTAAACATGGGCTCGCACAGATGGTGAGAATAGCAAATAAAATATGATCTCGCAAGCTATGGAAGTATCTCGCCTAAACTCCTATGGCAACAGTAACAGACTCGCTTCATCGTGTTATATTATATAAAATGTATCACTCTATCTATTTTGTATAAATTTATGTGAAAGATGTTGAAGACATATTTTTAGTTGTTTATTTTATTTATATCATAAATTTTGTAATTTTATTAGTTTTGAATGAAAATAAATTATTTATTTATTTATATTTTATTATTAAATCGTATTTTTAATATTATATTTATGGTTAAATATTAATATTTGGATATGTAAATAGCTATCATATTTATAATAAAGAATCAAAGTTTTAGGTAAGTAGTCATGATATGAGAGCCCATGCCACATTGTCATTGTAGAACAACTTTTAACATAATTAATTAAAATAACATAAAATAAAATAAACTAGCAATTGCACTTTGGTGTGCAATAGGTACGCCGAATAGGTGGGGAAGTTCAATTAAGGAAAAAATTGTTCTATTCATTTTTTACATTCATTTGTGAAGTACATGAGGTCAATTGGTAGGCCATTTATCAAATGATGTTGTTTGTGCAACAAAGGTCTCAATGGAGAAATTATAACTTCAAGTAAACTATGCATCCACTTATAGGGATCCAAACACACTAAAACAAAAACTCCGACTTAGGAAGATAATCAGGGTCCATTACCAATAGTCTCATGTTTTGTTTGCAAAAGGGAGAGAGGGAGATAGAGAGAGAAAGAGAGAGGGGGGAAGACTGATTGAGTGAGAGAGAGGTAAGGATATAGAAATGGAGATGGAGATGTAGAGAGATATGGAGAGAAAGAGAGGGATAGATAGAGATGGAAGAGATAAATATAGAGAGAGGAAGAGAGAGGGAGAGATAGAAAGATAAAGATGGAGATGTGAAGTGATATATAGAGAGATGGGGAGATATAGGGGTGGATAAAGATGGAAGAAGAAATATGGAGAGATAGAGATAGAGAGGAATACAGATGAAAAAACGTCTAAGAAGAGAGATATGGATGTATAGAGAGAGGGAGCCTTGTTTAGAGATAGGGGAGAGAGGAAAATAGAGGCATAGATGAAGATTGAATGAGAGAGGAAGAGGGAGATAAATAGATACAAAGATAAAAGAAAAGGAAGAGATAAAGACAAAGAGAGATAGGGGATATAGATAGAGAGGGAGATAGAGATTGGATACATATAAATAGAAACAATATTTATGCATAACATGTATGAAAACAAAACCTAATTTGACACAAAAATATTTCATGTTCAATATAGAAAAGTAGCCAACCATTGTCTTCAAAGACAACCAAATAAAAATTATGAATATACAAATATAGTTATCAAATAGTTTATATGATAACTATAATTATTTACAAAAGTAATTTTAAATAAAATAAAGATTGTTTCTTTAATTGCAAATTAATAATACAATTTATAAATTATTATTTAATTTTAAAGTAGAATTTAAATGACAAATATTATTAATTATCAATTTAAATATAATCTAAGTATGTAATAAATAAAACTTATTTAATATATAAATTAAGGTGCAAATTCGGTTGTTCAAACATCTTTCAGGTTCAATACATTTAGACTATTCCCAGTGACTAAAAAAACAAACAAAAACTAGTACGAGACAAATATTCTGGCTATTATTGCACAAAACCCTCATACTAATAAATCCTATTAGCTAATAAGCAAAAGATGTTACCTCAATATTTTCTTAGATAATGTACGTAAGAAAAGTAAGGATGGGGTTCCATGGAGGACACTACTGTACATATTCTATTGGCATAGGCCATCCCAAGTATATTATTTTAGAGTAAGGTTTTAAGTTGCTGCTAGCACCCAAAGGCTACAAATTTACAGTTGCTTCAGAGATTCAGGAACCTTTTATGTCATTTGGCCAACGTTAGATAAAGTTTTTGCTCTATAAAAAGTATTTCAAAAAACATATTGCATCAGTGGTTAGTTTGTGAAAATCATGCATCACAACAATAGCATTGATTCAGCATATAAGTTGCAATGAAAAATAAATGCCACATTTTATTCAGCACGTACATGTAGTAGAAAATCTTGATATATTCCACTCTATGCTTTCTACAACTGATTTCTCATGTTTGCAAATAGGTAGTTGGTTAGGACTAGTTACAATTAAATTATATTTCCAAACTGAACACCTACTATGATCGTCCTTTTAGTGTTGAATAGATTTTCCGATCATTTGGATGGACTTGACACAGACAATTTGCTGCCAATATTACAGTTTCATAGTGAAGTGAATTACTACTTAAAAAAATACTCTTTTGACGCAACAAATAAATGTGAATAATATTCTAAGTAAACATGATTCTTTTTATCAAATAAGCTGATTATACAAGTCTCTCGAATGCAACTTCTATTTATTTTTTCAGAGAAAAGAAAAGTAAATAGAAATATTCCATTCAAAAGAGAACTTTATAGAACACAAATTCAGTCTGATTCCATATAACAAATGGAAATGGTAAAACAACTCCTTGTAAAATTAAAAAATCAGCAGGATGTCCATCAGTAATTTAGTGTGTAGTTGCTGATCAAATGAAATTAGTGATCCATTCAAGTTTGCAAGAGCTTCGGTGCGATTTGGAAAAGCTTCCCTCATTGTTGTCATTAAAAATAAATGGGTGCTCACTGTAAAGTCTGTCATGTCTTCCTCAACCCTTGGAGGCATGTATGTGTGGAGATCCGAAAATAGATTTTCATAGATGTTCAAGTTTAAGTGAACTGCCAGATGAAATGTGCAAACATACAATGGTCACAAGCATTTCATTAGGAGATTGTTCTAATTTGAAGATGCTTCCCAACAGGTTCAGCGAGCTCACTTGCCCGTGAGATTTAAATTATCAGGATGTAAAAGCTTACAAAAACTGTGTAACGACTTTTATTGCCCGGTGGGATTGAGAACATTAACCTTGAGTGGTTGTAAGAGATTGTCAAGCCTGCCTCTGGGTTTTGAGGAACTTGGTTCTCTAATAACATTAAATTGAATAATTGCAAGAGCTTGTCAAGTCTGTGCTACTACGGGCGATCATAATATAAGGCATCATATGGGCATACATGATTCCTCCAGGGGGTTCTCCATAAGCCACCGCTTGCTGTTGCAAAAATTGAGGCACAGACTGGACCTTGGGAGAAGCACTACTATAACTGGGGCTATAGTTGAGGCTAAAATTAGCATTAGGATTAGGGTTTTCAGAGTCATTAGCATCTTTGGGCTGGTGATCTCCCTGCTTGGTCATAGACACCTTCTCTCCCTCTGTACTTGTGCAAGTAAATCTTCAGGGGTTCTATGTACTCTTCAAACCCCAGGGTGCTCATGGCCCGCTTTATACACTGTCGAAAAAATTAAAAATGTTGCTTCTAAATTCTTTTTGTATACTCATGTGGACTGAATTGAAAGATGTTCCAGACATGTCTGGCAAACTTCGAAAGAGCTTATCTATAACAACTTCAATGAAATTATGCAAGTAATTCTGATCCGCGTAATTCTCCATAGTCCTCTCGCTTTTTAGCAGGCTTTCCCTCACCATCTACGCTTGATGCGCCCGGGGAACCCCCATTTTTTGGAATGAAATGTACACCAAAAACCTCGGTGGTATGACACAAACGAAATGTTTTTTTTTTAATTCATCTATGCCCAACCTGCAATGCCATTTCCCTGTCAGCAAAGCAGCAGCTGAAGCTGAGGTGCGGTGTAAATTAGGGGAGAGGGGTCAGTAGTCGTGCGGACTAATTTCGTCAGCATGTAGCGATTGATTGGAATATCGTAGGACCTTTGTTTTTTTTTTTTTAATGTAGACTAGCCTCTTATCTATCTATAACTAAGGTTTGGAGGTGTGACTCATCATGCAACTTGCCACATCAGCGCATCTACTGAGAACTGTCCAAAATTTGACTTTTGAAAGATTCGACCAAAACTTAATCATGCTACCCCTAATAGTCGAACACAAAATATCATTTGTTACTTGTAAAATATCATCTTTTTATTTAAAATAAAACTTATATGCAACTTAAATGGACCAAATACCTATTGGTAACCATAAATCTTTGTTTTCTCTACCTTTATATTTAACACAAATAGACCAATAGTTGAACACGTAAAAACTATTTGTTGTTATAAAAACAACACATAATTATTTAAATTACAACTTATATCAAACAAAAATGGACCAATAGTTGAACATTAAAACTTTTTGAAAATCCTTCACATTTATTGAAAAAATACATGGTTTTTATTGTGCTCACCTTTTATATTTGTGATAGGACAAACTATTAATATTAAATATTTCAATGCTTATACATTGCTACCCCAATAGTTGTACACATAAGAACAATATTTGTTCATATGATAACAATACTTGTTTAAATGAGTGTCTTATTTTATCAAATAAACATTTAATTTTATAAATAACACACTTATAGTGGATAGTTTAGATATTTTATTTGAGACAAAAAAATATTTATTTCACTTGTTCATGAATGTATTTATGTTTTTTTTACTTGAACAACTATTGGTCCCATAATGTCACGTATTTGGTAATATTTTGTTTAATATGTGAAATGAATATATACAAGAAATAATATTAATTCATTCTAGTATTGATATGAATAATCACAATTGATTGCACGACTATTGGACCCCACACGACAATTGGCTCCTATGTACTTTCCTCCACATTAAATATGCACAAAAGACAAAGTCTAATTAAATCAATCATCACGATTAGGAATGGTCATGATTAAAACAATCATCTACCATCTCCTCTGCTGTAATTTAGGCCATTGATTTATTATATTAGGTTGACACACTTCAAATTGGATACCCTTCGGCCTAAAATATATTAAATTTCAATCACATTCATCTACTAACTCAATTTTCTATCTATATAATTAAATTTTTTTTTAAAATCATTTATATATAACATGAAGAAAAATTGGATAGATAAATAAACAAGTAGAATTCAAAAAATTATAAATTAGCAATCATACTTTAATGTGTAACAATTATGTTAATAGTTATATGTAGTTGGCTCTAATTCTTTTTAGAGCATACAATAGATTAATAGATTTTAGCAAGAGATATCTTCTAATGAGTTTTATTATTTATACTAATTAGCAACATCAATTAATACAATAATTGTTTTATTTACATGAAAGAGGTAGAGCATTTTATTGATTGTTTCAATAAATTAGTTAGTCGATGTCAATCAATATTGTATATAAGTGGTCATCTTCTTACTTTTGTAGCATACTGTCATTCATACATGTAAAATATTCATATGTAAAGATGGGGCATAATCTATGTCATTTTAAGAGGCAATTGATGGCATCTTTAAGTTATCAAAATTCATAAACCTAAAATAAAACCTTGAGAGATTAACATCACAAGTCAACAACCTCCAAACAAAGAATAACCTAGCATTTGCTACCCTAATGGACAGCATGCACAATCAAGTAACAATCCCAACATTCCTCATGCTAACAAGGGAAAAATAATGCAATGTGACTCTCAACATAAAAACAAGGGAAAATCAACACAACATGACCCTCAAAATTAAAACTAAATGTTGATTGACAAATTAAAAATCATAGCCAAATAACTATCCAACTTTAGGTGCATAATGTTCATGGGTTCTTCAAGATTTTGACTATCTACGCTAGCCTAATGATATGCTCTTGATCCATATTTTGAAATTATGATGTATGGCCCAAACAGTTTGGTCCAAAAATTACTTTCTTGTGAATGGTCTTGGCTGGTATGTGTTGAATTTCCTTAAGAACAAGGTTGCTAACTTGAAATTCATGATATTTTATTTTTTTCTATCTACATTGGAAACAATTTTGATATGCCTTTACAATATTCAAGGTATTAAAGTGCCTCTCATCAAGTATCTCAAGTTCATACAAATGCATGTAACTCATTATTCTTCATTAGTTTTGAGCTTACACAGAAAGGTGTGCAATGATGATAGTTTGATCTCAATTGCCAAGATGGATTCTTCTCCTTTCTCTCATACACGGGATACAAGTTTCATGGGCTAGCTTCTATCTATATGGTAAGGAAAATTGAGGTTTACATGGAGATTATGTTGAAAGAAATTTCCTAAATTCAACACTTTATGAGGGAAAACTATTAGCTAGAAGGTTACCAATTTTCTCTAAAGTTAGAGGAGTTTTCATATCTAGTGAAATATTTACCTATACAAGCAACACTCAATGTGGCCAAGGCCAAAAAGGCTATCCAATTATTTTCTAAGGGAGCTATGATAGTCAAGTGAGACAATGCTTCCTTTGATCTAGAGCTAGGATGTTGACTATTTGATGTTCTAGACTATGTGAGGGTATTTCAAAGATAGTTTATTTCTACTATTTCACCTAGCTACCCTGACATGTTCACATAGTTGGTTGAGCCCCATGAGACGAAGAAACCAAAATATGACTCTTGACAAGTTTTTGTTGAACATAAATGACACTTTTTGTAACTTTATGTATATTGTCTCCATGGTCAAATGGTTTGGAGATTAAAAAAATTGAGAGGTTATTATATAGGGACTCTATGTGCAACTTTAGGTTAGGATGAAAAATTTATAGGTTCCACAAATTTCAAGAACTAGTCTATCATAGTTTGATATTTTTTTGCACTTAGGGCTCTTAATAGATTGTAATGTCCCCTTTTCTAAAAACAACATTTAGTATTTTAGTAAACCTGGTTTCCTAAAATAAGCAAGTCAAGACCTATGGATAAATTGGAAAAGTTGGATTTTCAAATTATATTAATTAAATCAATCATGGTGACAAATAAATTAATATTTTTGAAATATTAATGGGGTCCAAGGTAGGTCTAGGATTCTTGGAAAAAGGCAAGTGACATGTAATTTGGCAGGTTGGGATTAGAATGTTTCTTGGTGACTTCACTTTTGGCAAGTGGGAGCTATAATCTTGACATGCAAAAATCAATTTACTTGGAAATTTGAATTTAGGTGCCAAAGTTGGTTTTGGAAAGGATTTTAACATATTTTTTTTTGTCTTTTAAGTGGATTTCATTCTATGCATGTTATTTCATAATTTTTGATATTTTCTTTTGAGGTTGGGAAATCGAAGAAGGAAGAACTCCAAGGTTTATAAACCAAGGATTCTAAGGCTTGAAGACAGTGGTTATGGTGGTCTCCAAGAGTAGATTCATATAGAGTCTGATAGTGTGCTTCAAATATATAAATCAAAGTCTGAAAATGGTTATTGTTGTAGATTACAAAAAATATCCTTGTATCAACAATATATCTTGGTTTAATATTTCTGCTCGGATTATCAAAGTTTGCTTTGACGAGTTGTGTTGAGTTTGGCATTAGTTTGGTGCATATTTTGGCTTGCATTTGTGAGGTTTCTTTATGTATTTTTTGTAATTGTAGTTTGTTGTTAGCTATCGCTTGTGACAAAAATATGATTTAATTCCATGGTATTTTCATTCATATATCATCACATTTCAGTTGCATTCTTTTAGTGTTGGAATTGCTCATTTTGGTGAAGTTTATCTCATAACCAATTTCACTATTTGTTGCAAATGTCATTTCTAAGGGAGAGAATCTTTATTTCAAAATTCTAATATAATTTCTAGCAAGGGGAATTATAGTGGTATTAGAGCCATGATATTTCTAGCTTGAGGTTTTGATCATATTTTACAAAAGGAAAGAGGAGTTAAAAAATGAATGATCACATGGAAGAATTGGCCAAAGATCTAGCAACCCTTAGAGAAACATATATTAATCAAGATGAAGGATTTATAAATGCAATCCCATACAGTGGTTATATATCACTCAAATGAAAATCATGATGGATGTAAAGGTTCATAGAAAACATTCAGACTCTAATGGAAGAGATCTTGGGAGCAAAGCCACAAAATATTCAACACCAATTTTTGATGGGCTAGACAAGATCTCAGTCAGAGCATTGTTATTTGAGATGCAAGACTATTAATTCCTTAGTTCCATGGAGGAACAAGTTTTCATCCAGCATGCAATCTTACATCTTGAAGGATCTTCTCATGATTGGTGGTACCAAGGTATGAACACCCAAGTCCACATTCAGGTAGATTCTTTTGATGAATTTTATCGATTGATAGATTTGAATAAAATTTTAAAGAGGAGAAGGTGGTTGTAGAAGAGTTCATAGTAGAAGAATCTAATGTAGTGAGTGCTTTGAAGAATCATGAATGTGTGAAAAAATTTTAGGATGAATCCTTAGACATGCATGTAATAATGGAGGATAAGGTTGTGCAAGAAGAACATGATAAATTGATAGCCTTGAAACCTAGTTTGGATTCATCCAATGATCATTCCAATCCTAATATCTACTTTGATGTTTCTAGTGGAGAAGATAATGAGCTCTCAAATGCACTTTCTGATGTTGGACATGGGGAAATTAAATATGGTAGCTCTAGATAATTTTTTGATGATCACTCATCCTATTTCATTGATGAGATTTCAGGTGGCTTTGGGGTTGGGTTCCAAACCAAGCCTATGGAGAAAGATGTTGATGAAGATTTCTGTCCTAGGAAGATGAAGAATGACTCTCTCAAAAATGAAATCACACATGAGAAGCACAATGAATACTTACACCTTGATTGCATCAATCAACCATCTTTTACTTGGGATCTAGGTGTTCTAGCACCTAAGCATGATGAGGATCTATTTCGGAATGAAATTCCCTTTCATTTTGATGTTTCAAATTCATCTTAAGAGTCATGCAGGGAGGATGACATTGAAGAAGCTAAGGTTGAAAGGTATGGTGATGATATTGAATACAAATCCGATTTGTTTTTGCTTGGTGTTGACTTTGAACAAAGATATAGCATCCTTGATTTTGAACAAAGACAGAAGCCTTGGTTATGAGCACATACATAGTAGCCTTGTGGATTTGAATCCTCAACCCAATGCTACACATTTTCATCAAGAGGGAAAAGGAGAAGTTTATGAGATTTTGGACAGCCATGGTGATGACAAGTATGAAGGAGGTTCTTATTTTTTCATGCAATACAATGACATTACTTTAATCTTGCAAAAAATTGAAGTTCATGAGGAGATTTGTAAGAATAAATTCTTGGTTTCTACTAGAAATGTAGTGCAAGTTTTATCTAGTTTGGATAGCACACATAGGTATATAAATAGCATCATTCAAAATGAACCAAGAGGTCAAAATAAGATTAATGTTAACTATTCTGATTTGCAAATAATGAAGA
This sequence comes from Sequoiadendron giganteum, assembly GCA_007115665.2. NCBI lineage: Eukaryota > Viridiplantae > Streptophyta > Pinopsida > Cupressales > Cupressaceae > Sequoiadendron > Sequoiadendron giganteum. Next base: position 275,805,692 of record CM021103.1, on the reverse strand, counting down.
ACACCATTGAAGAAATTAAAATAGCTTATTTGCACATGATATACGTGATAGATATATGGCTAAAAAGTTTGTATATGAGACCCTATCCATGACTAAGAAATTAAGGAGAGAAGTTGGTGAGCTAACTAGTAAGCTTAACTCTACCAAGCTTTCTTTGGAAAGTGTCCAAGAGGCATTTCTTGAAGAAAGTGATCAAATCTATGAAGCACAATAATTCAGGGAGAAGGAAAGCAAAGAAAGGGACAAGGAGGTCAGATGAGTAATGGAGGAATATGACCTGTGCACGTTGTCCTGAAAATTCAAAAAGTGGGAGTTTGGTTCTGCAAGAGGATGAACCTAATTTTGGAATTGAAGATAATCTTCAGATTGTTGATGATTCTATATTCATGATGGATGTTGATTTGACTCATGAAAATCAAATTTTCAAATGGGATGATGAATATCTAACTGATTTTAGTGATGATATTGGATCCAACTACATGATTTGAGACCTAGGGACAATTTCTTACTATGGGATGTTGTCTCAAGATTGGGGTAGCAGGTCAACCTCTAGTGTTAGTATTGTTTCCCACTCTCTCATTAGCTTGCACATAACTTCATATCCTAATTTTCAAATGAGTTGGATGGCCTCTTCTGCCCAGTAGTTAAATAGTTCTTGGGTGAGGTTGGATGGTAGATGCAAATTGACCAAAGGGGATGATTTTGTTATTACTACCTTACCCATATCTCCTATGTTTTCAATTGGATTTTAGTTTGGTTATTACTAGGCCCTTACATCATTTTGTGTTTTTGGAGATATCCTTTCATGAGAAGAATGATGTTTCAAGCATTGGAAATAATTTTGGCAATTGGTTGTAAGTATTTTCCTAGAGAGTCCATTCTTTCATTATTTCCACTTTGGTGAAAAATGGTCATTGTAATTACTTTGTAGATATGGCATGAATGATTACAGATGATAGTTTAATGATTGTAGTGGTTTTCTTGCTTTGGTATGTCTAAGGCCTTCCATTTGACACTTGGAGGTTAAGTGTCCATTCCATGATTTATAATGGTGACAACAAAAGAATTTCTTGGTTGGAGGATTTTAGAAACATGGTTGTGACTGACTTGCTCCATATTTGTGGTAATGATCTGCTAGAGTTAATGATTTATGGTTGAACAAGATGTCTAGTATTTTTTCGAAGATCATGATTGAAAATAAGTTTGCTGATGTGGTATTCTCCGAGTTTCTTTGGCAGGACATATTTCATGACATGGATTTTAGTATTGGTTTGGATGGTGTTTCTTTTGTGAGTTTCCAGTTGAGGATATTTCTATTGGAGCATGATGATTTTTCAGAGGCATAGTCTCAGCTTGGTGATTAGGAGGAATGGTTGCAATTAGGGGAGTATTATCATACCACTCTCCATCATACGTCCTTTGGTATGTCTCCAATTTGGGCTCTCTATAGTTACGATTCCCTCTCTTTGGTTGAGTTATTATTTTCATAGGGTAGAGCCCCTATAGTGAGTGACCTTGTCCAACAAAGTCAGGAGATCCTAAGGTCATTCAAAGACAATTTGCATCTTGCACAAGATCAACAAAAATTATATGCAGATAAGATGAGAATGGAGACAGTCTTTGAGGTTGATGTTTTCTTTGATGTGCATACTAGTTTCCAAGGTGGCGACTAATTTGTGTTGCAACCTTATAATAAAAATTTCTTGAAGAGAGGAAGCGTGTAAAAAATCAATGGATCTTACAAATTCATCAAGAAGGAAGGAGAATAAGCTTGTGAGTTAGATGTGCCCCCAACTTATAAAATATGCAAAGTCTTTCATGTTACATGTTTCCAAAAAGTGGTGGTACAACAAACTATGATTTTTCTCGAGTTTCCATAATTAGATGATGAGGGAAAGTAGGATGGGATACCTAAAAGAGTTTGGGTAACAAGAGGAAAGAAGCTAAGAAACAAATGTATCATCCAACAATCAATCAAATGGAAAGATTTTCCCAATGGAGATGCAACATGGGAAGAGATAGAAGATCATTCCATACAAGCCTTCATTTCTTGATAAAACACAATCTTGGGAAGGGAGGACTTGTAATGTCCCCTTTTTTTTAATATAACATTTACTATTTTAGTAAACTTAGTTTCCTAAAAATAGTAAGTTAGGACCTATGGATAAAATGGAAAAGTTGATTTTTCAAATTATATTAATTAGATCAATCATGGTGATAAATGAATTAATATTTTTAAAATATTAATGGGGTCCAAGGTAGGCATGAGATTCTTGGAAAAAGACAAGTGACATCTAATTTGGTAGTTTGGGATTAGAATGTTTCTTGGTGACTTCACTTTTGGCAAGTGGGAGCTATAATCTCAGCATGAAAGAATCACTTTACTTGGGAATTTGAATTTAGGTGCCAAAGTTTGTTTGGGAAATGATTTTAATATATTACTATTTGGTCTTCCAAGTGGATTTCATTCTATGCATGTTATTTCATAGTTTGTGAAAAAAAATTCTGAGGCTGGGAAACTGAAGAAAGAAGAACTCCAAGGTTGATAAAACAAGGAGTTTGAGGCTTGAAGCTAGTAGTTTTGATGGTATCTAGGATAATATTCATATAGAGTCTAACAATGTGCTTCAAAGATATAATTTAGAGATTTATTTTTTATTGTTACAAGAGTTGTTAATTGTAGAAGTGTGTTTGGATGTTTTAGTTTGTTATTTTTGTAGGTTGCAGAAAATACCCTTGTATCAGAAACATATCTTGGTCTAATATTTCTTCTCAGATTATCATAGTTTGGTTTGATGAGTTGTGTTGATTTTGGCATTAGTTTGGTGTATATTTTGGCTTGCATTTGTGAGGTTTCTCTATGTATTTTGTTGCAGATGTAATTTATTGTTAGTTATTTTTTGTGATAGAAATATGAAGTAATTCCACTGGTATTTTCATTCATATATCATCAAATTTCAATTTTATGTCTTTTTATGTTGGAATCACTCATTTGGTGAAGTTTATCTCATACCCAATTTCACTGTTTGTTGCAAATATCATTTCTAAGGGAGAAAATCTTTATTTGAAAAATCTAATATAATTTCCAGCAAGGGATATTACATAGATTGTAACAAAATAGTGTAGTATGGAATGATCGAGAAAACTGGGGAAAAAATAGAGGCCTTCCCTAACATTCACCTACCCACCTAAATATGTTGGCAAAGTTATTTGAGCCCCACAAGACAAAGAACACTCTTGATAAGTTTTTGTTGAGCAAAAATGATATTTTTTGCAACTTTCATACATTGTCACCATGGACAAATGGTTTGGACATAAAAAAATTGAGATAGGTTATTGTGGAGGGGTCCTCCATATGAAATTGTAGTTCTAAACAAAACATTCATAGGTTCCATAGATTTTGAGAACCAATTCATCATAGTTTTGCAATTTTTACATAGTTTTTTCACTCAAGGTTCTTAAGGGACTATGTGGGAATAATGTTACAGTCCAGAATGATCGATTGACCCATGGAATGAAAAAAATCATTACCTAAAATTCACCCACCCACCCAAACATGTGGGAATATTTTATTAAGCCTCACAAGATGAAGAACATAAAATATGGCTTATGACAAGTTTTTGTTGAACACAAATGACACTTTTTGCTAAACACAAATTTTTATAGATTTTCATACATCATCTTCATGGTCAATTGGTTTGGAGAAAAAATATAAGAGAGGTTATTATGGATGGACCATATGTGCAAGTTTAGGTTCAAATGAAACATTTGTAGGTGACACAAATTTTAAGAACCAACCTGTCATAGTTTGGTAGTTTTTTGCACATATGGATCTTAAGACATTGCACCAAAATAATGTAGCTCAGAATGATCGAGTGACCCAGGGAATGAAAAAAAGGCATTCCCTTGAATTCACCCACCCAATTAGATGTATTGGTGCATTTGGTTGAGCCCCATGATGCATGAAACACAAAATATGCTTTTTTCCATATTTATATTGCTCTTAATTAATTCTTTTTGTAAGGATGCATTCATTGTTGGAATGGTTAAACGGTGTTAGTTTTACCAAAACCAAGAGAGGTTAATGTGGAGGGACCCTATATCCACTTGTAGATCCAAACAAAAGATTCCTACATTGCATGAGCTCCATTAAATACTTTGTCATGGTTTCCAGGTAGGTTTTTGTACTTAGGTATCTTAAGAGACTGTGTTGAAATAATGTACTCTAGAACAATCGAGTGACTTGGTAATCGAATAGAGGCCTTCCATAGCATTCACCTATCTACCCAAACATGTTGGTATAGTCAAATTTTCAAATATACTTCATGACCATTTGAGTTTAAGCTACTTCATCCCTCAAAACATCTAGATTGTGGTTTTCTATTGGCCAACCTAGATTAAGTTATTTCATCCCTAAAAATACCTAGATTCTTATTTTCTCATGGTTAGCCTGTAATGCCCCACCAAGTAACCTTAAAGGAAGTTACAATTAACATCATAAGCGAACCAATTTTATTTATTTTTATAAAGTGCATTTAACATACACATTCACTTACTAATTAACAACAACCTCTAAGGCTACAAGGTTAGGATTACTTAAACCCACACATACAAGTTACATATAACCATAGCCTTATGAACTTTATGAAATAACCATCATACATCATAAGAATACCACATAACATAATAAGATAATCAACCAAGATACAATCTCATAATCATTATCTTAATCCAATAGTTATATCACTCATTCCCAGAATGAGATACTAGTACAAATGTATTACAATTACATAACTCCACCTCTTACAAAAGAGGGATAAAGTAACTTATACAAGTTAAAATATTACAATGCAAATAATTACAACAAGAATCGCGAGCTGTCCATCTAGATGTCTTGCCACCAAGTACTGAAGATAGATGGGGACCCAACAGTTTTGGTGTATGTTCCACCCAACCAATGTGGTACCCAAAGGCCCACCCCCCATGCTAGGAGATAGTAACAAACTAACATGGACAAAGATTCTACTACCTCTAACCAAAGGCAAACTCATACTGACTCATACTGTTATAATCAACCAAATGAATTAACAAGTACAACTCATTCACCATACAAGTACGAATCAAGTACAACTCAAGTACAATACAAGTATAAATCAAATACAATACAAGTACAAATCAAGTACAATACAATGACAAATCAACCATCACTGACATAGGTCATATTGCTTCCAGACATAAAGTAGATCAAGTATGTTCAAATAACCATACACGTAAAATAATTAACAACAGTTGTCCTAGATAGAGTGTCATCACAAGGTTTGTCATGAGATCTCCTCTGGGCATTCTTCATAGGCTCCGGCACAAGTAATCCTGGTGGCCTCAATCGAATCTCAACACTCATACTCACTCATGCGGAATCAACTACCTCTCGCAAGAACAAGATAGTTGATCTTGCCATTCCAGGCCTTCTCACTCATCCCAAGTCTAAACAAGCCCTTGTGTCTATGAGTGAGGATTAAATTATCTTGATTAATGTGAAGTTAGTCCTAATCTTCTAAGTACATTATTTTAATTATCACTTGTTTAAATCACTCCTGAAGGTTATCCAGTTTACCTCTTTGGGCTCTGCGCCTAACAGAAGCCACTCTTCTATTCGACAACACACACCCAAACAATCCACAAGGGAACCACAAGTGCATACCAACTAGGCATCATAATCCACTCCAACACAAGGAGGATACAAATAATAGAATTCACTCCAAACATCTTGGAGGCAACAAACACATAGTCCACTCCTTTCACAGGAGGCAACAAGATGAAACCACATAACAAGGTCACTCCATACAAGGAGACACAGATCCCTTAATCCGCTCCTAAACCAAGGAGGTGCAAACATCCCCATTCGTGAAAACCGGGTAAAATTGAAAAGACGCCATGCACTACCCAAGGGAAAACAATAGGATGGCATAAAGATTCAACAACTCTTATCCTCTAAGTTCTTTTGGAAGACTTATAATTTAGGACTAACACTAAATCCCAAAACCAACAATGCAACTTAACGACATAGCAACCAAAGCATTTAAATCATTAATCAAATCTAATATTTGGATTTCCTAAATCCATACTCATTCAATAGGTAGTGTTGACAAAGTTAAAGACACGATAACTAGATCAGCTAAAATAATCATAACCCCTATTTCCCTTTTCATTATTGGAAATCTAAAACAATTAAACTTACTTCCCTTTACTGAATACAGAGAATTAAATCTTTTAAGATAATCATGAGGAAGATACTACTTTTGGATATACTAAATCCATATCTCTTTCATAATCCAATCACAATGATTCAATTAATCTAAATAGAAATTAATAAATAACATAATTGATTGCCTCATCAATAAAACAACTTCTTAATTTACTTTTAATGCAACCTAACACTATTGCAAACAATCTTTTCAATTTTCTATCCGGAGTCTATGTCTCTTCAACTATCCATTTAAAAACATGCAATTTCATCAATGTATAAAAATATCTTTTGGCTTATCTATTTGACCACGCATTCATATTGTTTCTAATTAAATCTCATTAATTAAAACAAACATTTAAATATAAATATTTCTATAATTCATCAATATATTTAAATATCTTTTTCCTTATCAATTTTGACCATACATTCAAAACTTATCTTTTAAACTCTTCATGCAAAGCTAAATTACACGCACTTAAATAAAACAAGGTAAATGCTGATCGAAAATACTCATGGATATATTTATACATCTCAATATATTTTCTTCAATCATATTAACAAAACAAATATTTCCTTTTAAATCAAGTAATTACTTCTATTAAAAAAATATATCTTTCTCTATACATTTTCTACACATACTAATCATTTCTTTTTAGAACACTAATAATACCCAATTTGCAAACAACAAAATAAAATAATATAAAATATTATTTATTCTCTCAAATAGATATATACCTTCAATATATATATACTAAATATAAATTAATATATTTAAATATATTTAATCATTAACATATCTTCTATTCTTTACAGAATATCAAATTGTTTAATTCAAAATAAAATATCCCTTATCATTAATTTTCCAAAATATAAATATATTTTTCTAATTAAATCAAATTAATAATTGGACCTTTTACACATGAATTTAAATTCCACAATTAAATTTTAGATTATGCATTCTTTAAATCAAGTATATACCTCCTTTAATTAAACTTTAACATGTCATTTTAAAATAAACAATAATTTCTCATATGTTTACAATTTTAATTCCACTAATCTAATATACAAATTTTATTTAAAATAATATAAATAAATATAATACTTTAGTATTATAAATTATAATATAAAATATTATTAAATAATATTTTAATATTATAATAACAATACCTAAAATATTAATATTTATAAATATCAATTTATTATTATTTTATTTTCAGAATAGCCATAGGAAAATAACTTAACAGTAGTCTCATGTTTCAAGCATAACTCAAAAAATACGATCTGGGTATTTCCTATTTCTGGACAGGAGTAAGAACATTTCAAAATGCAAAAACCCTTTAAATTTCCTGACAACCCAGTTTGTGAAAGTGAAGTTATAGGCGACGCAATCAGACCATTTTACCATGAAAATATAACTATACTGCAGATTTTAAAATCCGTTTTTTAATAATAAACAGAAGGTTTCATTTTCTAAAAACATTCTAAATGCATTGTTCAATCTCTATGTTTGATTTCAATAACAACAAATCGATTTCCCCAAATAATTTAAATTCAACTAAGGTTTTCACAATTTTCACTCAAGAATTTTCACAAGCAAAGGCTGTAAATTTGTTTAATTCTTTTCTTCTAATATCAAATTTGTTTTCTAAAACAGATTTAACAAACAAATCTTTAATCACTACTATTTTAAAAAAAACAATCAAGAACAATAAAACACAAAGAGGAAAACCTGGTACAAGAAGCTACAGGAAGAGATGAATTTCTGATGCAAGCCTCCTCCAAAGATTTCTTGAATTTTCTTCAATCCTCCAAAGAATCCAATCCAAAATCCAACAAATGCAAACAATCTTTCCTTCAATCAATTTTACAATCAAACTTTCTTCAAACCCTTGTGCAAATTTTCCAAAATTTCTTCCCTGCTGTAAAAATGTATTTTTCTAAAAACTTTTCTGCCCTAAAATTAAAACATGTATTCTTTATAAATCAAAAATACCTAATACAACCCTAATTCACATTACATGCAAATTAGATATTTCAATTTCAATTTTTACAACCCTAATTCACATTACATGCAAATTATATATTTCAATTTCAATTTCAATTTTCAATTTCAATTTCACTTTCAATTTCAAATTTCAATTTCAATTTCAATTTCACTTTTCGAAAACCCACTTTCAATTTAAAATGCAATTTCAAATAATAAATTAATTTCCACAGTTGCAACTAATTTTCTAAATAAACATTTAATTACAATTTCTAATTTAATTCCCACACGTTGAAATTAAATTCCAAATTTAATTTTTATTCTTTTATTTCCTTTCATTCTTTTGCATCACGTTTAATTAATTAATTAAATTATTTAATAACTAAATTCAACCCCTTGGATCAAATTTAATTAATTAAATAAACTAAATATAATTAATTAATTTAAATATAAACTTTTATCCACATTGCATTATTTAAATTAAATAATCATCAACATGATTTAAATGCAATTATTCTAAATATCTATTTCCAAATCAAGAATTCTTCATAATTAAATAACATCAAAGCAAGACCAGACAATGACTCGATACACACAACTGACGACACACTAAGGCTAGGGTGTAAACTTGACACATGTTACCTAGCTACTATCTCCTGTTCAACTTAACCATTGGATCGACACGCTCAAACCTGTGACACTAGGTGGAGTCGATGTCATGTACCTGCAATCCTGCAACCAAATAAACAACATCATACAATATATCTAGCATATAATACACACCGTGAAGAAAGAATTACGGATTCGCAAGGCGCTCGCAAGCAAGTGATGCGAACTCGTCCTCTTCACCCATACACTCATCAAAACTGACACTTCTATCATAATTCCAATAATCTCATAATAATATCTCATGTTAACTCTACAACATCATCAATCCATAATGCATGTGAAACAATAATCAGATAACTACATCCCACAATAATAGTTGTCACTCAATAGTAGCGATCAAAACATCATAACAAAATGTATCCAGTCTCAAAGTAACTGCAACCAAACATAGCATAAAGCAACTTGAACAAGAATCAAAATGGAGGGGTATTACATAGCCTAGGTCTTTCATATTTATGACTAGTATAATAACCCTCTTTATGACTCTATAGCAATCATATTTACCTTCTTTTTTTCTTTTTTTGTGGACATAATGACACCCCATAGATAGATCTTGGTGTGTACTACCCTAGGTGACCAAAATCTTTCATCTTTCTAGAATGTATTCATTGAATTTGATGATCTTTTGGGTTGTTATGACTATCCCAACATGATATTGGACTATTATGTGGATTATGATACCCCTAAACTCATGAAAAATATCATTTTTATGAATATGTCCATAATTAACTCTTTTAGTGATCTTTTATAAATATTAAGGAAAAATTTCAACCTTCTTTCATGGTGATTTAATGAGTGGTAGGATTCCAAATGGAATGATAATTGTCATATATTACTTTCATGTCTGAGTATGATAGTGGATAGTCCTAGGGAAGCAATCAATAAACCCTTAAAGTATTTGATGAGTGGCCCAAGGCCATCAAACCTAAGGCACCCTCACTAATATCTAAAATACAACTAGAAGTCGTGTCAATAAAGAGAAAAGGTATGCATAAAATTTGTGGTGATGCATAAGGTAAAACTAGAAGCCATGTCTAAAATAGTTTCATATAGTTTGGTGGCACATGAAAATATTTTGGTAACATGAACATCCTAAGAACATGTCTCTTAAACATGGTGATGTAACTCTATCAATGACATTAATAAGACTACTAGGGTAGTTTAGGATAGTCATCTTAATCTTGTTGCAATTTCATTCATTCCCGACCATCCCAATATCACATAACCTTAATCATTCCACACTTGCATTGTTACTTTATGTGACTTAAATTCTCATATGACTTGTGGAATTTTTTTAAAATGTATCACTAAATCACTATGGAGCCAATGAGGACCATCCTAAATAAATTTGTGAATTCATTACAATTTTGTTTCCTGGTCATAGGGGTATTTTTCCCATCATAGTACAATAGATGAATAATATAAAAGGGCTTTGGACTATTTTGGAGATCATAAATTTCATTGTCTATCAAACTTTCTATGATAGTAGGAGGACTAAATATTATGATAGGCATTACTCATATGATTTTACCAAGTCCAAAGTGGATCTCCAAACTTCATCCTAAATAACTATCCACTAAAAATTGTGACAATTATATGAATGGTTTTAATAGCATGATAGACCTAGATTTCCCTAACTAAGTCTATGATCATCCAATCAAGGAATTTGATAATGTTTTATTGTAAAATTTATAGTAGTATCCATAATATATTATTTTGTTAAACTATTATGATCATATAGCCACCAAAGAAAGCATTAGATATTTATAAAAAACATGCTATCCTAAAAGAACAAGGAGGCTAATCCTTCAAAATGATCGTGGAATGATAAAAAGAAAAAAAATGTGTAGGAAAACCCTTCAAAATGAATTGTATTCTATTCTAAAAGAACATGGAGACTAATCTAAAATAAGCACTAGAAATACAACCACATGAGCATTAACGTGTACAAGCACTATAAAATAACAAGGAGACTGATCCAAAATAAGCACTATAAATATCACATGAAGAAGATATAAACATCGTAATTCCTTTCATTGTCCCTAAAATTTATAGGAGGATAGAAAAAATATGTAAAAAGAGGAAGGAAAATAACAAGTATATGAATATTTAAGAACATTGTAAACATAAATGTATTGCCTCCAACCATGTGTTAGCATACACCTGCTAGGTGACACATAATTCACCACTGGTGAGACAAAACGAAAATAACATGCTAAATAAGTAATCTATATAGACTAAAAGACCAATTTCCTATAAGACCTCATACTCAAAGGTGTTCATCTACAAGTAATTGTACAAATTTATCATTTTGTCACTTATACATATTGTATCAAGGAAGTAAGGTATAAACATAAAACAAGACTAGGGATGAGAATTTAAGAAATATAAAGGGGGTAAAGGGGTCAACAAGAAAGAGAAAATTAAATAAAATCAAGTAGTACATGTGAAGGGGGAATTTTAGAGTCTACAAAGTGATCCATGATTTAGGAGGGGTCAAGTAGTATAGAAAATTAGATATGGATAAGGGAGTGTGATACAAGGGAATCCAAGGTTAACCCTCAAACCTATAATATATGCAATTAAGAGAAGTTACAATATGTTACACTATAAATGTGATAAGGCAACAATAGAAGGCATGATTATTTCTAAACTTTGTTATTATGATAAATAGACATTTGGCTAGGTATTACTGCAACTTTTAGGTCCTCATAAATACACCAATAAGAGATACATAAAATATAATCAATCCAACAAACCGTGTGGATCTACTCTACTCTTTATTGTTTTGAGTATTGCCTCATGGTTAGACTTGTGAACCTTCCATAGGTTCTTATTCAATGGTTTGCCCCCATATTTTATTAATTGAATTTTTATTCCACAACAAGGTTAGAATAATGAAGAATCTTTCTATGTGTCAAAGTCCTCAAACAACCGCACATCAAACTTCTTCATTGGGTACCTTATAATCCATGTTCTAGTAAAAACCATTGATCTTGTAGGATACTAAATATCTTCTCCATCTATAATAGAGGCCTCCAATTTTTTTCTTCCTCCACATGACAAATAATAATTATTTCCTTCTTCATTGTCTTCATCTATAATAATTGCATGAAAATGCCATGCATTGATTTGTGCAATTAATTAGATGAATTTAGTCAAGATACAAAAGCTAAAAAACAATCGATAAAACTTTAAATTTTATTAAATTATGGATCTATATAATACTTGATTAAACTAGGTCTAATATGTGCTCAAATTCACCTAATGATTCCATCTTTGTGAGTTCTAGTTCTCCCAAGAGTCAATATGTCTTAACTGGGCTTAAAGTTCTTGTACACCATTCGTCAACCCACTATTTTGACTCACACTCATTCCAAGCCTGATATATATGTATGGAGAAAAAATCATGTCATTTTCCTCATATAAATAGTTTAAAGCTACATTTGAAATTCTAAAGAGTGGAGCTCACTCAATCTTGTTAATGTACACAAATCCTCATATTTTACAATGTTAGTTTCATCTACCAATAAAAATATATATGAACTCTAGACTTACATTCAATACCTAGACCCATTGTAATGTTACACCATTTGATGATAGATGTTTATATCAACTTTGCACTTCCTTTGTACTTCAACTCTTATCATGCTAAGGCTCTTCTAATACATGCTCATGCACCACCATTCTCCCTCTTTACATGCTCAACCTTAGATAAATTCCATATATATGTTGAACACCTATCATCTTATGCATCCTAATAAACCAATATAACATTTGTAAGTTCTTGAATTTCAATGCACAATTGTCTAGGCATATGATATGTTGACCAAATGGGATGTTCCTGCTAGCCAAATCATGGTAGAAAATTTTAAATAAAACTTGCGCAAACTCTATAAAATGTGTGTGATCATCACTAATATAAAAATTATACTCCCTCAATATCTTTATGTCTTCCTTTGTAATATCAATTGTATTAATGAAAGATATATGCACAAATATAGCAACCTAAGTGGAGTTGTAATACTACAATTGTCTGGGGTATGTGCAGGATCATCAAGGAAAAAACAGGCCCTTAAGTGGCAATAAAAGACGAAAAATCAGAGTTAGACAACTTGACGTTAAAAATTGAATAAGTTATCTATATTATTTCAAAAAAATGTAAAAAATAGAATCTCTAACAAGTTGAATGTAGTTTCTAAACTACTAGACCTTTATTTAAAAAAATAAAAAATCTATTTGGTGAAAATTTGAAATTTCAATGTAGTAGTATTTAAATTTCAGGGTGAAAATAAGAAGTAGGTGTCTGTCTGACCACCCTAACCACAATAAAATGATAATATTTTTTTATAAGATTTTAGATATAAGTAGAGGACTCATGTCATGATGTGATGCATATTTTTTTATAATTTTTTTCTAATTAAATAATTAATTATGAATTTTTTATTACAACTTAAAAAATATATAAAAGTTCATCTGTCTAACCACCTTAACTTGGTCAAAAATTCATGAAATTTAATTTTATCTTTTTTAATCCTATAGTATGCAAAGCATAGAATGTGGCGCATGTTTTAGATTCAAAAAATGTCATACCATTTGAAAGTTATAGATGTTTTTCAATCAGCCTATCAATCATAACTTTATTCGTAATTCTAATAGAAAATGAATAGTAATTATTTATTAAATTCAAAGTAAATCATATTTTGTATTGGTGGAAAGCTGAGAATCTCCTCTAAAAACCCTTTTCGTTTCATCAATTTTGGGTTAAAAAAAAGTCGTTAGCCACATAGACCATCATATGGCTTACATATCGCCACTTTTTGGCCCATCATGATCCTACACATTCCCTCTCATTCTATGACTATCGTGTATAGTTCTTTGCAACTTGTATATAACTAAAATGATGGTACGAGGTGGAAGCATGTCCTTGCATAACTTGAGTTTAAATTTTAACCATCAAGCTCTATGGGTATCCTTGCATACTCATACACTATATTCTCTCAAAAAATAAACATAAATTGATACACTGTTATATTTTTACTCACCAATTCACACCTTTTTTCTTTTTTACCATCTTTTAGATTGTATTCCATTGACATATTTCCAATAACTTGTTCATTTTCAATTGTAAGTGTATTATCTATATGTACATAAATTGGTAAAAATTTTAAGCCACCACAATGACCACACGTGTCATTCAAAAATGATTTATTATAGAATAATTGACCATCCAAACTTTGACATAAAATGATTGAAATAAAATATCTTTAAGATCTAGGTGGAGCCTTTATCATACACTCCTAAAAACCCTCATTAATATGCAAACATATGCATATATTCCAATAAGAATCATAATGATTAGAAAACTCAATATGTACTCTACCAAAAAAATTGTGCATGTGTGGTTTATTTTGACATAAAAGGGATTTTTCATTTCAAAATACCTTTGAATATTTCTTATTTTGAGGATAAATATCTCTAGAAATTTGGAGATTTTTTTTGTTTGAGTCATATCCAAAAATAATTTGGATGCACGACTCACAATTTCAAAAACCAATTCTCATTTTTACAACATCCCTTTGATTAGGAGATACCCTTATGTTATTTTTCCAACATTATTTGATTAGGTATCTCAATGCTTGAACTATAATTTTATCTTTTTGTGGGAGTCTACTTGAGAATACCCATAATTCATTGTTATTTGGGTCCTCCTCTCTTTCATGCATTCCAACTTGACTCCCATTAGATTTTTTCTACGTATTATAAATTCTTGAATTTTCTTTCTAATGAGGTGAGTTTTATTTGTTTGATTGCTTATTGCAGACACCTAAAATCTATCATTAATGAAGCACACCTAATTGTATCCTATTCGAAGCCATTAATTAGATAAATAATCATTATTTATTTAATTAATTTATCTATTACCTTTATCCATCACCTTTAATTAAATAAATTTTACATTTATTTAACTAAGTCTTAGTTTTATTCCCAAATCCTCTAAATTAATTAATTAGTTAATTTAGGCTAATTAGTCCTTGCCATCTTTCCTCCATTATTTAGTTCCACTTTATCTCTCAATCCTTATACATTTAATCCTATCCATTAGATTCATTCACATGGATCACAATCTAAACTTGCCAATCATGTGATAGGTGTCCCTCTCACATGACTAGCTAAGACCTTGTCTAGATTCATTGAACCTAGATACTTCCCAATTCATTGAACCTAGATACTTCCCAAAAGTCAAACTGACTTTCCATATCATCCCTTATTTCATATCGCACCTCTTAATCCTATCCATCCACATAACGATGTTTCCCCAATCCTAATCCTAAACCTAACCATTATCCCTCATGTGACACTTGTCACATGACTACAACCTTGATCCAAAAACTAATCCTCATTCAATCCTCTCCATCCATTAAACAATCCATCTTGGCCCTTGATTACTCTCATGTAATTTCTATAAAGAAGAGGCCTCTCATCCCATTTTCATTGATCCACTCTTATGCTACTATCATACTATCAAAATTTATATTGGATCATCTTGATCATACCATCACTTTGATAAAAAACCACATTCCATCTATTGAGAGCATGCCAATAGTATTTGGGTGCATCCTATTCTAGCTCAATCATGGAGTTTGAAGGTGATTTGGGGTAAAGGTTTATGTGTTTATGCGTTCATCTTATTCGTTTACTTCATTTCATTTTCTTATCTTCACTTATTGTAGTTGATGTAAACTTGCCTCAATATTTGGAATTTCTTCAATATTGAATTGATATGGGATGAATGATGTGCCTTCAACTTGAGATGGAAAATATAGCATGTCTCCAGCTTGATATGTGAAATATGACATACCTTCAACTTCAAGATTTAACTTCCTCCTTGCACGAAGATCTTGCATTCTTTACCTTTGATTTTTCTTTATTTCTCCAAAGTCTTCTCTCCCATTCCTTGAGTGGGTGCTTCATGTTCATATTCAATTGGAAATGATTATTTTTCTTATTCTATTGTGTTTAATTTTTACTTTCACAAAGTAGCGTCATTTATTTCCTTTTCTTTGCATTCTCATCTTCACACTCCTCTGATGTTAGAGGATTTCATCATTTCCTTAGCATGATGATGAATTGTATGTCTATTACAATATAAACATAAATATTAGTCAATTCATAGTAGGTAAACCCACAAAAGTGGTTTACAATTGGAGTGAGGAAGGAAAAGTTGAAAAAAATGACCCAATGCCAAAAAATTTCATTTTTGGGTTTTGAACGAACCTAAAGAGGGTTCGAATGAACTAGATTTTGAGCGGAACCATTTAATGAACTTCCCACCATTCCCGCCAAAGGAAACCCTTTTTGGAAGGGGGTTCGAATGAACCCTGGTTTGAGTGAACCCCTAGGGGTTCACTCGAACCCTCCATTTCCCTCCTCCCCCTCAAGTGGTCAAAATTTATAGAATTTTACGCTTCGAAGCTCAGGTTGAGGATGAAAATGGAGGAGACTTCACAAACCCAACTGGATGATGGTAGTCCTTAGAATGAGCTATCTAATGAATACAATTTTAATATGTTTTGGTTTTATTATGTATTTTTTTTTTAGTTTTATTAAACATAGGTTTTTCATTGAAATCAAGCTCTCTATTCTGCACATATGGAAAAATAACAAATTATCAAAATAATTTTTTTTTAAATATGTTTAGGCTAATTATTGATGTCCTTGATCCATTAAAAAAAATTGAATTTCGATACATACAGAAAAAGTTATGTTGTATACGGTCCACCTATGTCTAAATTGTAATTGGTTTGACTTTGAAGCTTGATTAAGGAAAAAATATTTAATAAAACACTATAAAACCAAATGGAACTACTATATATCATAGTTACAAATCTAAATTAAAAAATCATAGAATTTTATCCTTCATACAAAAAAAATTATGTTGTATACGGTGGGTGTCACTCCTTAAAAATGTTGTTTTAAAAAAAAAACTAGTTTTCGAAGGAGATGGAAAAAGAAGTGAAATCTGATTCCAAAAAAAATGAAAAAAATATATTTAGAATCTATAGAAAAAATGTCACTAATCACTAGTTTTCATCATCTTCAAATTCGCCACGGTTTAGCCGCTATAGGAGCCCGAAAGTGAAGATTTAGTTAAAAAAAATAGTTCAGTGTCCAGTTTGCCCAAAAATTGTAAACCAGTATTGTGGGATCACCCTGGTTCAACAAAGAAAATGAATCTCATACACAAATCTCAAATTTTTGTTCTCAAACTATCATATGCTAAAACACTTATAGCAACCATGGGAGAATCATAATAACCCATGATTAAAGAAAAAATGATTATAAAACTAAATATTTTTAGTTTCATTGGGTATTCCAGACCAAAAATTAGCTAGGTGGTATAATTAGGAAACAAAATTGAGAAAAATGAATCAAATATGATTATTGTATAGTTAAAAAGAGGGTTGTCATGATAGTCATAAAATAAGTTTTCCATATTATAGGTATAAATTATTGTGGCAAGCAATATTTTTTCCAAAACATATTTTTTGGGATATTTTGAGGTGTGCAATTTTGATTGGAGATTCTCATTGATGTCTAATTCCATAATTAATCATGTCCTTAACCATCACCAAAACCCCTTTTCCACATATTTATGATGAAACGCATCTCCTACACATATGACAATATTTTCACAAATGTAGACAACTCAAACCCAATGGTCCAATTTGTTTAGACCTATTTTTAGAGCATCCCTTCCTAAAAATAGCCTTTTTGTCCCCAAAATTTAATGAATAATTAAAAAAAAAAAAAATCTTGAGTCCTCATACAAATTCAAGTACCCTACTTAATGTGACATGGAAAAATCCAAGCCAACTTGTTCTTCATGCATATGCAAACCAAATGTGGACACCAAAATTGTTGAATGCACAAGACAACTAAGAGGGGTTGAATAATTTGACATTAAAAACCCTCATTAACATTTAGATCCACATCAACTTTATTAGCCTTTAATCTATTAGACTGATTTAGCATGAAAGAAAATAACATAAACTGAAACACATCAACACCATGCATAATATAACACTAGATTTATGTGGAAAAACCAAGAAGGGAAAAACTACAGCGAGGATTAGTTCACAATATAAAGTAATTGCAACACCAAATATAATAGGCTAAATTGTGGAGGGATCACTACCCAAAGAATGAAGGGCTCACTAACAAAGGCTCACTACCAAATTACAGAAAAGAAGAAAAGAAGATTGTTATAATGAGAAATCCATTTCAATGCAATAAAAAAGTCCACCACAACATCACCAACACATTTGCAACCTTTCTAAAGATTGTAGACACCTTCTACTCACTTCTTCCAGTAGTATAACTCATTAAAGCTCACACTGCGCTTCACAAATTCATACTTCACAACTCTATAATTTTCATCATACTCACTACATACAAATACTCCATCAACACAACACTTGTTTCTACCTTCTTCAACCTTAAAAGCAGTTTCTAAGGTCGGCTATGCATCTCAACCGTGCAAATTCAAATTAGGTCAGCACCAAAACATTCTCATAGTGGAAAGGAATGAAGGCATACCACATCACACCTTAACTTAGACCTAAATCCACTCATACACACCATGCCATTCTTTGAAAATCACCGAAACAAATATGAAATTAGTGTAAACACCATTAAACAATTAAGTACATGCTTCTTTTAATTTTGAGACAGCTCATAGACAAAAAGCATCACTTAAACACAATCTAGAATATTCCATAAACACCCTAAAATCCAACAAATTCCTTTGCAACAACTTTCACCTAAAGAACAAACACATTGTGTACACCCAGTTAACCTTTTACATACTATAACTCAAGAAAATTACTTGCAGAGCATAAAACCATGAAAAACTTCAACCTAAGTTAGATATGAACCCTATCAACAAACTTCAAAAATTGCAAGACAGAAAAACAAACAACAGAGAAATGCAGAGCAAAACCATTTTCCCAAACACCACTGTAATGCACAATTCACACACTAGTGAACACAAATTTCTTTGCATAATGATCCAAACCAAGAAACTCTATATATAACACCTATGAACACCTCTACAACTCACAATTTCCTCTTTTATTCAATTTATCTCAAAAACACTTGGAAACTAAGCACTACAAACACATTCACATCATCTAGAACACCTCCTCATTGCAACCAAACCATGTGTAACATATCAACTCAACCATACACATGCTTACCAAAGAACCACTAGAGGTTGACACTAGTAACACTTACTAATGAAAACATAATGAAACTAATCAAAGCATCATCACAAATTCTCAACTATCAATAGACTTCCAACAATCACCAACAATATGAACCAATTGGCATCAATGAAAACACAAACATAAGCCTATTGACATCAATGACAACACCAACTACTCATACTTGCAATAATCTCCCCCTTTGTCATTGATGACAACACATGATGTGAAAAATACAAACAAAAAACATAGCAACTCTGATCACCAACACACTTCTCCATACCAACTCTTTCTCTTTTCCACTTTAACTTTTTGTCCCCTTAGCTTACTACTCTCCTTTTTCACATTATTTTCTCTCCTTCTCAACTGAATCTTTCCCATTTTTTCATATTACTCTTTCTCCCCTTTTGACATCAATGTAAAATGATGGCACATATCTCTCTCACTCTACCCCTTTGACATTAATCATACTTGTACCTGCTCGCCACTTCTCTACAACATTTTTTTCATTTTTTATTGCTCTGCATACTTCCCCTTAGGAGCACACAACAAACTGTAAAAACTAGCAACCACTGCACATATCCTTTGACACAACTGAAAAAGGACAACACCAACCTACACAAGTACTTACTCCCCTTGACTGCAAGAACCAATAGTGCCACTACCTACTCGCCTTGAGAGGTAGCCACCAACATCAGTCTAGAACAAGGAATGAATCTTGAGATCCATTGGATTGATGCATATCCTTATGCATCTAGTTCAAATAAGAAGGGGTAATAACCCCTAAATTCTCCCAAAGATACTCAAAAGTATTCTTAGATAGATCCTTATTGAATACATCAACAACCTGTTCCTTTGTAGGCACATACTCTAGCTTCACTTCATTCTTTGCAACCTTCTTTCTCAAAAAGTGATACCAGATTGAAATATTCTTTGTGCTTGAGTGCATTACTAGATTATTTGAAATGTGAATAGCACTTTTATTATTATAGAAGATAGAAATTGGTTCATCAATGTTTTAGAGTGCCTTTCAAGTATCTAAATATCCTCTTCAGTACTGCAACATGTGACTCTAGGATCTTCTTGAAATCCACCCACAAGACAAAATACATGCATGATATATGGCCTAGTAGCAGTTAGATATAGAAGTCCTCCAATGAATGATTTGTACTTGCTCTAATCAGATTCAGGAGATTTATCATTCTTACTCTACTTGCAACCAGTAACCATAGGAGTGCATACTATTTTAGAATCTTCCATTCAAAACTTCTTCAACATTTCCTTGACATACTTTGATTGTGAACTAAATATACCTTTTTTTGTTTGATTGATTTCAATCCAGGGAATAAATTCATCTCCCCAAACATAGACATCTCAAACTCTTTCTAAATATCTTCTGCAAATATCTTCCACACAACTTCATTTCCTCCAAAGATTATATTAGCAACATATACAACTATAATCAAGATTTGATCTTTTTCAAATTTGAAATAAAGAATACTATTTGTGATACCTTTATTGAATCCTTGTATCAAGTACCTATCCAACCTTGCATACTAAGCTCTTGGAACTTTCTTTTGTCCATAAATTTCCTTCTTCAATTTGCAGACCATATTCAGTTTGTATGATAATTGAAATCCTTCTAATTTTTCAACGTATACCTCTTCTTCCAAATCGCCATTTAAGAAAGTGGACTTCACATCCATTTGATAAACTTTGAAATCTTTATGTGATACAAAATCTAAAAATATTATGATAGCTTCCATTCTTGCTAATGGATCAAATGTATCCTCAAAATCTATTCCTTCCACTTGTGAGTAACCTTTACACAAAATTATTTCCTTATTTCTCCCCACTTCTCCATTCTCATTCAATTTATTTTAGAATACCCACTTAGATCTAATTACATTCATGTTTGTTAGTCTTAGGATAAGTTCCCAAGTCTGATTTTTCTTGATTTGCATTAGTTATTCTTCGGTAGCCTTGATCCAATATTCATCTTTGCATGCTTCAATCATTGTTTTAGGTTCAACTTTAGAAAGTAAACATAGATTTACATGTTCTATCATTGCATATTTTCTTCTTGTCAACACACCTTTAATTTTGACACCAATGATCTAATCTTTAGAATGATTCTTCTGCATATACTTAGGGGTCTTAGGTATCCTTTTTGGAGCTTCTTCCTCTTCAATGTGAACTTATTTTTTCTTACCTTAACCTTTGTCAGTTTCTCTGCAAGAGGACTCATCTGATTCATATCCATCTATCACCATTGAGTTCTTCTATAAGTCTTCATCCACTTTGACACTTGCACTCTCAACTATTTTATTCAACCTCTTGTTGTAATATTGGTAAGATCTGATTTTAGTAGAATATCCAAGGAAGATACCTTCATCAAATCTTGTATCAAAATTTCCTAATTTTTCTTCATCTCTTATGATATAACACTTACTTACAAACACTCTAAAATATTTGATGGTAGGAATCCTTCCATACCACAACTCATAGGGAGTCTTTGAATTGTTCGCTCTTTCTTGTACTATGTTAAGTATGTAGATTACAGTATGATTCACTTCTCTCCAATAGAATTTCGATAGATTTTCCTCTTTCATCACTGTTCTTGCAGCTTCCTGAATAGTCCTATTCTTTCTTTCAACCTGTTGGTGTTTTTTTCAGATAGGATTTGCAATTCTCTAAGAGGTAGAAAACCTCTATAATAAAGAACTACAAAGGCTAGTGGCCAACTAACGAGATTCAATCAAAGACTGTCATCTCCTGCACTTCTGGCTCTATAGGACCAAGGTGGGTAAACCTAAGTTTGCTCATAAGAATGTTCTATGATTGGTAAGAACACTTCTTCTTATAGATTACAATCCCTACACACGCAATGAAATAGTAATTACTCCAGGTATTGGCAGACCAAAGAATAATAACTGGTATCTTAGAGCAATGGGATTGAAGACTTCAATGTAATATTTGCCTCTCAAAGAGAGAAAGGGTTTAATATTTTGTTTTGTTCAGCTTTTAGACCACCATGTTTAGAATTACATCCCCATAGTAATCTTGAAGAAAAAGACCAATGCCTCACCCATTGGGCAGGATTCATATAAAGTGTAATCTAGATATTATGGACATATCACCATAATGCTTGAAATCATGCGAATTTTAATTTTTAAAACAACACTCCTTAGCAATCTTGAATGTATAATCATAAATCTGTAACTTATTTTCAAGCAATTTCATTAACTCATTGAGTTAAAGCAGGGAAATGAAGAAAAAATTCAAATACACCATTGAAAGTGAATGAAAATATCATTAATAGGCTCACTCACAACTTATGACACACAATTAGGAGAGAAATTGTTTCAAAATGATTATCATTTATTGCTAAGAATATCGGTAATTACATTAGCACAATGTGCTTGCTTCATAGGAAACCTAACCAGAAAAGATATTGGCTAAAGCCTCCAAGAAAAACTACAGTAAATGAACTAACTGTACATAGTCAGAACCTACTAGATCCAAAATCCGACCCTTAACAATGAGCCGTGAAATATCCTTTATAGGACAGGAGAGCAACAAAGCATTAGGCTACATTGTTAATTTCAAAATTAAATTTCATTTAGAATGAAATTTGAATACACATTCCTCATCATTGGAGAGAAAAGTGCATGATCCTAGGAATCAAAAATGGTTATAGAGTAACCAGTTGGAGAGAAAAACAAAAAGCACGCTAGGCATATGCACGTCCATGTCATCAAAAAACAACCACCGGGAGAGCAACACACACTAGCTAGCAATCACCATCCATGACCAACAGACCCAACACTAGCAAACACTAAGTCAATCCACGGCCCCGGTACAGGCGACCGCTTCGATTTCTTGCCTCAGTAAGAAGCGGAAACACCTTTTTCCCTTCAGCCACATCAGCACAACACCCAACAACCTAGCATGATGCCATTGCAGTTACTGGTTGGACTGCAAGGACCTCTTTGTTCACTCCTATGAGCTCAATCAAGGCCGCCAGGTAACATTGGTAATCTGAGTCAGTCTTGGACCCATCACCATCAAAACTCGAAAAAAGAACAATAGGGGAATTATAATTCCCCAACCTCTTGCCCACACCCTGGGTACTTGTCACAGGAACATCCGAAGGACACTATTCCTTTAATTTTTGCCTATTCCCTGCACCTATCCTTGCACTTTGGCATGGCCAAGACTTATCCATTGAAGAAATGTAAGTTAGAGACTGTAGACACATTCACTACCTGCCAACTCAAAAATTGTGATGATAATATAGAGCAATTTAGTCATTACTTATAGAGTAATCAGGTGCAAGGAGTATTAATTTCCCAAATGTTCACACGAATATGTGAATGCTTAGTGGTTGATATTGCTACTACAAATTTATTTTAGGTGTACAGTGCATCATTGTTTCTATCAAGAGGTTACCACTCGTACGCAAGGAGATCAAGAGAAAATCCTCTCAAAAAAACCATGCCATTAATAAGTTACAGAGCATAAAAGGTCATCACACAGATGATCAATAACTTCTTTGAAATTGCACTGTTGATGTAGAACGGACCTGGCAAGTCGGACGACTCAGATTGAGTCAACGAGCGTTGACAATCCACATCAGTGCCTAGGAAAGAACACAGCCAATCATAACCCAAGAAAATAAGAGGTCGCAATCGGATAGTAGGTCCCACCTAGACCTATCGCTTCAAGAGCTAGGCCACATGTCGCTTTCTCACAGACCTCATAGTACATTAGGAATATTTACTCTGATCGTACAAGGCCTGTGAGGGATGGTCATTATTAACCCCGACATTAAAACTCTTCGCTGGTGAAAAGATGGCCACTTGACACAGATGGTGCCTCGCGAAATGACCCCAACCCTTCGTACATGCCAGATGGCGGCATCTTGCAGACCTCGCACTACCTTAGTGACATCAGCAGAAAAACTTGTGAGGTTTGCGAGGGACGGTCCAAATCAAAACCCATGATCCGAAGGTTAGCCAAACGGCACATAGGACATGTAGAACATTTAGGTGGGACCGGCCAATACAACCTTTGGTGGTATAAATGTTTTAGCCTAGGTGGAAAAAAGAGACCGACAGGCTGGGTGAAAGGGGTCTGTAAGAGCATGGAGGGAAGGCTCAACTAGATCACTTAAGTGACTGATTACCTTCGGTAGCAAGTCACCATTGAAATATAACGTAAGGGTTTCAAAAGTTGACAATTTATATTACCATGGGTAATATAAAACCTTAAAACCCTAGCCTCCCTCCTTTGAATTTTAAAAGTGCCATCACAACCACTCCATTTTTCTGAGGAGTCCTAGGGGCAAATAAATGCCTCTATATTCCATGATTCTCAAATTTTTTGTTAAAATCATAGGAGGTGAACTCTCCACCTTTGTTTTACCTTCGACGTTTTATTTCCATATCCATTTCATTCTCAGCCATAACTTTGAATGCTTTAAACTTATCTAGAGCTTCTGATTTTTCTTTGAGAAAAGTAGCCCATGTCATTCTAGGGTAATCATCAATTAATAGCATGAAATACCTATCACCTTGAAAACTTATTACTCTAGTAGTGTTGGAAGAATGAAGAAGAAACCCTCCGGTGTGTTGTCATTGATGCCAAAATTATTTCGTGATAGTTTTTGTTTATTTGGTAAATAATGTTTGTGCTACTTTGATCTGGTAATTTAGTTCAGAATTTCTCATATTAGAATATTGGCCTATGTGGTTTTAGTATGTTATTTAGGACTATTAAATACATATATGAACAATTTTTTAGTGACTTTTGTTGAATGAGATGAAAGATATAAGTAACTAAAGTTCCACATATGATTTTCTTCTTATAATTGTGCAAAGTGATATGAGTAAATTGGTCTGCATTCCTCCAGTATTTTGATCTGGTCTTTACAACTTTGGGATATGATTTATAGGTTTCATCTCTACATGTATTCCTAATCCAATGCACAATCACATGATCATATGGTTGATTGATGTTAGTTAGTTTGGTCTATTTTTGTGATCAAGTCTTCTTCTGTCCAACCCTATACTTGAATAACTAGAAAAAATATTAATATGCTTTTGTGGATATCAAAGAGATCTTTCTTAGGTTTGTGCTGACCTAAGCTATGCCTTGCACATTTCGGTTTGAGCGTGAAAGAAGCTTTGTTTAAAGTTTTAAGTCAACAAGATATTTTTGAATTAAGTATATGTACATCCAATTAGGCCAGCCTAATTGATGTATGCAGATGCAATATTATATATATATATATATGTAACATTTTTATTTTGTAGATGAGATGAGATTGTGTCAGAAGATGCATGATAGTGTGATACTATGAAAACTAGTAAATTTGAATGTATGAGATCAGTATCAAGGCAAAAAAATTATGTATGTTGAGTGATAGCAAGGCAGAGAAATATTTTTCTTTCAAACCTTAATTGGAATTGAATTTTTCTCATGAAAGGTGTATTCTATCAGCTCACTTTTTGGTAGTGAGCCACACTTCATTTTGTAATCATTTCAAGTTGTAAGCCTTTCAAGGATAGTGTGTCCTAGTAGTGTTCCCCTGTAATATCTTATAACTGGTTATAATATATTGTGAGCTAATCCTCACCATGGTTTTTACCTTTTGGGTTTTCCATGTAAAAATTTTGGTGTTTATGTGTCATGTGGTATGATTTTCTTCATGTCTTTGTTTATAGTTGCAGTTAGATATTTTTTAATTATTGAATGGTTAACAAATAAATGGTTTAATAGAATACTGATTCACCCCACCCCTCTTAGTATTTTGGGTGTTCAACAATTGGTATTAGAGCTTGGTTCCTTTTGAAAAGTCTAACAACTTGAGGAAGATCTTGGAGTTTGAACACATGGATGGAAAAAGGTGTCATATTTCCCCAAAATAAAACTCTGCAACTGAATGCATGGAATATGATTGCATAATTGACAAAGAAGAACTTAATGCTTCTCTTGAAGATCTTGATAGAGTTGAAAGTGAGAAATAATTTCTAAAGGTGAACCTAAAAGAAGCAAATGAATGCATCCAAAAATTACGAGAGAAAATCAAGAAGTTCAAAGAAAGGCATTGAGAAGTTAGTAATCAGTTGAAGAAAGCAAATGAGAACATTACTAGTCTAAAATTGCAAGTAGAAGAAAGGAAGAGAACTAAGGATTGTCAGAAAGCTAAAATTCAAAGCAAGACTGATGAATGCATCAAGCTTGAATAAGAAGTGGTGACCCTAATGATGAGGTATAAATAACCTCATGATTATGATAAGCTAAATATCCTTCTTTGTTCTTACCAACCACCTCAGGCATGCCAATATGTTTATTTTTAGGAGCAATAATTGTCTACTTCTTATAAAATGATGTATAAATCTTTATTCTCAAATTGATTGGAATTAGCTAACTAATGTTTATATAATGGTATAGAATTTAATTCATTGTATAGGACTTATGAACGATCGATGAATGGAGTGGACTTCAAATGATTGAAGTTAGAGTGCTGAAATTTTGAGTGCCAAAAATTTAGGCATGCATAGTGGAATGATTTATTTTAAACCTTTCTGTTAACTTTTTGTTAAAGACTTTACGACTCCACTCAGAGCCTTTATTATATTTTATTTCAAGAACATTAGTTAGTTGGTTAGTTGTAATTTTGTTTAAGACTTTTTCAATGGTATTCTCCTGCCATTTGAAAATTAGGATTTTGTAGTGGTACAGTATATATATGTGTAACTACCAAGACATAGATATGTTGTTATATGATATGCTCTGAATACTGTTCAGCTATGTTCTTTGTGTTATTACACTTTTATAATATGGATAAATAAATATCGCCAGTCTTATTATAAGTAATCTGTTCTGAGTAATGGAAGTGCTATGAATGGATTTTCTTTGAAGTTGCAAAAGTACCACATGTGATTTGAGTTAATCATAGGAACACTCGAGAGTTGGCCACTCAAGGGATATCATAGATTAGATAAGTATTTTTATTGTTAATACTATTACTTTCATTCTATACATGTTAAATTTAGATGAATGTTATTTTGTGTTGAGATCTTTCATGTATTCTTGCAGGTCATAGTTTTAAGTTTACAATCTTTAAGTTCTATTTACTTGGAAATTTAAGAGCACCCACTCTTTTTGTTAATTACAAGTTGTTAAATGTACTTCCAGTTAGTAGTTAGTCATTAGTAGTAAGTTTCCTTCGTTTAATTTTTATAGTTTAACTACAAGTGTCGATTCTTAGGTAATTTTCATGCTTTCTAGAATGGGAATTTGAATGCTTTCTAGCTTAAACAATTTCGTGCTTCCTAGTTTAATTTTTGTTTTCAACCATTTCAAAAATTCAAAAAATATTGCTAAGAGAGATGGCCAAAATATCCCCTATTGCATACAGCCTTCAGACACTACCCGGTCAACATAATTGGCATA
The DNA here is from genome assembly GCA_007115665.2 of Sequoiadendron giganteum. Taxonomy (NCBI): domain Eukaryota; kingdom Viridiplantae; phylum Streptophyta; class Pinopsida; order Cupressales; family Cupressaceae; genus Sequoiadendron; species Sequoiadendron giganteum. The sequence continues at coordinate 275,778,064 of CM021103.1, read as the reverse complement.
TTTTTAACTAAAGTGTTAGGACCTTATGACAACTTGTCACCTAAGATCAAATCTGGAGAAAGAAAGAGCCCATGAGGACAAATTCAAAATAAGTTCTACAAGGCTAGATGAACTAATTATAGGACATAAACCTTCTAATGAAAAAAGTGGTTTGGCACTTGAAGAAGGAAAAAGTTCAAAAGCAAATCAATCCCCCAAAAAGGTTGAAAATAAAAGGAATACTCAAGGCAATGGTAGATAGATCAAGAACCAAAGAAGCAATACTAGAAGGACTCCTATCAGACAACCTAATCCTCAAAGGTACTCATCTTTCAATGAAATTTTATTCTCACGTAATAAATTTGGTAATAGGGCAACAAATGTGGAAGTAGAATGAATCAAAATGTTGGATTCCTTTTTGGAAAATGCTTTGCATGTAAGAAATTTGGACATAGAGTTGTTGAGTGCAAATTTCAAATGATGATGAATAGTTTCAATAATGGTAGAATGATTCAATATTTTCATGGTTATTGCTACTCATGCAATGCATTTGGATATAAGGCTAACTATTGCAGATCAAGGATAAATGAAAATCAGTTTGGTTAGAAAAATGTTGTGTGCCACACCTGTAACAAACCAGGATATATTTCAAAATTTTGTAGAAGAAAAAATGGGAGGAAATCTAATCTAGTACAAAGGAATAAACCTATCAATAAAGTTGATACTATTGAAGTAAAGAAGGAAATGGAGAAGATATAGAAGTAAAAGGAAGAACCTAAGAACAAGAATGAACCAAACACATATGTACCTCCATCTGGTACAAATAATTCTTCTAAAAACTAAATCCAATAATGGGTTTAGGGGGGGCATTTACAGAGCAAACTAACAAACCCCTAATGTATGGGGTTTCAAGCACTGACACAAAGATATGTGATGTAAAATGATGTTTTGAGGATGTTTAAAAATATTTTGGCAAAAAATATACAAATTTGAAGATTTGTGGAGCATTTTAGGATTTATAGTGTATTCATGAGGTGTTTATCAGCTTTTTGGAGATAGAATGCAATAAATGAAAAATTAAGGAAATCGATAAGGTATAAAGAGAAAATATAAGCCATGTTAATTCAATTTTACATATTTGAAGAAATCAGAGTGAGTCGAAGGAGAATTGAAGGTGATTCAAAGCATTTGGCATCAAACCCTAGTTTTTGTTGAAGCGTGAAAAAGGTATTTACAACTATCTATACTTTGTGAGTTTGCATTAGAAGTAATTTCCATAAGAATCTATAAAAGAATTGAGGGAGAAATGGCCACACCAACCATGGTTGAGACTTCTAAGAGACCTAGATCAAAATTCAAAAGGATTTCATGGAAGGTTTTTGACATTGACCCTATTAGAGCGTTTTCACAAATTCCAAATAATGTCTTACCGATCGAGGACACTAGAACCTACATTCATGGGACATTGGGAGAATTTGATCATCAAGAAATCAAGAATCAATGGTTGAAAGAGTTTATTGGAGATAATTTCTTAGTGAAGCCAGAGTGTGAAAACCTTGTATGGAATAGGTTCCCTAATTTTTGCAATGGAATGCATACAAAGTTTTTGAGGATAACACTTAGTAGAGTGCATGATAAATTTGTATGGAAAAATATGACTAGATTAATTTCTAAAGATATGATCAAAGTTGTGATTGGTCTTGGTGACACCAGACCTATACTAGTGCTTAAGGTTGTGAAAAATGATGTGTTTATGAAATTAACTAGTGCCACATATTATGGGAGAGCATTGGAAACCAAACCTATTACCAACCCTTTGGTGAGGTATGTGGAAATCATGATAGGTCAGAAGATCTAATTCACCAATAGAGGAAATTCAGTGTCTTCAACTGCAATTTATGTTGCACATGACATGGTGGTGAATGGAAGAGACTATTATTTATGTGAGTTGCTCTGGAAAAAAATTATGGAGAACTTGAGCCAAACCAAGACAAAGAAATATCCCTTCAAGTTCAACCATTGATAGTCTACTTGTTACTTTAATTTTTGAGAGAGCTACCTAGGAATAAAAACATGATATGAGATACTAGCAGACTAGTAGCACATCAAATGTTTGATTATTTGAGTAACATTAGAGATTTCAAGGCATAGGGTGATACTCTAACTACATTTTTCATAGTTTTTCAGAATAGCATGCATGAAAGAAATAGAATTCCAAAGAGTTTGGTAGCTAAATATGCAAATGATATAACTTTCCTAGTATTCATTGATGAGTGCATTGTAGAGGCAGTAGAACCTAGAACTCTATGTATAGAGCCTCTAGGATATGAGATTTATGAGCAAATGGCTGAGGGTCTCATTGAAATATTACTAAATATCCCCAAGGATCCCTCTCAACCCTAACATGGTACATATGAAGAGAAGTCAACTAAAGTGCTTTTGGAAACTTTAGCACCTCAAAGAGCAAAAAGGGTAAATAAAAATGTTGAGGAATATTTTGCACTACATACGCTTTCAAAGGATGATGTTGATAGTGAAAGGGAAAAGCAAGGGTGCAGAAACGCTTTCCCAATGCTAAGACCACAGAGGAGAAGTGAAAATACCAACTTTTAAGCTTTTCTAACTTCTAAGATGAACAAACAAAGCAGAACAGGGAACCAAAAAATAAAACATAGAGATAACACCAGATTTACGTGGGAAAATCCTTTCGGGAAAAAACCCACCACACCAAGAGAAAGACACCTTGTATTATAGTAAGCAAATATTACATACAAAGTTATAGTCCTCACTCTCTGATAGTTAGCTCATATCAACACTTGAGTTTTCATGCACTCATTGTTACAATGCAGTTTTGGCATACAACGAATAAAAACTCTAATTTTCATAGAGTGACACACACTTTGAGTCTCAACCGATTATATCAAGTCTGTCACCAGCCACCAATTAGGGTGCATTAATTTCAGTCCTTCACTGACATGCCAAATTGATCTCAGATTGGATCCACCTACAATCTTGCATCGAGCCACTCCCACAATTAATTCATTGTAGAGAAAATATAGCTTCAGGCTCTGCCAACCACCAAAATCCAATCTCATATTAACTGAATAATAAAGCGCTTCTCACCAATCCAGCTTCTGACAATAAATGTTGTTTTGCAACAATGGTGCAAAAACAACCAATGAGAACTTGCCACATGTCACACTTCCATTCACTCTGCTACTTGGCTGAACTCCCTTTGCTATCGCTAGCCATTCCATCACATTTTGGGTCGGCGATAATCCTCTATTGCCAAAACACTGATCGCCAGCTTTATCGGGTCCCACACACCACGCGTCCATCGCTTAGGAGGTTTTGACGCATCGAGGAGGGAATCTCCGAGATTCCTATGAGCCCGCCCGGGATGAGCTTCCGAGGTTGCCACGTGTCCACTACTCGCGGACTCTGCTTGGCTTACATGGAAGCCAATGGAGCTCCTTCGAGGAATCTCTAGCGGCATCCGCTAGATTCCTCAGGGAACTCTTGAGGCACTACCAAGTGTCCACCATTGAACGTCCCTTTGCATAAAGAAACTCAAGGGACCCACTACCTTCGCTGCACTCGCCACTTTAACAAGCCGCCACATGTTGGGTGCTTAAGCAATTCCACTCAACGAAAAGGTTAACAAAAGTACTTGCATTTAGATGTCACAAAAAGCAGCCAACATCATCGGATGAAGCTGATAGCAACCGTTGATGCAAGAAATCAGTACATCGGCGAGACTTAGAGTTTCCTCCTATTGATAAATGACTGCTCAGCCGATGAAGGCAATGCGAATCAAGATTTTTCCAACTCCATGCTTGTCGGTACATTGCTGTGACAACCCTCGGGGTGTCGCCGATCAGACTAAGTCTCAACAAACAAAAGGGAACCCCACGGTAAAGTGATAAGGGCATAAATTCATCAAGCCTTTCTTTGAGGTCCAAGCCAATAAGTTGAGGCACATTTTACCAACAAGCTCCCACTTGATGAAGACTTATAGGCTTCCTCCAGACTCTGAATTTATTAAAGATCATAGGCCCCAAGGCCCATCGAACTTGCACACCATATGAACTTGTCCGTGCTCACTGGCTTTGTCAATGCATCAACAAAATTATTCAGAGTATCCACCTTCTCTAAAGAGACCTTTCCATCCTCAACCATATCTCTCACAAAATGATACTGCACGTCGATATGTTTCGTCCTGGCATGGAAAGTTGGATTCTTCACCAAACAAATAGAACTCTGACTGTCACAACAAATAGTGATCTTCCCTGCATCAAAACCAATATTAGAACACAAACGACTGAGCCAAAAAACTTCTTTGCAGGCATGATTCACTACCATGTATTTGGCCTCTGTCGTGGACAAAGCGACTATAGCCTGTTGCTTGCTCATCTAGATGATTGCAACACCATTTATAATGAAAGTGTATCCACTGGTGGATCTTCGACTATCAATGTCCCCTGCCCAATCAGAGTCCACATATCCATGAATGTTGAGAGTTCTTTGTGATCCAACTGAATTGCCATGGTAGCACAAAGCACATTCTGAGGTACCTCTCAGATATCTAAAAACTCTCTTCATAGCATCCCAATGTGTCCTTCCTGGATTTTCCATAAATCAGATGATTAGTCCCACTGCTTGGGCAATGTCTAGCCTTGTACAGACCATAGTATACATTAAACTTCCAACAACACTCGCATAAGGCACCCTGGTCATGTCCTCCATATCAGTAGATGATTTTGGACAATCTTTAATAGATAGCTTTGTTCCTAGCAAGACTGGAACAACTAGCTCCTTGTAGTCGCTCATATCAAATCTCTCTAAGATAATGTTGATGTACCTACTCTGGCTAACCCAAAGCTTTCTGCCCTTTTTGTCCCTGGTTATCTCCATTCCTAGAATATACCTTGCTGCACCAAGATCTTTCATTTCAAACTTTGCAGACAACTGAGACTTAAGATTAGAAATCATAGCCTTACTATTCCCTATGAACAACATATCATCCACGTATAGGGAAGTAATAAGCACATGATCATTTTCAATTTTTTAATACACATAATGATCAGATTTTGATCTCATAAATCCCTTAGACAACACAAAAGTGTCAAAATTATGGTACTAGCTTCTAGGAGACCACTTCAAACCATACAAAGTTTTCTTTAATTTGCATACCAAGCTTTCTTTACCTTTTTCAATGAAATGCTCGGGATGGGACATGTAAATGTCTTTTTCCAGCTCTCCATCGAGAAATGTTGTTTTCACATCCATCTGCTCGATTTCTAAGTCATACGCGGTTGCAAGTGACAACAAAAATTTGATAGATGTCAGCTTAGCTACAGGGGAAAATATTTCTCCATAATCCATTCCCTCTACTTGGGAATACCCATTTGCGACCAACCTTGCTTTATACTTCTTAGCACTGCCTTCCAGACTAGTCTTCTTTTTAAATACCCATTTACAACCAACAAAATTTCTTCCTTTAGGCAATGGTACCAAATCCCAGGTTTCATTCTTTTTCAATGATTCCATTTCTTCATTCATGGTTCCAACCAGGAATTTGCATCGAGCATATTAATTGCCTCTTTAATAGACCTAGGCTCCTCAGTGCTATTAATTAAAGCATAGGCACAATTCGAATCCAAAATGGAGAAACCATACCTATTAGGTTGTCATTTTTCATGCATAGACCTTCTCATTGGCTGAGGTTGTGGTTCTTCATCTTCAGAACTCTCAAAGCTTCTTGAGCTCTCCTTAGTTTCAAGTACACCATACAGTTATTCCTTTTTCTGGAGTTTGGGGAATCTCAATTGCATCATTCTTCTTTTCTCTTTGATCTGTCTCTAGCTATGGATCAGCTGTAGAAGGTTTCAGCTCTCAAAAAATTACACTTTTGTTATACAAAACCTTCTCAGTAATAGGATTCCAAAGCTTGTATCCTTTCACACTAACACCATAGCCAATGAAGATACATTTAACAGCTTTGTTCCCCAAGTTAGTTCTTTTCTCATTTGGCACATAAGCATATGCCTCATAGTCAAAGACATGAACATGTATCAAAGAGGGATTCTTACCAGACCATGCTTCCAAAGGTGTCTTATCAACAAGAGCAGAGCAAGGAGAATGATTTACCAGGTAGAATTTTGTAGCCACAGCCTCAGCCCAAAACATCTGCTCTAGACCAGCACTACTCAACATACTCCTTTCCTTTTCCATCAGCATCCTATTTAACCTTTCAGCAACTCCATTTTGCTGTGGAGTATAAGGTATAGTTTTATGCCTTTTAATCCCATGGTCTTTATAGTATCTATCAAAATCTATAGAACAAAACTCACCACCATTATCCATCCTCAAGAATTTGATTTTCCTTCCAGTCTGATTCTCTACCAAGTTTTTAAACTCTTTAAAATGACTGCACACTTTTGATTTACTTTTAAGAAAGTATATAAATTCCCTTCTCGAAAAGTGATCAATAAAAGAAACATAATATCTAGACTTTGATAAAAAAGGAAAATTCACTAGACCAAACACATCAGAATGAGCATAGTCTAGTACACTAGAAGATTTATGAGAAATTGAGGAAAAAGAAACAATTTGTTGCTTTCCATAAATGCAGTGTTCGTAGAAATCGAACTCAAGATTACAATCTACAAGCCCTTCAACAAGATTTTTATTTTTCAAGGTTTTTAAACCTTTCTCACCTATGTGATCGAGTCTATGATGCCACAACATGGTCTTCTGTGTTGGGAGTTTCACCTCCATCACATTTGCATCCAGAGAAGCATATTCTTCTTACACCATAGGAATAGATTTACTTGAATTTACAGAGGCGTTGTTGCATTGAACATGACGTGCATCCAACTTGTACAAAGTGCCAGTACAAACACCCTTATCCAACACCATTTCACCTCTAGCCATCTTACATCCTTTACTCGAGAAAGAAACTTCCACACCCGCATCATTCAACTTGCTGACAAAAAGTAAGTTTCGAGCCAAACTTGGTATGTGTAGTACATCACCAATCCCTTTGATTCTACTGTCAGGGAACTGTATTTTGACTCTTCCATGGTAGACAATCTCCAGTGATGAGTCACTTTACAGGTACATCTTGCCACCATCATACTTCTCGTACTTAGTGAACCAATCTCTATGAGACGTCATGTGAAAGGATGCACCAAAGTCAACTAGCTAGACATCATCTGATGTTTGAGTTGCTAAGGTTGTAATGAAAGCATCTGCATCACTCTGAGAAGATTCATAGTCTGAGGTGTTACTCTTCTTCATATTATTCTCTTTACAATCCTTTCGGATGTGACCAGACTACTCACAATTCCAACATTTCACCTTGGATATTTTACCAGGAGACTTTGATCTCCCTATAGATTTAGATCTGGACTTCTTGTCTTTCTCCTTCGATCTACCTCGAACAACAAGGGCCTCTTTGGCCATCTCAGAAGACTTCCTCTGCATCTCTTCAGATAGTAGCAAAGCAACCATGTCTTCCATCTTGAAATTAGCACTCGTACTTCCAATAGCCATCACCAAGTGATCCCAAGTGTAAGGTAATGAACATAACAAGAGCATGCAATGATCCTCCTCCTCTATCTTCACGCCCATAAATTCTAACTAAGCAACACCCATATTAAATAGGTTCAGATGGTCTGCAATAGATGCACCTTCTTCCATCTTCAAGGAGTACAAATTCTTCCTCAGGAATAACTTATTTACCAGAGACTTTCCCTGATAAATATCGCCAAGCTTCTTCCATAATGAAGCTGCAGACTTCTCCTCATGGACATTCAAGAGTACATAATCAGCTAGACTAAGTCTTATCAGACCTCCCACTTTTCTATTTGTGAGGTCCCACTCTTCTTGCTTCATACCTTGTGGCATAGTTCCAGACACTACTACCCAGAGGTCTCTATCCACTAACAGGTCTTCCACTTTGAGTTTCCATAACTCAAATTTTCTGCCATTGAATTTCTCAATATCAACTCTTCCTGATGTACTCACCATCTTAGATAAAAATAGGTCCTAACTTTGCAAGACTCCCACTAGAACAGTATTAGCACAAAAAACCAGCCTCACTAACAATGATAACACAACTAGCCAAGCTCTGATACCAATTGGAATGGAAAAATCAGGGGTGCAGAAATGATTTCCCAATGCTAAGACCACAGAGGAGAAGTGCAAAGACAAAATTTTAAGCTTTTCTAACTTCTAAGATGAACAAAAAAAGAACAGGAAACCAAAAAATCAAACATAGAGATAACACCAGATTTACGTGGTAAAACCCTTTCGAGAAAAAATCCACCACACCAAGAGAAAGACACATTGTATTATAGTAAGAAAAGATTACATTCAAATTTCTAGTCCCAACTCTCTGATAGTTAGATCACAACAGCACTTGAGTTTTCATGCACTCACTGTTACAATGCAGTTTCGACATACAGTGAATACAAACTCTAATTTTCACAGAGTGACACACACTTTGAGTCTCAACCGACTATATCAAGTCTGTCACCAACCACCGATTAGGGTGCATTAATTTCAATCCTTCACTGACATGCCAAATCAATCTCAGATCGGATCCACCTACAATATTGCATCGAACCACTCCCACAATTAATTTGTTGCAAAGAAAATCTAGCTTCGAGCTCTGCCAACCGCCAAAATCTAATCTCATATTAACTGCATAATATAGCGCTTCTCACCAATCCAGCTTTTGAAAATAAATGTTGTTTTTCAACAACGATGCAAAAACAACCAATTAGAAGATGCCATGTGTTGCACTTCCATTCGCTCTATTGCTTGGCCAAACTCCCTTCTTTATCGCTATCCATTCCATCACATTTTGGGTCGGCAATAATCCATTATCACCAAAACACTAATTGCCAAATTTATCGGGTCCCACACATCACGCGTCCATCGCTTAGGAGGTTTTGGTGCATCGAGGAGGGAATCTCTGAGATTCCCATGAGCCCACTTGGGACAAGCTTTCGAGGTTGCCACGTGTCCACCACTTGCAGACTCTACTTGGCTTATGTGGAAGCCACTGGACCTCCTTTGGGGAATCTCTAGCGGCATCCGCTAGATTCCTCAGGGAACTCTCAAGGCACTACCAAGTGTTCACCATCGAATGTCCCTTCGCATAAAGCAACTCGGGGGACCCACCACCTTTGCTGCACTCGTTGCTTTAACAAGCTTCCAGGTGTCAAGCGCTTAAGCAATTGCGCTCAAAGAAAAGGTTAACAATAGTACTTGGCTTTGAATGCCGCGAAAAGCAACCGACACCATCGGATGAAGCAGATAGCAGCTGTTCATCCAAGACATCGGCACAACGGCAAGACTTAGCATTTCCTCCCATCGAAAAATGACTGCTCAGCCAATGAAGGAAATGCGAACCGTGATTTTTCCAACTCCATGCCCATCGGCACATCGTTGTGACAACCCTCGGGGTCTCGCCGATCAGACTAAGTCTCAACAACCAAAAGGGAACCCCACGGTAAAGCGATAAGGGCATAAATTCGCCAAGCCTTTCTTTGAGGTCCAAGCTGGTAAGTTGAGGCACATTTTCCCAACATATAGGTTAAGGGAAGTTCCAGTAGAGAAGAGGCCCAAAGTAGTAGGATTGCCCTTTGGACCTAGAATATTAGGAAGATCATCTTCCACCACCTCCTCTACATTCCCAACAACACTCAATGCAGCTATAGCAATGAAAGAAAAGAAGGTAGAACAAATTACTCTAGCAGCAATTAATCTATCTGCTTCCTCCAAACCCAACACCCAAACTACTAAAAGAAATAATGTACCCTTTGTTGCACCCTCTACTACCTTCGAGAAAAGATTAAAACAAAATGCAAGTAGAAAAAGGAACATGAGTGATGTGGTACAAGAGGAAATTGACCTTGGCTTGCAAGAAGAAGCTTAGTTGAAAAGGAATAGAATAAGAAGCACTTCCACCAATAATGAAGGTACTTCACCAGGATTTGGAACAAAAATTAAGGGTAAAAGCAAGAAGTTGGGTCCACGAACAGGGGAAGTTTCAGCCAAAAAAATATTGCAGGAAATACGTACACGTTATTAAAAAATGTGTGTTATGCTTCAGGTACGCACTAAAAAATACATACACATTATAATGTGTACGCGTTATATAACGCATATGCATTTTATAACACATATGAGTTATTTATTTAAAAAACTAAATATGTTTTAGAAAAGTGTACATGTTTCTAAAAAGTATTTAATTTTTTAAATAGTCAAGAAAATAAAGAACGCGTATGCATTTTGTAACACATATGCATTTTTAAATTTTTGAATACCCAACCCACATGCTACCTTGGTTTTAGGCTTAGGGAAAGGCTTGTCAACCCGACCCTTAGCCTTTGATTTGCAACTAAAAAACTAAGGCAGGTTCAAGAGAAATATCCAACTTTGGCAATATGGTTGATGGATTTTTTTTTGAATCAATCTATCAAAATTAAAACCCATTAGAGAACATGATGTCTAGTTTCCAAATATATAATTTTTTAAATATTGGATTATATTTTTTTATTTTTTAATTAATTTCTAAGCAAATTAGTCCATAAACTTGAAATATAAGACATTTTTTCGTTAATTTTCTTGTAAAAAATTATATGGAATCAATCTTCAAACAAGTCTCTACACAATGAAAAAAAATTATTCAATTTTTTTTAATTTTAGGTCCAATTATGTTGCCTGTACATGTTGATTTTTAAAAACAACAATTAAGGCCAATAAAAAATCAATAAAAAAAATATATTCAAAAAAATTACAAAAAAATATCCTCATCAATCATCATCTTGTTAGACATTTTTCCCCAAAAGGAATTGGAAAAATACTTTTATTTGGTTCAAAAAGTGGTGTTCGTACATGTGCATGGTACAGTAAAAAAAAATGACTTTTAAAAAGTGGTTTTTATACACCCCTATCAAAATTCAATTTCTATCATCTAGGTATTTGAATAAATTACATATTTGGAAATTAGATTCAAAATTATAAATTTCATATCACTGACTTTTTTTAAGATTCATTGTGTAAGCGTCTCAAATTTTCATTCCAAGTGTGACAAATTCTAAAAAACAACAAAAACATTTTCACTTTTTGAGCTTTTTGTGGACCCAACTTCTTGCATCAGCCCTTAAGAATGCCAAAGGAAATGTTGTGGAATCATTTGATGAAGAGGAGACAGAGGAAGAAAATAATGCTTTCACAATTCATGTGCATGAGAAGAAGGGTGAAGAAAGCACATCAAAAATTAAGGAGGAAAATCCCAAGTCTCCTCTAGTAAGTGATCACCCACCTATGAAGCTAAAACCTCTAGTAAATAATATGATAGAATCCAATGATTTTCTAGCTACTGCTAAATTATTTGATGAGGCTAATAAAGAGGATAAGGAAACAATTGTAAATTATTTTATTAATATATGATTATCTTTTATGAAAGCATGGAGGATATGAAGAAAAAGGTAACTGATAATGTATGGGAAGCCTTGCTACAAAGAAGGAATGAAGCTATGAATGTTGAAGATAAGATTAAAATAGATGCCATGAATAAGTTCGGATCCTCCTTGTCTGAAGTTGATCAGGCTACTCTGCTAGAATAATATACTAAAAGGTTTAGAGTCAAACAAAAAATCAATATTCACATGGCAAGGGAAAAGGACAGCTCAAAAAAGCTAAGGCAAGAGACTTTTCATACAGTAAGGGAAATGGCAAAGAAAATTGGGATGATTGTTGTTTCTTCATCTCATACAACCCAAGTTCATGAGCCTACTAAAGACAAGGGTATTGACACAGAAGAAATGATTCCTTCCACTACCAACTTACCCATTTTGAAAGAAGTAAAGGATCATTCTATTGAAGAGACATCACATTTGGGTAAGGGCTTCTCTGGAGACATCTACTCCTTTGGAAGACAAAAAAAATATAATCAGAGAGGATACTGAAGATTAGTATCAAAATGACACAGGTGATAATACAAAAGAACACCATGAGAATACTAGAAATGAAGGCGAAGAAGATAAAAATGAAGGAGAAGAAATAAAAGATGAAAAGAGTAATGATGGAAAAGATGATGAGGACAAAAAGGAGGAAGAAAATAAATACAAGCCATTAGAAAGCCCCTTTGAAGAGGAAGAAAAGGAAAAGAAAGAAGAAAATAAGGGAGAAACAAAGGCTGGAAGAAGTGAAGAAGAATCTTCAAAGACCATTGAGCCATCAAAGTCATCCAGAGAATCATTCAGATGTACTCTTAAGGGTCTTCTATCAAGGAAAATAAGGATTCAGCTTGTGATTCCACCTCAGTTGATTCAGCTCCCATCACATGTAGGCTATGTAGATCTGAGTAAGATCTCACCGGTTCAAAGGATAGAGCTTAGTGGTACCTTTTTTGACTCTGATAAAAAGGAAATTATTCGAAACCCATCAGAAAGGGACTAAACTAATAAATGATGCCATCAAGGCTTTGTAGGATATATCTCTTAGTGCCACAATTGATGACTCCTTAGCTCCTATTGATAACTTAAAGTTCTTGGTTGATTCACTCAAATAATATACCTCTAGCCTAAAGGAGTAGATTGAAAAAGAGGTACAATCAAGACTTTTGGAGAAAAGGATATTGGTACTCTAGGATAAATGTGCAACCACATACAACAAGGTGTTACAATGTTTAAAATAGGTAAAGGAATGATAAGATAAAGCTAAAATACTATTTTTGTATTGCATGTGGTGGTCAGATGCCACTCGAGGCATTAAAGACTTAAAGGACTCAATAGAGTCACAACTTGTAAATGCCTTTGAAGCCTACAACATTGTAGATAACAGAGATTATGCTTCCTGGACTTCCATTTTAGATCTAAAAAAAAAAAACACACTTCAAAGGAAAAAAGAGGATATAATAAGATGGTTTGGACAACTTGGAGATCTGGTGAAGTCCAAACACATTCTAGTATCAAGTTCCTTGGTAAATGCAGAGAAACTTGAAAAGATGAATCTTAATCCATCCACTTCAGAAGAAGGAGAAGAGAGCTTTGTAGAGATGGAATCATCACATAAAGAACTTTTTAGAGGAAAGGGGATCTATTAAGATGGAAAACTTGCTTGGTAAGCCATTCTCAAGGAATTAGAAGGTGCTCCCAATTTTGGTTAAAAGTTCTTTACATTTTTTTTGCTTTATATTATTTCAGTTTCTTTCTACAGAGTTAATTACTAGTACAACCTTTGTCCTTGATGTCAAAGGGGGAGATTTTTTGGGAGAAATTTTGGAGAATTTTTGGAACCCTAAGGGGGATGAGTCTTGAATTTTTGAATTTTTGGAGAAGTTGTGATGTATATTTGAAAGGGCGAGTTCACACAGTTTGGATTCACAATTTTGAACATAAATTTTGAAGATTCATTTTTGGAACATGCTTCCATCAATGAAAAAGGGAGATATTGTTGGAAGAATGAAGAAGAAACCCTCTTATGTGTTGTCATTGATGCCAACATTGTTTGGTGACAACTTTTATTTATCTAGTAAACAGTGTTTATGCTACTTTGATTCGATAATTTGGTTTGGAATTTCTCATATTAGAAGATCAACCTATGAGGTTTTAGTATGTTATTCAATGCTATTAAATACATCTATGAACAAGTTTTCAGCGATTTTTCTTGAATGAGATGAAAGATATAAGTAACAAAAGTTTGACATACAATGTTTTGCTTATAACTATGCAAAGTGGTATGAGTAAATTGATCTGCATTCCTCTAGTATTTTGACCTGGTCCTTACAACTCTGGGAGATGGTTTATAGGTTTCATCTCTACATGTATTCCTAATGGTGTACAATCATATGATCATATGGTTGATTGATGTTAGTCAATTTGGTCTATTTTTGTGATCAAGTCTTCTTTTGGCCAACCTTATACTTGAATAAGTGGAACAAAGATTAATATTCTTTTGTGGATATCAAAGAGATATTTCTCAAGTCTATGCCGACCTAAGCTATGCCTCACATGTTTTCTTTTGAGCATGAATGGAGCTTTGTTTCAATTTTTAAGATGACAATCTATTTTTGAATTAAGTATATGTACATCCAATTAGGCTAACCTAATTTATGTATGTGGATGTAATAGCATATATATGTGTAAAAATTTTGTTTTGTATATGAGATGAGATTGTGATAGAACATGTGTGATAGTGTGATACTATGCGAACTAGTAGATTTGAATGTATGAGATTAGTATCAAGGAAATTTTTTTGTGTATGTTGAGTAATAGCAAGGCAGAGCGAGATTTTTCTTTCAGAGCTTAATTGAAACTAAATTCAGCACATGAAAGTGCATTCTATCAAATAAATTTTTGGTAGTGATCCACACTCAATTTTATAATAATTTTAGGCTATGAGCCTTTCAAGGATAGTGTTCCCTAGTAGTGTGCCCTTGTAATATCTTATAACCGGTTATAATATATTGTAGCTAATCCTTAATGTGGTTTTTCCATTTTTGGGTTTTCCACATAAAAATCCTAGTGTTTATGTGTCATGTGGTGTTATGATTTATTTCATGTATTTGTTTATAGTTGCAATAAGATATGTTTTAGTTATTGGATGGTTAATAGCTATATGTTTTAATAGAATACTAATTCACCCTCCCTCTCAGTATTTTGGGTGTTCAACAATTGGTATCAAATCTCGGTTCCTTTTGAAAAGCCTAAAAACTTGAGGAAGATCTTAGAGTTTGAACACATGGCTGATAAAAAGTGTCCTACTCCTCCAAAAAAATCTCTTCAACTGAATGCATATGCCTTGATCTCATCATCAGTACTTAGACCATTTATAGGAATAGTGTATCTAGTCACAATAGACTTCCAAACTCCATATCCAAGGGATATCAGAAAACCTTCCATCCTTATCTTCCATAATGCATAATCTAATCCATCAAATAGAGGAGCATATCTCTTGTGTGCCATCCCAAACCTACCTCAAGTGATTAAGCTTTCTTCCAAGGAACCTTGCTTTTATACCAATTTTTGAATGCATAAGAAAACTGAGAGGGGGGGTGAATCAGTTATACATTAAAATATTAAAAACCCTCATTAACATTTAGATCCACATTAAATTTATTAGCCTTTAATCCATTAGAATGATTTATCATGAAATCAAATAACATAAACTGAAACACATCAACACCATGCACAATAAAACATTAGATTTACATGGAAAACCCAAGAAGGGAAAAACCATGGTGAGGATTATCTCATAATATAAAGTAATTGTAACACTGAATACAATAGGCTCACTACCATATTACATAAAAGAAGAAAAGAGGATTGTTACAATGAGAAATCCATCTCAATACAACAAAAAATTCCACCACATCATCACTAACATATTCATAACCTTTCTGAATATTGTAGACACCTTTTGCTCATTGCTTCTAGTAGTATAACTAATTAAAGCTCACACTATACTTCACAAATTTTTACTTTAGAACTCTACAATTTGCATCATACTCACTACACACAAATCCTCCATCAACACAACACTTATTTATACCTTCTTCAACCTTAAAAGCAATTTTCAATATCGTCTATGCATTTCAACCATGCAAATTCAAATTAGGTCAAAACCAAAACATTCCCATGGTGCAAAGGAATGAAGGTAGACCAAATCACACCTTAACTCAAACCTAAATCTACTCATACATGATGTTTTCACAATCACCGAAACAAATTTGCAATTAGTGTAAAAACCTAAGGTCAATGGAACCCATGTAAACACCAATAAAAAATTAAGTACATGCTTCCTTTTATCTTGAGACAAGTCACAGACAACAAAAATCACTTGAACATAATCTGGAATATTCCACAAACACCCTAAAATCCAACAGATTCCTTTGCAACAACTTTCACTTAAAGAAAAAACACATCATGTACACCTAGTTAACCATTTACATACTACAACTCAAGAAATGAACTTGTGAAGCACCAAACCATAAACAACTTCAAATGAAATTATATATGAACCTTATCAATACACTACCAGAAATGCAAGACAAGAAAACAAACTGTGGAGAAATGAGGAGAAAAACCATTTCTCCCAAACATCACTGTAATGCATAGTTCACACACTAGTGAGCACAAATTTCTCTGCACAATGATCTAGACCAAGAAACTCTAGATATAACACCTATGAACACCTCTACAACATTCAATTTCCTCTTTTATTTAAATTTTCTCAAAATCACTTGGAAACCAAGCACTACAAACACATTCTCATCATCTAGAACACCTCCTCATCACAACCAAACCAATTGTAACATATCAAATCAACCATACACATGCATATCAAAGAAACACTAGATATTGACACTAGTAACACTTACTAATGACAACACAATGAAAATAATCAAAGCATCATCACAACTTCTCAACCATCAATAGACTTCAAAAAATCACCAACAGTATGAACCAATTGGCATCAATGACAAGACAAACATAAGCCTTTTGACATCAATGACAACACCAACTACTCATACTTGCAACAAAAATCACTTAATGTGGCTTGGAAAAATCACATCACTTACATCTAATGGGACATCTACTATTGCCTCATCCTCATACCATAGATGTAAACCAAAAACCAAACTGCATTGCTTCACTACCTTCATATTAATCCATGTTGTAGCCACCCTAAATATCATGGATGTGGGTGATTCAAAGCTCCAAACCCAATTCACTAACAAACATGGAAGACACAAGATTATATTGTGAACATGAATCAAACAAAATTTAAATTATCTTCTTTTATTTCACTTGAAACTTGGATTGGGATATTTGGGTGAGCTCCTCTTCTCCATGTGAGATATCATCAATAGTTTGGACTCCATTTTTATTGTGGTACATGATGTATGATCATTTCTATTACACCCACTTTTTATTTCTATGCCTTTTTAACACAAGTATCATTCTTCTCTTTACTCTTCTTTTTATTTGAAGGTAAAAATTTCAAGTGCAATTTTTAATACCTCTCTTGTAAGCACCCATCTCTATCATAATGGAGGAAATGATACATTTTTCAATTTTATCCTATATATTAATTTAGGATGTATTATTCATATTAATTTTTCATAAATTCCACTACCCTCATTTTTTCTACCAAAAAAAATTCCTTTTCCATTACACCATTGGAGGGTTAAAAATAAAATTGAAGATTCTTTTAGTTGCAATGATTCATTTCTAGGAATAATATGAAAACTAATGAGGCGAGCTTACAATTCCAAGCCAAAAAAAGAAGGATTCTTGAGAATTCATGTAGAGTCATGAGATTCTCTCGAGTTTTAAATTTTTTGATCAACTTCAATAGCTCCCATGGTAATTTGAAAGAGAGGTGACATTGTTAAGTGACTATTAAACACATGTTTTTCCCTAGACTATTTACATAAGAATCACCATCCTCAATTCATAAGGAATCAATATTAAAGGAGTACTCTTGGATATGTGTTTCAGGTCAACAATTGGGCTGCAATGAATTGAATTAACATTTTGATTTAAAGCACATGAACTATGTTGACAAGGTGATGAGCAAAAGGTAGAAAGAAAAAAAGAATGTAGATTTAACTTTAGGATTCAATTTCACCAATTGTATGATTTTTCTAATTAATTTTTAGCTTCACTCTTTAAAATTGATATTTTTACAACTTTCTTGGTATTCAATATTCAATTCTACATCAATATAATAGAATTAATAAAAAATATGATTTTTTTTTATATATTATCAAATTCAAACAAAAAACATGATAATTATCATTCTAACACTAGGAACATCAAAATATTATTTCATATAATAAAATTTGAGGATTCTTGAGACTTTATGTAGACTCATGAGATTCATTTGAGTTTTAATTTTTTTGATCGAATTCAACAACTCCCATAGTCAAATTTGAAAGAGAGATGAAAATTTTAAGTGAATATTCAACACATATTTTTACCCTAGACTACTGTAATAAGAATCACCATCCTCAATTCTTAAGGCATCAATATTAAAGGAGTAATATTGGTTGTATTTCGGGTCAACAATTAGGTCACAATGAATTGAATTAACATTATGATGTGTAGCACATCAACTATGTTGACAAGGCAACATTCAAACAAAATGTAGAAAGACAAAAAGAATGTACCTTAAACTTTGTGATTTGATTTCACCAATTTCATGATATTTTCTAATTCATTTATGGATTCACACTCCTCTAAAATTTTATTTTTTTCAATGTCCTTGGTATTCAATGTTTTATTCTACATAAAGCTAATAGAATTGGTAAAATTGTGAAAATAATGTTTTATATTATCAAATTCAAACAAAAGACATGATAATTATTTTTCCAACACTAGGAACATAAAAATATTAGTTCATACAATCAAATTTAGTGTAAAAACATACAAAATTAGTTCTTCTATGTTGAAAAAACAAAAAAATATAGTGGAATTGTTTAACAATGATTGATATTTTGTCAACACCATGAAAAGAAAATTTATATGTTAGATAATGTGTATATTCTAAAATAAAATGGAGCACATGGGTCATGAATCATGGGACCCCATGCCTTTTTACCACTTTTGGTGAACCCAACAAATACACTTGCATTATGACTTTATTTGAGAATTCCAAGAGAGAGAGGGTGGGAAGAAAGGAGAGGTAGTTATAGAGAGATAAAGAGACAAATGGTGTGAGGGAGGGATGGAGAGGTAGAGATAGGGAGGGTGAGAGAGGGAGGGAGGGAAGTAGAGAGACAAACAAAGAGAAAGAGTGATAGAGACAGAGAGAGTGTGGTACAAAGAGAGGGAGTGATGGAGAGGTAGATATAGAGAGTGAGAGGGGAGATAGAGAGATGTAGAGAGGAAAGGAGAGAGGGAGGGAGAGGTAAATAGGGGAGAGAGAGAGAGGTGAGATAGATAGTATCAAGGGAGAAAGAGAGAGAAATGAGGGAGGGAGGGAGGGAGGTAGACAAATAAGAAAAATATGGGGTAACCTCTTTCTAGTCATCCAAGAAATTATAAAAAATTTCATCATGCTCTTCTTCAAATGAATTATTATAATTCAAGACATTGAACTAGGGATATTATAATATCAAGCAATTCTCCTAGCCATTAAAATGAAACATTCCTAGTGACTCAATAAAGATAACCAAATGGTTAACTTGCTGCAATTCTCTTCAAAACATAAATTAAAATTTTTGACATCCAATATTACTTTGAGGTAACCAAGGAAGCCACTCAAGTGATGAAGTATACCAACTAGATAGATTCAATTTTTAAGCCCCTAAATTATGTAAGACTATAAATTAAAACTCAAAGTGATCATTAAATAATTTATTAGCAAGGTTTTGCCCTCCCCTTGGAATGAAAATGGCACACTTAAAAGAAGTGTATCATCAAAATTTCACTAATGAAGTAGAATACATAAATGATATGTAAGACATACTATATAGCCTCGAGGAAAGAGATTCTATCAATATTTTGAGCCATCTAAGTGGCCTTGGAAGCAAATAATAATGCCAGCTTGAAAAAACTAAAAGAGTTCCATACATAATTTTGATCAAATTGAACACAAAGATTATGTTTTTAATCAATCTTCATTTGCACCAAGTGTTCAATGCAAGGATCTAATATCCATCATCAATACAAACTCACAATGATCATTATTTTATTCTTAATTATTTTAGTTCCTCATTATTAGGGTCAATCAATGGCTTCTTCCCCAATAAAGGTTTTGGTAATCCCAAAATAGATTCTCCCCTCCTCTCAGTTGGTAGAGTGGGTTGAAAAGAAAAACTATCAAAACATGGAAAAAACTTACAATATTTTAGCTCCTAGATA
This sequence comes from Sequoiadendron giganteum, assembly GCA_007115665.2. Lineage (NCBI taxonomy): Eukaryota > Viridiplantae > Streptophyta > Pinopsida > Cupressales > Cupressaceae > Sequoiadendron > Sequoiadendron giganteum. The sequence continues at coordinate 275,758,193 of CM021103.1, read as the reverse complement.
TGATAGTTAATGGATCAGATTTGGGAAATGACAATAAATACTTAATTGATACTTGTTTCACAAAAAATCGCCAACTTTCGCGATTTTTACTTTTATATTCGCGGCTGTGCCTTACCGTTAAATCGCTCACATCGCTCGACATGCTCCACGTGGCTCCCTCTTGAAGCTTTTTGCTTTTCATATCGCTTCGCTCTTGCTAGTCTTCGTCTACATGACATGTGGCTTTCTCCGGCTGTTTTCTGAACTAGGCCCACCTTGTACTTTCTTTCGATTGGCATGCTCCACATGGCTCCCTCTCAAAGATTTTTGTTGGGCGTCCCTTCGTCTTTTTTTCGGGCCCGATCTGCGCAACACGTGGTAGTTGTTGTTGTGTCGGTTACCTTGGAATTCCTGCTGCCACATTTTCTTTTGTGGTGCCACGTGTTCTTTTATGTTGCTGTGTGGTTTTCCATTCCCTGTAATGGCTTTGCTGGCGTGCTCCTAGGCGATCATTGTTTGTTCTGGTGGCTCGAGGTGATCTAGGATGTCGATCCTTGCTCGCATATTTATTTCTCTAAATATGTGTTAGGCGATGGACTGGCCTATTTATGCGGCCATGTTTCTCTTTATTATTTGTTGATTAAGTTGCAAAAACTCTCGAGCACTAGGAAGAAGCCTTTGTAATAATTTTATTAAATTTGAAGACTCTAGACTGTGCCAAATCAATTCGGCCTGTCTGTTTTCCATGCATTTAGTAAGATTGTTAGTCTGTGCTATTATCTTCTTATATTGTATGAATGCCTGTTCTTCAGCTTTTGTAATCTTTCATAGCTAAATAAAAATAGATCATGTTTTTCTCGACTCTTCTGTGTTAGCTAAATTTATGTGAGACTATGCTATGTGAATTAGAGGGTATTTGTTATGTTTAAAGTGCTTTTGAGAAAATTTACTTGATGAACAACATTTTGGTGGTTCGGGCCTTTGCATTCTGCACTGTGCTCTGGTGAATTTGTTTATGATTTTGGTGCATCACCTATAGTGTAGATTTTACATTTCGCTATTTTTCTAACCTTTTACCTCTCCACTAAATGAAGAGCCGGCTTCGATAAAACCCCAGAGGTCACTTAACTAGCGCACCACGTCCCCCCAATAGCTAAGTTTCCCATGAGACTACTACTACATGCAAAATCTTGCGTCAACAATTCTTTTTCTGGCACGCCCTATGGGATTGTGAACTAGCACGTTTGCCTGATTGTATAAGTGTGTATGTGTCATCGGCCTGTAACTAGGTCGCAGACTGTAAGAGTCCCTGGCCAGCTCGTACCACCCTTAGTTTCTGTGCACTCGAGAGGTCAGCAAAGTAGCCCTTCACCTCCTCCATCTCTCCCTTCTCCATCATCACCTACTCCTCCTGTACCTATGACTGCTAGAAATTATGTATCCTGGGACTCTAGCAGTCCTTTAGTAGCACCCGTGCCTCCTGTAGTATGGGCCCCCATCCCTACTTCCGCTCTAAAAGATATTCCTAAGTATTCCGGGGATGAGTCAAAGACACCAATGAAATGTCTACAATATTTGGTAGATGTATGTTTGGTACATGGCATATTAAATGAAAATGTAGCTCTCATATTGCTGGCTGCCTCCTTCTGAGGAAAGGCATTGAACTGGTACAGGACTCTTGGAGCGAGTACTATTGCTACTTGGGACCAGCTCAGAACCCCATTTTATGAGCATTTTTTGAACTCTAGTGACAAATCTTCATTGTACCATCAACTGGAAAATATAAAGCGAGCTCCTTATGAAGCTCTACCTAATTTCAATGGAAGGTTCCATTTGACCTGGCAGAGAGTGCCTGTTGGTAGTCATCTGCCCCCGGATTTGGCATTTATGTTCTACTTAAATTCAATCAACCCCGATATTTCCATGATGTTACAAGCTCTTGGTGGAGAGACTCTTCTTGATGCTTATGCCTTAGTTGTCACTGTGGAAAATAATCTGATTGTTGCAGGAAAGTTGACACTGAGACCCATCATGCCATTGTTTCCCGAGTGCAACTCCATGGAAGCCGAAGTTTTTTCGACCAGCGCGCCTACGAATCCTCCCCAATCTATGTACGTTTATCCCAAAAAAGCTCCAAGCACAGCTCTGACAGTAGCTCCTCTGCCTAATCCCTTGGCTATCGAGATGAACAAGATGAGAGAACAGATGCGGGCCATGACTAATGAATTGACTACTTTGAAGTGGCAGCAATATAGCTATCAAAAGCCGGCATACCAAAATTACCAAGGCGGAAAACCTTCGTACCAATCAAATTAGTGGCAAGATAGGTCATATGAAAATGCTTCGGCTTAGCCAAGTAACCAAATGGTTTGGTAACCCTGCCGATGCAGACCGTTCATCCTAGTTTGAATAAAGAGTTGGTGGCTAGACAAAATAACTTAGCCGAAGACGCCAATTTATGGTGTTTTCCTTGTAATGATGCGCACATGCTGAGAAATTGTCCATGGGAAAATTTGCAACAAAAGATCGCGGACCAATGTAGCCAAGGCAGCGCACCTGATCCCGACAACCAACCATATGCCTCTCAATAGATGGACAATGCAGTCCTCGCCACTCAAATGCAAGGGATGTCCATTCAGCAAGAGTCAAACATTGTTCTAGACCAAGCGCTCTTTTCTTGGATGGAAGGAGAGGAATCAGCATTTCCAAATGATTTTTCTATAACTCAAATTCCATTGGTACAGTCTGATTACAACACACGTTCTAAGTGGAGTTTTACCAGAGATTTTACATCCCTGCCAACTAATGCTTCAACTCAGCCGATTCCTAGTCCATTGGAAGGCCTGTCATTAATCCCACAGGATACTGGCATGGTTCCTCTTAGTTCTCCGAATCTGCCTCCTCTGAAGGTGAAGACTCCTATGATCATCCCAGCTGTTGCCAAACAACCAGATGTACCAGCCGCAAGGCCAACATCGACTGTGAAACCTAAAGAGCAAGCAACCGAGACTCATTAGTCGCGAGCGCAGTTCAATGTGGTGGAACAAATGAAGAAGTCATCTGCCAACGCTTCTTTGTGGGATGTTCTGGCTATTCCGGAGCAGAAAGTTCTATTACAAAAGGAATTGTCTAGAGAGGAGGATGCAAAGGTGCCTACTCAATCCAATGAAGAGAAAGTATCCAAGAAGGACCTGGATAAAGTGCTAAATAGACCAGAGGAGAGGCTCGAGTCCAGAAAAGAAAGTAAGCCTAAACCTAAGCCTTTTTTCTAACACTTATTCTTAGTGACAAAATTTTACATAATTGTATGATCGACTCTGGTGCCAACACCACTATCATGCCAAAGCAAGTAGTTGATGCTTTGGGTTTAAAATATGAGCCTCTTAACAAAGGAGTCATGCAGCTAGATGGAAATAAAGTTGATACCATTGGGGTAATCAAGGGATTGCCTATGACTTTGTTTGCCTGCCCTAGTATCACTGTAAATCAGGATACCATACTCATTGATATTCCTCCTCTATTTGGGATTTGTTTGTCCCAAGAGTTCACAGCAAATGTTGAAGGATATCTAGCACTAGACTGGTCACACCTGATTCTAAGGACCAAGCATGGACCCAAGATTAAACTATTATCGAAAACGTTGCATTCTGAGCATGTTGCTGATGAGGTTGTGCTCAACTTTGAAGAAGCACACACTTCAATTACTCAAGAGGAGAGGTTCAATGTGGAATTTCTGGAAGAAGAAGAAGCTACTAGTTCCTGGACAAAAGATGAAGAAAATTTGTTGAATGAGTTTATTGATACAGACCCTTTTGGGAATTATCACGAAATTGGGCTCGACACTTATGTTATACATGAGGAAGGCCAATCTATGCCCAAAGTTACTAAGGAGTTCGAAGATGAAGCACCCTCAAGGTTATGGACTTTGCATTTTGATGGAGTGAGATGCAGAGTTGGAGCTGGAGCAGGAATATGTTTGACATCCCCATCTGAGGAAAAGACCCTGAGGTCTTACTATTTCCAATTCGTGTGCTCAAAGAACGAAACAGAATATGGAGGTCTTGTCCATAGTGTAATCCTTGTGGAACAAATGGGTGCAAAGAAGATAAGTGTGTTCGAAGATTCGAAGTTGGTGGTCAACCAGATTCGAGGAATTTCTGCTTCAAAAAATGTCCGTATGTGATCCTATCGACATAGAGTCTGGGATCTTATTAACAACTTTGAGGCCTTTAATATTCAGGCTATATAAAGAGAGAAGAACTCTGAAGCTGACCGGATGGTGACTATCAAGGCTCAGTTTGAGCCGGCCTCCGAATTATTAAGAAATAAGCATGTGGTGAAGGTAATTGTTAAGACCCGCTATTCCAGATAACAATCAAGATTGGAAAGTTTTTGATAGCGATGATCATATCGTGCCATTTCTCCAGTTATCTTGGGAATTTTCCGATCAACTGCAACTAAAGATCGTCAAAGCTTATGGGGATCAAATTATCCAGTTGAAATCCAATAAGCTTCCGAGAGGCCTAGTCACTCTGGAGAGCCTGTTTGATTATGATGATGCAACAAGAGACAAAAGGAAGCTTGTGGCTAACAAGGGTGATTACACCAATTTGCATATCGGGGAAGACAAAAAGCTCAAGGTTGGGAAAGAGGTATCTCAAAAGAATAAGGACAAATTAAGGCACTTACATGAAGAATATCCGAGTGTAGTAGCTTGGTCATATGATGATCTTAAAGGATATGATCTCGGGATCATTGAGTGTACAATTGAGTTGTCAGAAGTGATGAAGCCAGTTCATCAAAAATAGAGACTTGTGAACCCAAAGATAGAATCTCTCATGTCACAGGAGTTGAATAAATTGATTGCATCCCGAATAGTGTTTCCGATCAAACGCAGTACTTGGGTGTCAAACTTGGTACCAGTCTGGAAGAAAAATGTAGACATACACCTGTGTGTAGACTTTCAAGACCTTAATAGAGTATCCTTAAAGGATCATTACCCCCTGCCCTCAATGGAGGTAATTCTACAAACTATAGCTAGTTCCAAAATATTTTCAATGCTGGATGGCTTTTCGGGCTACAACCAGATTCGAGTAAAGGAAGAAGACCAACAGAAAACAACATTCACCACAAAGTGGGGAGCTTATCAATATGCCAAGATGCCTTTTGGACTCTTGAATGTCAGAGCCACTTTTCAGAGAGCCATGGATATTTCCTTCAGGGATATAATCCATAAAATTATACTCATCTATCTGGATGATTGGACAGTATTTTCAAAATCTACTGATGATCACTTTGATCATTTGGAACTTGTCTTCTAGAAGTGCCAGGAATTCAGGATTTCTTTAAACCCAAAGAAATATGTGTTTGGAGTTCCCTAGGGGAAGCTATTGGGGTATGTTGTCTCTAAGGAGGGCATTGCCATTGATCTGAAAAGAGTTGATGCGATTTGGGAGCTTTCGTTACCTGTAAAAAAGAAGGGAGTGCAATCATTTCTTGGTAAGGTCAACTTCATAAGCCGATTCATTGCAGATTTTGCAGGGATCATTTGGCCTATTACCTTAATGCTTAAGAAATTACGGACTTTCAAATGGATGGCGGAAGCCAGAAAATCTTTTGAACTTGTAAAGGAGGTTATTTCTTCTACGCCTATGTTGGTTAACCCTGACCTATCAAAGGATTTTATTATTTATGTTTTTGGTGGTGGCAACAGCATTGCCACTGTACTTATGCAAAAAGATGATGAAGATAAAAGAGAGTCTCTTGTTGCTTTTTATTCATGAACCTTAAAAGAGTACAAGGTAAAGTACAACTTTGTAGAAAAACAGGCCTTTGCCATTATCAAAGGACTTAAAAAGTTTTGGCATTTGATATTATATAAAAAGGTGATTGTTTGTGTACCGCATCCTAGTGTGCGAGAGTATATCATGGAGGGAGAAATCATAGAGAAGAGAGCTAATTAGATCACCAAGATCTTAGAATATGATATTGAGGTCATACATATAAAGACTGTCAAAGGAAAGGGACTGTGTGAGTATCTCGCTGAAAATAGTGAACCAACGACGAAGTTTGAAGCTCTGAAACCTATTTTATTGAACAAAGAAGGTTCTCAAGGTGACTAGATTCAGGATAGAATAAACTTCATGTAGATGGGAAGGTATCTGATCAATTTAACTTCTTTAAAAGGCATTTCTATCATTTACAGAATAACAATAATGTTCTCTTGGAGGGTGTCCTGTTTAAAAGAAATTTTAATGGCGTTCTGCTAAAGTGTGTAAATGAAGAGTAGGCCAAGAGAATATTGGATCAATACCACAATGGCCTAGTTGGAGGACATTTTTCTGCAAGGACCACATCAATTAAAATTATATGTGCTGGTTATTTTTGGCCAACACTTTTCAATGATGTATTTTCACTGATCAAGTCTTGCAATAAATGTTAGTTTTATGTCGGAAAGAGAAAGAATGCTGCTATGCCATTTAGGCCTATAGTAGTAGAAGAACCTTTTTCACAATGGGGTTTAGATTTTATTTGGATGATTAACCCTTTCTCTTCAGTTGGACACAGGTGGATATTGACAGGTACAGACTACTTCACTAGATGGGAAGAAGCACTGCTATTGAAAAATGCAACAAAAGTGGATATTGTTAATTTCCTAGAGGAGTTGGTAGTTAGATTTGGCCCACCAAAAACAATCATCTCTAACAATGCTAAAGCTTTCCTCGGCTCAAAGATGAGCCAGTTCACATTAAAGTATGGGGTTTTCCTAAAAACCTCTTCTAACTATTATCCCCAAGGGAATGGCCTCACAGAGTCTACAAATAAAAACCTCATCAAGTTAATTAAGAAGATAGGCTCAGAACACCAGAGAGAATGGCATAGGAACCTCTGGACAACATTGTGGATAGACTAAATCACACCCAAGCAGATACTAAAGAAATCTCCTTATGAGATGGTGTATGGGAAGGAGCCATTACTGCCTATCGCCATAGAAATCCCTGCCCTATAGTTGCTTAAATATTTGGAGATTGAACAAAATAGAGCAATGGAGGTAAGGTTTTCCGAGCTACTCGAGGTTCAAGAAAAGAGAGAACATGCCCTTGAGGCAATGAATAGCCGCTAGCAAGTGGTAAAGAAATGGTTCGATAAAAAGGCCTCATATCAAGAGCTATAATGCGGGGACTTGGTGCTCAAGTTCAACGAGCGCAGAGCAAAGCTTGGTCAACACGAGAAATTTGACAGTCTTTGGGAAGGGCCTTTCAAAATTATCTAGTGTAAATAGTTCAACTCTTTTGAGTTGGAAGACATGGAAGGTAACATCCTAAGTATTCCAGTTAATGGAATACATCTTAAAAAATTTCATTAATTCTGCCTATGTGATGGCTTTGTAAATTGTAAATATGTAATTATTTTTCCTGCTTTAATGTATTGGGCCTTCTCAGTGCTTGAGGAAATAACAGAAATAGTGCAAGAAATTGAAAGAAACATTGTAAATGGGCCAAGATTTTTGAACAAAACATAAGTGTTATATATATTGGCCAAAAATTTACATTATATAAGATAAAGGCCAGTTGCCTTGTATCGATTTATACATATGTCCACTATGAAGCGAAGCTTGGAAAAGGGAAAAACCAAAATTGGGGACCATTTTCATTCTCGGATTATCAAGTATCAGAGGGACCAGCAATTGTAGCCACCGGTGGCATGAGATCAGGGAACACCATTCTTTCAAAATCCTCATACCACTAGAGGTTTTGGAATGGTTCAATGTAATGCACCCATATGAGGAAGTAGTAGCTGGTGCAGACCTTGGTGGGATGCTCCTTACGAGTCTCCAATTTGAAGCCGAAGGGGAAGGGCCTGGTTGGCACAGGTCCTCCATGCAGTTGCAGCAGACGTGGGTTGCGAATCGAGGGGACCCCATAATCAAATTGAGCAGCACGTACTATTTGCTCCAATCCTTTGAGGTAGCGTCGAGGGAACACCCGCTTCATCAACTTCAAGATCTTGTGTTTGGAGACACTGATATCCAGCAGCGAGGTGAAAAAGTGAGAGAAGATGCTGGTGTTTACCCAGTACTGTTCCTCATACTCTATGCAATCCTTGCCAAGAACCCTATTAATTGCCTTCACATATAGTAAGTTTTTCACGCCTGTCATGTGCTTCAAGTGCCTGCACCTAATTTTGCCTAAGAAGGTAGATTGAGTCTTTTTGTAGACTAGCCTTATTGGCGTTTCCATGCTGCTTACTATTCTAGCTAGAAAAATGGAATTGCTAAGATAAGAAAAGCTTGCTAGGCTAGGAAGGCTAGGAAATATTGTGATTTGCAATACTGCTAGTGGTCCTATTTATAGACTAGTGGGGACTCACCTGATGAGGCAAGCCATAATTACAACTGAGCCAAAGTGTGTCACTAGGCCTCAATTTGCAGTATTGCGGTGTGTGAAATGATGGAAATATGTGAGTATGGTTGCAAATTGCTCTATTCAAGTTGTCGAATGCATTGAAGATTGGCCAGGTGCCAGCATAAGAAGCTTCCATCCCATTCAAATCAAGGCAAATCTTAAAGATAGGCTGTTATGCGATGCGCCCAGGTATGTTCAAGAAAATTAGTAAATGCATAAAGCTTGCGAAAGGGTTTTTGTAAGTTTGTCTTGGTTCATTTTTCAAGAAAAAATCAGGCGCCACCACACACGAAAGTCTATCTCTTAAATGTAGAGAGCAATTTGGTAGGTTGGTGATCTTTTTGCATGCATGAAAAGCTGGTGACGCATATAGCAACTAGGTATGAATGGCTGATACGTGCCCTTCTCGGCCATTTTTCACAAAGATCAAAAAATAGGTTAACCATGCAAGGCACATTTATTGCAAAGAGTTATCTAAAGATAAAATAGCTAAGGTATTTGCAAGAGAAAGAGTTTTTTAGAAAGCTAAGAAGTTTGTGAAAATTTCCTTGCGAATACAAAGAAAATGGCTGAGATTGCAAAGAATCCAACATAGGCCCTAGCCCCAACGAGTATAGCTGAGCAAATGAAGAAGGCAACCTGCGTGCAAATCTACGACCAAGAGTCTTATGCTACTCCAGGAATTCCCACAAAGCCCTATTGGCCTTTCACCAATCAGGTGGACCAAAGAATATTGAACGCAATTCATCTTAGAGATCAGGCTTTGGCTGCAGAGGATTGGGATAATGTCTTTGATCCTGAACCATCCCACAATCCTAAGAGCCTTAGGGAAGTTGCATGAGAGAAAAAATGAAGAATGTAACAGATCCTTTCCACAAACGTCTATGGGACTGTGGGCTTCCCCAGTACATGGTTCCCCTAGTACATCCTTGCCCAGAAATTATGGCAGCATGCATGGTAGGCTTTGACCCGAACACTGGAGTGATAAGTGGCACTAATTTCAGGGTAATCATCAACCTTGAAGCTATTTAGGATATGTTGTGCCTCCCTCTCCTCTTGACTTGGGATGTTAAGATTTTTGAAGTAAACGGGATGCATGAGAAGTGGGGAAGGCTCAGAATGGCACCATAGTTTTACCATGCCGAAATTGCTCAGCCGACAAATACTTCAGCACTACCCAAAGTTCCTTTTTGGCCTAAGGGCTCTGAAAGGTGGGTCTTCTTCTATCACTTCTATGCTGCCACTAGTGTGTGGTTTGGATACAGACAAGAACGTTTTTGAGTTCCAAATGTGTCTTAGCTTTATGTTAAGGAAGAACAACATGGCTCCGCTCCTAGATTTTGTGAGAGTTATTAGTGATCAGATTTGGCAGTAGTTGTAGGACTTCCAGGCCAGTTCTAGGTTCAAGTATTCCTCTTTCTTGGCCTACTTGATATTACACCAGAATCTGAATTATTTTTTGACATTTATGTCTCTAGCTATTTTTGACGAAAGCGGCCTAAGGAAGCCAATTTCGACATGGACTCTTGTCATGTCGAAAACCTTTGATTACTATGCATTTTTTGGATTTTTTCTTAGCCCCAACATTGAAAGCTTTGGATAGAACTAGGATCAACATGACCATGCACCTGTCACCCTGACAGATGTCCTAGTTGAGAAAGCTCGTGCCACCCTGTGATTGGTTCTTTGGCACGGATTTCACCATACTCCGCATGTGAAGTTTCCCCCAAGAGCCATTCCAGCTCCCCCATTTTCTTTCCGATAGAGTGTTGGCCCTGTGTTAGGACCAAATTTTCCGTTTATAAAATCCTAAGGGTTTTTATTTAAATCTCATGTTTTCCATTGAAGCCTAAATGATTTAATCCATTTTATCCACCATTTTCCTATTTCTTCACAAAAATGGTTTATTTCAATTCCCGTCCATTTAAATATTCATTTTACACCTTGCAGCTCCCTTGTGTTTTCATTTCTATGAGTTTACCACCTTACTGCGGCCTCCTATAAAGGGACCTGTGGTATGGCGGTAGTGGTTAATAGGAAGTCATAAAGTGTTCAATGTGGGACCATGCACGGTTAAACCACAGACCGCGGTGGCTACGGTAAACTATTAGAAGTTGGCGGTCAGAGCAGTGACTAACGAAGCAAGGTGACAGTCAACGGTTAGTAAATGGCTACCACGCTATCGCTAGGGGTCTGAACATAGACCATGGTGGCCGCGATAGTGGTCAGTGAACAAGTAGCAGTCAACAAGCGGCAACGACGAAGGTAAACAACAGTTAGCGATAGTCAAGGGTAGCGGTTACCGCAATACCACCACCAGTTCACATGGTGACTGCAGTAACGGTAAAGGCTGGATGACTAGCGGTTTGAAGAACAGTCACCGCGGTACCGTGGATGTGCATGGAGACGACCGTGGTAGCACGGTAAGGGGAGATGGGGGCCATGATGGTTAGAGTGGAACTAGCCACCGCGATACTATGGCCGGTCAAATGTTTGACTGCGGTAGAGTGGTAAGTGTATTAAATGCTTCTAAGGCAGAATTGAAGGTAAAGACAAATGCAATGTTGTGTGAAATATTTAATTTGCTGAGAGGCAACATAATTAAATATTTTTGATATCTGTCAAAATGTGAGCGGCTATAAACATGAAAGTGTAAACGGATAAAACTGTCATGTGAAGGGTCACAACCCTTGGCATGAATGGTATAAATAATTTTAAAAAATCAGTTGCAGAGGAGATTTTTTCTGGGACAAGGAGTGATAAAAATAATGTAACAAACCTTTTGGAGACAGTGCAATGGAGACAATTTTGACCGAATTTTCTTCTGGTTTTGGTGTTGATGGCATTACAATTGTAAATTTCTGATTAGTTCTCTCTAATTTGGAGTCTTTCAATCACTTGAATTCAAATGTCAAGTATGTTTTAATTCTTCAAGGTGCATTTCTTAACTTTGTATGATTTTGTTTATTGGTGTCTGCAAGTCAGAGATAAAGTTTCCTTTAAATAAATCATATTGTCGGTGGGATTCCTTTTGCATAGTTGAAGGAGAACCGAACAAGGAGATATTTTAAACACTTTTCATGCTAGACATGAATTGATAAAGTCATATACTAGTCATGAAAACTTCATCCCGTAGAGTGTTTAAATATTTTAAATTATGTCATGGATAAATATCTATAAGTAATTTGCAACATTTTTGACTCCATTGCCCAGTGGAAAGGAGGCACTAGTCAGCCATATCCCAAAGTAAAGATCTTATTTTAAACAAATCATTTGAAACCTTTATTTCTATAGTAGGGTTAGTGTTTGTATTCTTTTGTCTATCTATTTACAACTGCTATTATAGGTAGACTGTTTAGCAGGAAATTGATTCCCAAAATCTGCATATTTCATATAGGTTCACCCACCTAGGTCTAGTAGAACCTAAAGAGTAGAAGGTTCGATTGTATAATTGGCCTTGTATGTTGTCCAAGAATGTTGTAAGAGCATTGCATACTCTTGAGGTTAAAACCTACATTTTTGAGTACCAACAGTTTGGCGACTCTGCTGGGGAATAATCTGAGTGTGAGCCTTGTCATAGAGTCAGTATGTTGTAGAGGACTCCACTGGGGATACAGGATTGCAGATTTTCTCACTTTTGGAAAGTGAGTGGCGACTTTGAATGAACAAATACATTGAGATTGATAAATTGAAATATATATCAAAAATAAATCTTCCTAGAGTTCAAAATATCATAGTTGCTCCCAAAATGCAAGGAAGAAGGTCTTTATACAAAGATGGTGATGGTCCTAATGCCAAAAATAAATGGACAGAGAAGAATGATAAAGGTAAAAAGGTGACCGATCACATAGGACCATCAGATAAAAATAAAACATCAAAAGCATCACTGGAGATACACAATTCCTGTGGAACATTGGTGAATGAAAGCAACCCTTCTAGAGAACCTCGTACTCCTGAGGAATAGAGGAGCCCGTTTTACCAATTAGATCCTAAGAAGGTTGAAGAATTCATGGCTGAATTTGAAGATGAAAGAGAAAGAAGACAACATGAATATGATCAGAAAATGGCTTTTCTTGAAGAAAATCAGGATGGACTTGGCTATGAAGCAGCCTCTGAGGATTATTACGAACTTATGGCCAGAGATGAAATAAATGCAAGACTGGAACATGAGAGACAGGAAGTGGAAAGGGCAAGAATAGAATATGAGCAGAGGCTCCAGGCAATTAGAGAGCTTGAAGAATTAAAATTGAGGAAAGTACAGATCAGTACTCAAATGGCTAATCTACAAAAATATGTGCCACCTCATAGACAAGGGAACAATAATGCAGGCCCACCAAAATCAGCTGAGGAATCAAGGTAGATATCAAAATGTTCCACCACAAAATCAAGGTATCCAGCCACCTCCTTATAAACACCATATACCCCCACAAGGACAACAATATGTGGCAAATAATAATCCATTGTACCAACATCAGTACTACCAAAATCCTCCTCCACAATATGCAACTATGATTAGGCAGTTTGACTTGGCTGGACTACAAATATGCCCTTACCCTATGGATAACAGTTGGAGAATTTTGGTCCCAAAATTCACAGGAAGCAATGCTACTGCAGCTGAAGAGCATTTAAGGAGTTTTAATGCTTTTATGCAAGATTTAGATATGCAGTATGAAGATATACAAATGAGATTGTTTATGATGTCACTAATTGAAGATGCCAAAGATTGGTTTAATAGTCTGCCAACAGCTTTTATTAATTCTATTCATGTGTTTTATGAACAATTTCTCAAGCAATATGGGAATTAGTATGCACCTAAGTTTGTATTGCATGAGTTAGTCACCATTCAGAAACATCAAAATGAGTCAGCCTATGAATTCAACCAAAGGTTTTCTAAATTGCACAATAAGATACCCCTTGGATCTAAATTGGCTGATCCTGCTGCATTGAGTATTTATTTAAAAGCTTTTGATCTTAAGACAGGTTATGAACTTAGAAACAGGGGTCCTAGAAATTTGGCTGAAGCTCAAAGGATAGCACTCACCATTGAAAACAATAGGAAAGTTGCGGGGATGATTTCCAAGAGGGATAATCCAAGGGTTCCCCAATATGCTCCTCCAGGTAAACAAGAGAACACATATAAGAATGAAAGGCCTAGACTACATAATATGCCTTATAATACAAATTGGAGAAATGGAAAGCCAGTAATAGATGGGCCAAGAAATAAAGAGACACCTGACCCATTGAGGAAAAGAGGGACATACATGGTTGATAATAATCCTTGGTGTTCAGTTTGTGACTTGCCAAATTCTTCAGAACATTGTGTTGTAGCCCAGTCAGTACCAGGAAATAATATGGCAGTAAACAATGGTGAAGAAGACAATAACATCTATTTGACTTCTCATATTCTTCATTCAGCAGAGAAGGGATATTCATCTTCAGAAGAGGGAGGATATGAATATGATGTTGATCATCAGAAATATAATGTTCACATGGCAGAGCAACAATTTTTTTCTGATTATGAATAAAATGATGATGAACAAGCTCCTAATAGCACATCATATCAACTTAATAGGAGAAATATGAGGAGACCAACTAATGAAGAAATTAAAAGATTGACCATTGCAGTAGTTGAGATGGCTAAAAGCAAGTATTGGATGAGGAATAGAATAGTGAATGAGAATGAAGATGTTCCAAGAGGAATACTCTTGAAAGATAAAAGGATGTCCCATGAAATATCAAAGAAGATAAATGATGAGCGACCTCATAAAAAAGAACATAAGTGTGTTCCTAAAGAAGAAGATAAAGAATTTCCCAAGGATAAACAAAAAATGGATTAGACATCAAAGAAGGAGAAGGAGGAGTACAAAGGTGAACCAACAAAGCAAAAGAAGTTGATAAGAGTTGAAGGTGCACCTTTTGATTTTGTGCAAGCTTTATCCCAGGTAAAAATATCTGTCCCATTACTTGAAATGATGAAAATTAAAGAATACAGGGAGAGTGCTATTCAATTGATGTCTAGTGGGAGGAATCAAATTGTGAACTTTGAACGAAATGAGAATCCTACAATTGCTAATAAAAAAAGGAAAAATAAAAATTTCATAAATTGGCTTAAATGATGCATTGATGAACACACCACAAATTGATCCATTTTTCACTACCTTACTCATAAATGGTAAGTTGGTAAGAAATTGCATGATAGATCCAGGTGCTTCTATGAATATCATGCCAATGGGGGTAATGAAATAGCTTGGCATGTAGATAGATGTTGAGGGTGGTAAATGTTATGCTATAGATAGTAGGCCTGTCCTAGTAGTGGGGATCATGAAAGATGTAGAAGTAAAATTAGCAGCCTATCTGCAAGCTACTTATAATATTGATATAACTGTGATTGATACACCTCCTCAATTTGGAATGCTTTTGTCAAGACAGTGGACTGCAGCAGTTGGAGGTAATGTGCAATTTGACTCGTCATATGCCACAATACTAGTTAACGGTGAAGAGGTGAAATTATATAGAGAACCAAGGGTGAATCAGATTGTTGAGTGTGTCCCTCAAGAACAACTTAATTGCTTTTGTGATGTAGATTTGGGGAGTTTCAGAGTTGAACTATCTCAGCCAGAACTAGTGAATACTAACCCAATTGATAGACTTATTTCTAGAAATCAGCAAGGTGTGTGGAAAATGTACTTTGATGGGGCATGTAGCCGAGAAGGTAATGGAGCTGGAGTAATTTTCATATCACTTGAAGGTACAACCTTTAAATATTCATTTTTGTTGGCCTTTGAATGTACAAATAATGTGGCTGAGTATGAAGCTTTGTTGATTGGCTTAAATATGGTTGTCAAACATAAGATTAAGTTGTTGTCTGTTGTGGGAGATTCTAAATTAGTTGTGTCACAAGTTAGATCAAAGTATGCTGCAAAGGACAAGAGGTTGAAACAATATAGGAATGTTGTATAGGATACGGTGGAACTATTTGATGCATTTTCAATTGATTGGATAGATAGATCTGAAAATTTGATGGCTGATTTTTTGGCTAATGTAGACTTGAAGAAGGATGATATGACTTTGGCAGGAGTGTCTCAGGTTGAATTTAAAACGAGACTAGCAATCCCTGACAATGTGTATAGTTGGCAAGTTTTTGATAATGATACTGGCCTTTTGAAGTTTCTTCATTGTATAGATTAGCATGAGGCACAGGAGATTGATTTTAATGCTTTTTTGGAAGAACTAGATGGGAAACAGACTATATTTGGGAAGGAAGTGTTGCAGCTTAAAACTAACAAGCTTCCCAAAGGCCTTGTGGCTTTGGAAAGGGTGTATGATGGGAATGATCGTTCCCTCATAAAACAAACATCTGTTAGGGAAGAGGATATTGAAGAAATAAATTTGGGAACTGAATTGGCACCAAAGAAGGTTTATATTGGAAAGAAAATAAGCCCAACCATCAGGAGAATGCTGATCACATTGCTGAGAAAATACAAGCATGTGTTTGCTTGGTCTTATGAAGATTTGAAGGCATATAGAGAAGATCTTTTTCTGCATGAGATTCCACTTAATCCAGACACAAGGCCATTCAGACAAAAGCAAAGGCCTATTAACCCCACTCTTGAACCTAAAATGCAGGAGGAGCTAGCAAAGCTTAGAGATGGAGGTATCATAAAACCCATTAGGCATTCAATGTGGGTCTCAAATTTGGTTACAGTCAGGAAGAAAAATGGGGACATATGACTGTGTGTAGATTTCAGAAATTTGAATGTGGCTTCCCTAAAAGATAATTATCCTCTTCCAAACATGGAGGTGATATTGCACAAAGTAACAGGGTGTGAGCTATTGTCAATGATGGATGGGTTTTCTGGTTATAATCAAGTCAAAGTCAAAGATTCTGAATAGTACAAGACAACATTCACTACACCATGGGGAACGTATGTCTACATAAGAATAGCGTTTGGTCTCACAAATGCAGGAGCTACCTTTCAAAGGGCCATGGATGTGGCATTTACAGATCTAATAAATGCTATAATGGTGGTATATCAGGATGACCTCACTACTTATTCCAAAAGGGCAGAGGATCATGTTGCTGATTTAGAGAAGATCTTCATCAAAGCCTTGGAGTATGGTATACGTCTTAATCCTAAAAAATGTCACTTTGTTGTTACAAAGGGTAAACTTTTGGGGCATATTGTATCAAAAGATGGGGTTAGGATAGATCTTGAAAGAGTAGATTCCATAGATAAAATTCCCATTCCTAAAACTGTCAAAGCAATCCAATCATTTTTTGGCCAAATAAATTTTGTTAGGAGGTTTGTGTCCAATTTTGCTGAGATTGTTAAACCTATATCTAAGATGTTGAAAAGGGGAGAGAAATTGGATTGGACTGTTGAAGCTATGGATGCCTTCATATCTATAAAAAGAGCTATTAGGGAAGCCCCTATCTTAAAATCCCCTGATTTTACTAGGCTGTTTCAGATATTTTATTTTGCTTCATTCCATACCATAGCTGCTGTTATGTTACAAAAGAATGATGAAGGTTATGAGCAACCTATTTCTTTTTTTAGTAAATCTTTGCAGGGGTCAGAATTAAAATATGACATTATGGAAAAACAAGCTTATGCACTAGTCAAAGCAGCAAAGGCTTTTAGACCTTACCTTGTTGGAGCTAAGGTCATTGCTTATGTCCCACATGCAGCTGTGAAGGATATCTTGGTACAGACATAAGTGACAGGGAAGCGATGTAGATGGATTAACAAAATTTAAGAATTTAACATGGAGATTCAGATTACCAAGTTGGTAAGAGGACAGGGTTTAGCTAGGCTGATGGCAGAAACAAACATTGAAGCAAACGAGATCTGTAATGTGGAAGGTAAGAGTGAAATCATAGCAAGTATTGAGCATACTCCATGGTATACAAATGTAATGCATTATCTGAAATATATGAAATGCCCTGAAGGTTTGAATGATAATTAAAGGATAACTTTGAAGTTGCAGGCTTCTAAATATGTTTTATAGAAGGGGATTTATTCTGGGAAAATAGGGATGGTATATTATTGTTATGTTTAGATGAATCCCAGGCAGAATATTTTTTGAAAGAAATGCATGAAGGGGTGTGTGGAGGCCATTATTCTGCTAGGGCTGCTGCACATAAAATTCTCAAGGCTGGTTATTATTGGCCTAGGGTATTCAATGATTCCTTTGTGTATGTGAGAAAGTGTGATGCTTGCCAGAAATTTTAGGGAAAACTGAGGTATCAAGGAGCATTGCCACTTAGACCTTTGCAGATAGAGGCACCTTTTCATCAATGGGGAGTTGATTTCATTGGAGAGATACAGGATAAATCGAGTGGAGGAGACAGATGGATACTAGTGGCCACTGACTATTTTACTAAGTGGGTGGAGGTTGTTCCAACTAGGCAAGCAACGAGCAAAGTGGTAGTGAATTTTCTGATGGAGAATATTATGACTAGGTTTGGTACTCTAGCCAAATTGATCACAGATAATGGAATGTGTTTTAGATCAGATGAGTTTAAAGGTTTCTGCAAAACATATGGAATTAGCATTTCTTACTCTGCTCCATATCATCCACAAGCCAATGGTCAGGCAGAGTCAAGTAATAAGAACCTTTTGAAGATAGTAAGGAGGATGCTGGATACAAACAAAAGGGCATGGGATTCGAAGTTAAGATTGGATGTATGGGCAGACAGGATTATAGTAAAAAGGGCAACTGGAAAATCTCCATTTGAGTTGGTATATGGGACACAGGCGAGGATGCCAGTGCAGAATCTTTTGCCAGTATATAATTTTATTTTGCATGAAGACCTGGATGTTTCTGATCCAATGGAGGAAAGAATGGAACAACTTGCAGAGCTTGATGAAGTGAGAAGAGTTGCTCAAAAGCAGAATGTGAAGTTGTTGTCACAAATGAAATATCTTTTTGATAAAAAGGCCACGAAGAGAAAGTTTGAAAAGAATGACTTGGTTTTGATGTGGAATGCTTAGTGTCAGGATAAGGGGAAGCATGGTAAGTTTGAAGCTTTATGGCTGGGTCCTTTTGTGATAACTGGTAAAGGAGGTGAGGATTCATATTTCCTACAGAACATGTTGGGAGAGGAGTAGGAGTTGCCTATACATGGGCAGTTCTTGAAGTTTTTATTCTCTTAGGGATCAATAATGGGTCAAGGATTGCTAGTGCATGGACAATTCTTAAATAACCCTCTTTAAATATTTTTTCCATGCATAGTAGTTTAGGAAATTTTGAAGGGTCTGGGTTTGCCAGTACATGGACATTCTCAGGTATTCCCTTTCTAAAAGCATTTCTTTCCTTTCCATGTATAGTAGTTTAGGGTCATCTGCTCTATCTTTCATATCATTCATTTGTTCATTCCCTTTGTTTGCTATGGATTTCTTTTTTCATTGTTGGCTTGGCCTGCTCTCCCAGTTGATGTTTTGGATTCTTGCAGTGATTTAAAAACCACTCATCCCCAACAGGAGCCACTGTTAGGACCAAATTTTCCATTTATAAAATCCTAAGGGTTTTTATTTAAATCTCATGTTTTCCATTGAATCCTAAATGATTTAATCCATTTTGTCCACCATTTTCCTATTTCTTCACAAAATGGGTTTATTTCAATTCCTGTCCATTTAAATATTCATTTTACACCTTGCAGCTCCCTTGTGTTTTCATTTCTATGAGTTTACCGCCTTACCGTGGCCTCCTATAAAGGGACTCATGGTATGGTGGTAGTAGTTAATAGGCATCCATAAAGTGTTCACTGTGGTACCATGCGTGGTTAAACCACAGACCGCAGTGGCCACAGTAAACCATTAGAAGTCGGCAGTTACAGCAACGGCTAACGAAGCAAGGTGACGATCAACAGTTAGTAAATGGCTACCACGCTACCGCCAGGGGTCTGAACATAGACCGCAGTGGCCATGGTAGTGGTCAGTGAACAAGTAGCGGTCAACAAGCAACAACGATGAAGGTAAACAACAGTCAGCGATAGTCAAGGGTAGCGGTTACTATGGTACCGCCATCGCTCCACATGGTGACCATGGTAACGCGGTAACGGTAAAGGCTGGACGGCTAGCGGTTTGAAGAATAGTCACCACGGTACCACGGATGTGCATAGAGGAGACCGTAGTAGCGTGGTAAGGGGAGATGGGGGCCATGATAGTCAGAGTGGAACCAGCCACCGCAATACCATGACTTGTCAAATGTTTGACCGCGGTAGAGCGGTAAGTGTATTAAATGCTTCTAAGGAAGAATCGAAGGTAAAGACAAATGCAATGTTGTGTGAAATATTTAATTTGCCGAGCGGCAACATAATTAAATATTTTTGATATCTGTCAAAATGCAAGTAGCTATAAACATGAAAGTGTAAACGGATAAAACTGTAATGTGAAGGGTCACGACCCTTGGCATGAATGGTATAAATAATTTTAAAAAATCAGTTGCAGAGGAGATTTTTTCTGGGACGAGGAGTGATAAAAATAATGTAACAAACCTTCTAGAGACAGTGCAATGGAGACAATTTTGATCGAATTTTCTTCTGGTTTTGGTGTTGATGGCATTACAATTGTAAATTTCTGATTAGTTGTCTCCAATTTGGAGTCTTTCAATCACTTGAATTCAAATGTCAAGTATGTTTTGATTTTTCAAGGTGCATTTCTTAACTTTGTCTGATTTTTTTTATTGGTGTCTGCAAGTCAAAGATAAAGTTTCCTTTAAATAAATCATATTGTCTGTGGGATTCCTTTTGGATAGTTGAAGGAGAACCAAACAAGGAGATATTTTAAACACTTTTCATGCCAGATATGAATTGATAAAGTCATATACTAGTCGTGAGAACTTCATCCCGTAGAGTGTTTAAACATTTTAAACTATATCATGGATAAATATCTATAAATAATTTGCAACATTTTTGACTCCATTGCCCAGTGGAAAGGAGGCACTAGTCAGCCATATCCCAGAGTAAAGATCTTATTTCAAAAAAATCATTTGAAACCTTTATTTCTATAGTAGGGTTAGTGTTTGTATTCTTTTGTCTATCTGTTTATAACTGTTATTATAGGTAGACTGTTTAGCAAGAAATTCATTCCCAAAATCTGCATATTTCATATAGGTTCACCCACCTAGGTCTAGTAGAACCTAAAGAGTAGAAGGTTTGATTGTATAATTGGCCTTGTATGTTATCCAAGAATGTTGTAAGAGCCTTGCATACTCTTGAGGTTAAAACCTACATTTTTTAGTACCAACACCCTAGAAGCAATGAGGCAACTATGTACTATTGATAATGACTACTGGGGGAAAAAATTTAACCTCCTATTTAGTGTTGTCGGTCATGTTTGGTTCCGTGTCACTGATCAAGAAAAGGTCTTTAAAGATTGATAGTTCAAAGATTCTATTTTCAAAGTTGGGTCATCTTGGATTGCTAGTGATAAATGACACCTAGCAATACAACCTCGGAAATAATTTATTAGAGGTTGGCATAAAAATCTCACATCAGACTTGGCCATTCTTAAACCCTCGATGAAATGTTGAAGAGGGGAATTTAAGGTTATATGTAGGCCTTGAGCATTTTCCTACTGACAACATGTGACCGCCGTGGCTGAACTTCTACTACATAGTCGAGAGGACCAATCCAAATCAAAAGATCAACTAGGCTCTGTGCACCCAACTACAAAAGATCGAATGGTGTCCTGAAAAGATTCAAAACTTTTGGATCTTTAGACAAGAGATTAAGGCAACCACCAAGCTTTACGAAGAGGTGGCCCTTGATGAAAAATTTGATGACATCTAGGAGAACGCACATCCAGATGTAGAAAATTCTTTGAACCCTTCAACGTCCGAGAAACATTATAGAAGGGAAGAGATTTCCATGGAGCCTAGGGAGGAAGTAACTTAGAATCCCCCTACCATTGTGGAGAATCCAATGTATGAGGAAGATGCTGGTAAATAGCCTGCGCAGCAAGAAGATTCACATGCACAAACATCAAAGCCATCCAACTCCTCTAAATCAACAAGGAAGCGGGTAAGGACTACCAGTGGTAGAAGGCGGGTCATTGTTGACCTTGAAGATTCTCCAGAAGAAAAGCAACAATGAACCAGAGAGTTTGGTGGAGAAAAAGAGCGGCCGATGGAGGAAGCAGTTGTAGCGTCTACAGCTCCTCAGGAGCCTCAAGTATCATTTCTCCCCTCTTCTCTCTCTACCATGTTTCTGGTCTCTTCTTCGTCTGCCCTTGCTTTTTCATCTCTACCAGTTTGCTCTACCTCTGGATATCCTAGGCAGTCGAGCCTTCCCCCTCCTAGTTTCCCACTTTCAACCTCTACTTTTCATCCTTTACTCGGCACACAATTTGGTGCCAGTGCTAGGCTCATGAGTCAACAATTCTTATCACCGAGACCCAGCCCTTCAATTGGTGCCTCCCCGACCTTTCTTCATTCTACTTGTTCACCTTCTCCAAGTGGCCAATTCATTCCACCATTCTCCCTGGCCATTATTACAAGGCCTAGCAAAAATTTTGATGCACTGAGTATGTTGTCTTTCCCGCTTACCATCGCTCAAGAGTTCCCTTTTGCTGGTGGCTTGGGTATCCCTGCCCAGGAATATTTTTTGCAGGTTGAAGCAAACAAGAGCACCCGAGCTAGCCGAATCAACAAAAGAAGACAAAAGGACACAACCAGGTAGGCAAAGCCTCTCTTGCAAACTATATTCAATGAGAGAAAATTCATTGATGTTTACAAAATCACTCCCAACATGATCAAACCGGTAGGGGAAATGCTGCCAAGTGATTACTTTGTCAATGCTATTGGTCTAGACTTGCAGTAGGTTCATGCATGAGATAAAGTCGAGCTAATGGAGGAGACCCAAAAAATCATGAGCATTGATTACCTCAAGCTCGATTGCTAGGCAAGAAAAAATGATGATCAGATATTGGAGCTCAAGGGTAAGGTCGATATTGGGGTAAACAAGTTTAAAGCCTAAGAGAATGAAATAAGTCACCTTGAAAAGGAGAGGAGCACTTTTGAAAGCCTGATCAGGGATCTGCAAGTTATGAGCATAGAGATTGTTCAGACCCTCTAGTATGAGGTCAAGTAGAGCTAAGCGAATGAGGAAAAGCTCTATGCTGAGTCTGTGCAGCTAAGTGAAGGAATGGAAGAGCTCTGGTAGAGCACAAATGCTGAAATTAGTGAAATGAATGCAACTTTGGAGTTGGAGATTCAGAAAGAAAAGCGGGCCGAATTAGCCCTTGAAGAAATGGAAAAAGAGATTTCCAATCTAAGAGAACAAGTATCCACATTGGACAAAATTTTGTCAGAGTTAAAGGTGAGTTTGAGCAGCAGAGAAGTAGAGTTGGATATCCTAAAGACCCAACCTCTTGTGCCACAAATGAGCTGGTTGGAGATTGCCAAGGAGTTGTATGCATCATATTGGGACAAGGTGAAGGCATTGTGCCTTACTCTATAGCCCACCTTGAAATTTATGGCGCAGGCAAACAACCTTTGCAAAACAGTAAGTGAAACAATCTAGCAGATACAGAAGATAACTTCTGATAAGGTTCCAGAGGCTAGGATTTTATTGGGCAAGTTATATACAACTTCCGATGAAGCTTTGAGCGGTGTGGGCATTGAGAATTGAACAATGGCAGCCATGGGTGTAATCATCCTCATCTCTATGCACGAGGCTATCTAGCAGGTGGCGGAATGGAGGGATAGGTTGAACTAGGTTACCAGTGATATGTAGGCAACATTTTCCCATTTGACTCAGAGAGGCCTCCCTTCACCCTTCATTGCAGATCAGGTGGTAGCGGGTGTGGAACACATTGTTGCTATGATCGAGGAGAAGAAGCAGGACATTTCTATCTTCCAATATTCTGATCAATCTCTGGCCACCGAGAAAATTGAAGGGATCGTGCATTAGTTGGCGCAGCTCTTCTTCTAGCTGGAATTAGAGACGAAAATATCTGGCGGATTGCCTTTCAAGGAAATTATTGATCTAAAATTGCCTCATGAAAATCTGCGAGCTCTCTCCATGCCATTGAATGTAGTCTGGACCAATCTATAGGCTGCCCTCTCGAAGTTGTGAGCAATTTTGGAATGTTGAACTAAAGTTTCTGGGGTTCTTCATTCCGCGAGCGAAATGCCCCTATGAGTCACCAAACTGTTTCTCAAAAAACCACCAACCTTCACAGTTTTTACTTTTATATTCACAGCTGCACCTTACCATTAAATCGCTCACATCGCTCGGTGTGCTCCACATGGCTCTCTCTTGAAGCTTTTTGCTTTTCATATCACTTTGCTCTTGCCACTCTCCATCTGCGCGACACATGGCTTTCTTCGACTGTTTTCTAGACTAGGCCTGCCTTGTACTTTCTTTTGCTCGGCGTGCACCATGTGGCTCCCTCTCGGAGCTATTCACTGGGCATCCCTTCATTATTTTTCCAGACACCATCTGTGCAACACGTGGCAGTTGCTCCTGCACCAGTTACCTTGGAATTGTTGTTGCGTCTTTTGTACTCACCTACTACCGCGTTTTCTTTTGTGGCACCGCATGTTCTTTTCTACTGCTACGTGGTTTTCCATTCCCTGTAATGGCTTTGCCGGCATGCTCCTGGGTGATCATAGTTTTCTGTGGTGGCTCAAGGTGATCTAGGATGTCGATCCTTGCTCACGGTTTTCTTTCTATGAATAGATTTTAGGCGGTGGACTAGCCTATTTATGCGGCCATGTTTCTCTTTATTAGTTGTTGATTAAGTTGCAAAAACTCCCAAGCACTGGGAAGAAGCCTTTGTAATAATTTTATTAAATTTGAAGACTCCATATTGTGCCAAATCAATTCAGCCTTTCTGTTTTCCATGCATTTAGTAAGACTCTTAGTCAGTGCTATTATCTTCTTATATTGTATGAATGCCTATTCTTCAACTTTTGTAATCTTTCATAGCTAAATAAATACACATCATGTTTTTCTCGACTCTTCTATGTTAGCTAAAGTTATGTGAGACTATGCTATGAAAATTAGAGGGTATTTGTTATGTTTAAAGTTCTTTTGAGAAAATTTACTTGATGAACAATATTTTGGTGGTTCGAGCCTTTGCATTCTGCATTGTGCTATGGTGAATTTGTCTATGATTTTGGTGCATCACCTGTAGTGTAGATTTTACATTTCCCTATCTTTCTAACCTTTTACCTCCCCACTAAATGAAGATCCTTCCTTGATAAAACCCCAAAGGTCACTTAGCTAGCACACCATGTCCCCCCAATAGCTAAGTTTCCCATGAGACTGCTGCTACATGCAAAATCCTGCGTCAACAATACTCTTAAGAAAAAATTAAATACAAAATTGGATATAAGGATGATTAGATTTATACATAAATTGATATCTATAGTACAACAATAGGGATGAAGTTAGAGCCTATGAAGTTCACCATACAAAATTAGGCTAAGTATGAATTTATTTTCCCCAAGTTGGAAACTTGCCTAAAAATATGATACATTGACAATAAATCAATTATGTTATAGTAATAGGTATCATTTGTATAAGTCTTAAAATCTCTACAAGTATGAGAAATGAATAATGGATCCATTTAAATCATAAATTCCTAAGACTTCTCAGGTTCTTATAAATGCTCAACCCTCTTTCTCTTCAAATAAATTTTCTTACAACCAACAATCCTATAATAAGTTCCATTTGAATGAATTTACATGCATTCATAGATATTTTCCAAGTCTCCCATATGTTATGAATATCCTTGGGGAAATTAGTGTTTCTCCTAGTAGCTGGTGTAATTGAAGCATAAACAAACAATCATCTTGAGCATGAATGTTCACTCCATGCCACTATCTTGTTATCCAAAATATTCATTATAAAGGCCTATTTCATTATGATTGGGAAATTATTGACCCTCTATCCTCTTAAAACTGAATAGAATATGAAAGAAAAGGATTACATCGAGAGGGGGGATATTCTATGTTGATTGTATGGGTGGTCACCACAATTTTTTTCTTTCTTGTTTGAATCCCCCTCTCTTTTATCATATGGGCATGTCTCAAAAGTAAATTCCCATGATCTAATTTGTATTTGGCACATAGTATGTAGTACCCTCATGAATACCAACTTTTCCCACTATATGAGGCATAATCCTTAATATAGTCAATCATGATAAATCAAAGCAAGAAGAGTTAACTAAGTGGAATTATAGAGGTCATCAACTCAAACCCCTTTTGCACTTTTAATCTAAGAGAAATGAACAAATTACACCATATTCTAGTGCTAGTTTCTTATCAAAGGTTGTGACTTCAAACCCAATGGATATGCTTTTATGGTATTTTCATATTTTTACTAATATTTCACTATCATAATAATGTAATGAATTTACAGAAAAACCCCCTCATGTGTTTTATCTAAGGTGATTTTCTCCTAAGTTTGTTTTAATGATCCATCTTTTTCCTTGATGGATTTCCACTTTTATTTTTTATTCCAATAATTTTCCTCCTAAAGATTCAACAAATCATTTTAGTAGATGTGAATATCCATATTTATAGTATGTGAGAGGAAGGAAAGTAGAATTTATTTTCTTTAGACTTTTCTTTCTTTTAAAAAAACTATTTGCACCATCTTTTTGACTTATCACTTACCTCTCCCATCATTTTTCATCATCAAATAAAATAGTGTGGAAACAAAGTTTACATGAACCTTGCCCCATTTTTGTCTTATCTTCATTCCATTTAATGGAATATTTTTAGAGTCTCTAGGAATTTGGCAGAGAGAGGGAGGAGGGAGGTAGGTAAAGAGAGAGATAGGGAGAGATAGGTAGAGAGAGAGAGAGAGAGAGAGAGAGAGAGAGAGAGAGAGAGAGAGAGAGAGAGAGAGAGAGAGAGAGAGAGAGAGAGAGAGAGAGGGGTAGAGAGAGAGGGGGGAGGGAGAGACAATTAGATAGGAAAAGAGTAAGGGAGGGGGAGGTAGAGAGGTGTGAGATAGATGAGATAGAGAGAATTAGTGAGAGAGAGAGAGGAAGGAGGTAGGTAGAGATAAAGGGAGGGGGGAGATATAAATAAGTAGAGGAAAATAGGGAAGGAAGGAGAGGTAGAGAGGGGAGAGATAGAGGTGAGATAGAGAAAACCTATGTATAATATTTTTGTGTCATTTTTTATCTGTTCATCCAATTTAGAACAAATTATATTATTCCATTTTAGACTCTATTTTATACAATTTTTTTAATTGAATTTTGATTAGTTTCTAAAAACTTAGAGGGGAGGATGCTCAATTTTTCTTTTTTCAGGAAGTGTCCACTTTGAAAATTAGTAAAAAATCATATTATTTATTAAAAAATTAGTAGAAAATTAGGCATAAACCACATGGTGTTAGCTAGTTTTTCACTAAAATGATTTTTGAAACACTAAAAAGTTATCATTTTAGGGGGAGCACACCAAACTCTACGTTACTTTTTTTCAAAAAAAAAGAGCACTTTGTCTGCTCCCCTTCTTTGAATCCCTTAATTTCCACCTTTCAAAAAATAGTAGTTTAGAAATTAATCTTAAAATTTTGAGCATAAATATCTTCAATTTCTCCTCCAAGATCATCTTTTATTGATTTTAGAAAAAAAAACAAAAAAGAGTGGCCACTTAAGACCCCTTTTTGGTCCCCCATTTTCATGCGCATACCCATGTGTAGAAGTCCTTGAGTAAACTTAATCTAGTATGAAAAGGACTTGAGTGGAGAATCTAGTTAGGAAATATATTAGTTAGGAAATCTACCCCATTCACACTAACACCCCCCTTAAGTGCAACTCAAGGAGGGGAAAAGAGAAAAACAAAAAAAATATGGGTCCTGACAACAAGGTTTGATGAGGTAACCATTTACAAAGATCCCCTAAAAATAGAAGAGGAGAAAACCTCATGTGAAAAACTTCCTCCATAAGAGGAAATGGAAAGAAGGGATAAATAACCACCTTAATGAAATAGCTTACACCCCCAAGAGATATTGAAGGTACATGTACTTTCTCTCAATGAAGGGTTCAATGAAGATATCTACAATTACTCTCCTATCAAATAATAGTGCAAATCAATGACCTACTCATGAATTAGCTCCATAAAAAATCAATGTGGATCTCAATGTGCTTGCTCCACTAATGATGGACCAAGTTCTTTGAGATCTACATGGAATTTATTTTATGGTGGATTATTGATGGATAATAAAAAGTGATGCCAATTTCAATGAGAATAATTGAAGCCAAATAGCCTATAAGATGATATTGAGAGCTCAATGATACTCGACCTTAATCAAAGAGAGCAATGGCATGCTACTTCTTGATATTTTAGGATTTATAGGATTTGAACCAATAGGAAAATTATAGTTGTATGTGGTATTTTGATCATCAAGGTCCATAGCCCAATTAGAGTCAGTATATCCAATAAAATATGAACCTATGCCTATTATATGTGCCTTATATGTAGTGCAAAATGTGTTTGGAATCTTTCCATTGAAGTTCTTATGATTTCATCATGAAGCATGAAAATATCCAATGTAACAAAGTAAATTTTAAGTTATGAGTCAAGTAGATTAGTATACTAGCAAGTTGATGATACAAAGTGTCATCAATAAGTGGTCTGGAACACTATGCCTGAAGCTTGACTTTAGAAAGAAAGGAAATCAATCCATGATTATAATCAGTCATATGAAAATGAGCTATAAGATCAAGAGAATACTTGGGCTAGGAAAAAGAGATCTTGGTATAGGTCTACGTGATCTCAATCCTAAGAATTTAGTGCAAGAGACCCAAGTTAGTCATACAAACCAATATTGAATTTGGTGATGATGGATGAGGTGCTCTCCATGACAATCAAGTCATAAAAATAGAGAACCAAAAAAGAAGAAAATTTGTGTGCCTCAATATGTTGATATTCAAATCCAAGTGGCATCTATATAACCCAATGAAGAGAATAAAATAGTCCATCTTGGAATACCAAGCCTGTGTGACCTACTTGAGTCCATAAAGACACTTATTTAACCTATAAACTACTGAATAATCTTGAATCAATTCTTGTGGTTGTTCCATGTGAATATTCTTTTGTAGATCCCTATGAAGAAATGTACTATTCACATCCAAATAATCTTGGTGATAGGGAAAAGTATCAATGTGGTCAACATTGGGAACCTACAAGAAATATTCTACCACAATTCATGCTCTGAAATTGTCAAGTAATCAATCTACAAAAAAAATTATATGAGAAGTCCAGTTATGCCAACCATATTTCTTCCCCTAGCAAGTGGAACAAGCTCTCAAGTGTTATTTTAAATCAAATATTTATCTTCTTCCATGGTAGAATCCTACTCAAAAATACCTAATGCTTCATGAAATGATTGTGGATCTAAACCTATGGTAACACATGAATGTGGAATATCCTAATATTGTGACCAAGTCCTTTGTGTGTTCAAAGGATCTGCAATAAGAGTTCCTAAAAAATCAAGTGTTTAATGAGCCCAATGAGGCATAAAAGAAGGGGATGAAGGACAATAATCCTTAGCCTTTGAATGTGAGCTCAATTTAGGGGAGGTGGAGCCTCATGATTATCCATACAAATAGATGATGCTAGAGGAAAATCTTCTATGTTACTATCTGTGAAAATGGATATGAATTCCTATAGTATAAGAGTACTCAAATAATTTGTGGATGAATTACTCATATAAATGAGGGCTATTTATAGGATTTTTAGTTGAATCAATGAATAAAATTGATTTAGTTAATCAATGGATGAAATTGAAAGATAGAGTATGGCATGGATCAAGCATGGATCAAGGATTCCAATCCATGGATGAGATCAAATATTGACATGGATCAATGATTCTAATAAAGGGCTCTAATTGAATTAGAATGTGCAAGTCCATTAATTTTAGGAAGAATGTGGGAAGATATTTCCATTTGGAGGGAAATATTTGAATTTGAATTGGATGAATATTCCTTAGAATATTCTCTTGCAAGTGGGAGAATTTGGAGGAATTAGAAGATATTAGTCAATTAAATAATTATGATATTATTTAATTGTGCAAGATGAGAGAATTTAGGTTTTTAATTAAAAAATTAGCTCATTTAATTAAAATGGTTGGATTAATGACAATCAAATAATTAAGATTATTTAATCAAATGAGAGGAATTAAAGGATTTAACCAATAATTTACATTTTTTAATCAAATAGAATAAAAATTAGCTTGAAAGAGGTGAATTAATCTAATAATGTTGATTATCTGACTAATAGAAGAAAATGATGAATTTAATTAAATAATCAAGATTATTTATTAAATACACAAAAGTGGTTGAATCAGGATGAAAATGGTGTTCATAAATTGAATCAAATGCATGATATTGATCAGGACAATTTTAAGTGTCTACATTTTTCCCCTCTTTGAAGTAAGGTACCTGCTACATTGGTTCAAAGAACTGGTGCTTCGTAGATCAACATTGCTGCTCAAATCAAAAATTATAAAATTCATGATTTTGATTTTTTTGGATGCCCTACTGGAAGGAATAAATGCTGGTATACTGCCCCCTCAATGGATCGAGTGAAATCCTTATTTTAAGGTCGATATTGCGACAAGGATAAGATTGATTAGCTATAAAGAGGATGGAAAATAATTTTGAAATAATGAGAAAAGGGAGAGATGCTTTTGTATGGTTTAAGACATAGAGCAAACCCAAGTTTTCCAATTATCTCATTGAAAGAAAACCCTACAAATCTCAATGCAAAGGAGAGAAAGATCTTACAATAGGGTTGTCCTAGGAGTTGATTGTAAAATAATGAGGGGTTCACCACCAAGCTAAGGCTTAGAAAGACAAATTCAATGCAAAATGTAATGCTTAACCCTAATACGATGTAATCTTTAACTAAATGACCTAAAATGCATGTAAAATAAAATAACAAGTTGTGAGATGAAATGTGTGCACCTAGAAATCTGAAGAAGACTAGATGAAGCTTAGAAACGCTGAAAATAGTGACTTTAGTGCTAACTAGGACTCATAGGCCAGGCTAGGAAAATTAGTCCCATATATGGGTTTCTATGCAGAAATAGGAATATGGCAAATGGGTATTTGAATCTATAAAATATGAAAATTGACCTAAACTAGGACTCATACGCCAGAACTAGCGTATTAGTCTAGTTAAAGGGTTTTCTGAATCTTCAAGGTCTTCTTTGCACTTCCTAATTAATTTCTTGATCCAAAACCCTGATTTGCAACCTATAGAGTTCTTCCAAGTATCTCCAATGCAAGGTGACAACTTTGAAAACTTTAAGCACTTTGAAAAATTTCTCCAAACTTGTTCTTTAATGTGTCTTCAATCTAAACTTGTGTTAGGTCTCAAAAACGCAGGTTTGAACCATGAGAGGTTGCCAAGCTCTCACAATGCTTTTGGCCAACTTACAAGGCCAATTGATGTAATTGAACCTTCTACTCTTTAGGCTCTGCTAAATGGGCGGGTGTACCTATGAAAGTGATGCAAATTTTGTATGATTCGTACCTATATGATCTATCCCTAGTGGAAAAATGTGAGGAATAAATGAAAGCTCAATAATTATTTCTACTCCTAATAATGTTTGAAATATGAATGTATTGATAAGATTTTACGAGATCCTAAAATGGAATTGGTATGACTAGTGCCTACTTTTGTTGGGTAAATGGAGTCAAGATGTAACTAATAGGTGAATCCTATTTCTGGATACAATTCTAGTTTTTTAGCATTTTTATGAGTTTATGTTTGGCATAAATGTGCAAGGATGTAATTATCAAGTTCTTCTTACTGATCCAAATGTCCTTTTCCAAATTATTGTGATTAATTAAATGAGTTTAATCCTTCCTTGAAGGAGCCAATTAATTGAACCACACAAGAGCAGCAAATGTGCTTTGATAAACTGAAAAATATTCTTGATATATCAATTTAAATAATAAAAAAATGACAACCTTGGAGACAACCGGATAATATTTTTGATAAATTCAATAAACAACTGACACCATAATCGGATCACAAAATTTATGCATTCTTCTCCATTATATGATTTGAAAATATTTTACAATATACATCATGACATTGTTTCGGCAACTGCTCACCCTATCCAACTATCTAAATCTACTATCCCCTCTTTTGATATGATTTCATCTTACAGATATATACATTGTATTTCTAGGGCTACAACCCTTCACAACATCCATCTGGTGCAACCCTCCTTTTGATGCAGCCCTTCATTAAACTATTCTCGGTGAAATAAAATATTTAATTAATTGCCTTTTGGAAAATTAAATATTTTAATTAATCTTTATTATCTTTGGCAAAATAATCAATTAACCTTCCATAGATGAAATTTAAATCCTCTGTCGTGAAGATTAATTTTAATAATGATTATAATCTTCCTGTGTTGGTAATTTTCATGCTTATTTTTACTCGCATGCATTTTCACCATATTTAAATAAATATTCCTTTTGGAAAAATAATCACCCACTTTCAACTCCTCTAGTGAAAATATTTTATGAATGCACTTAACGCCATTATGTGCTTCATATTTTATTTATGTTTCCATCGTGGTTTATCATCAGATCATATGCATATTTATTTTTAGGATATCTCGATATCAATTTCTCTCCAAAATAACTCTCGTCGATGTAGTATCTCTTGCTGATAAATTCTCCATCGGTGTGACATGATGCATCGAGAATACTTTATTTTTTCCCACTGATTTCACTTATTTCACCGATGAAACTCCATCTTTTGGCTATCGGTGCAACTCCCCAAAACTCCTCATCGGCGAGTCTACTTCAATCGGAGAGACTTGGGGATTTCACTCTAGCCTCATATGTCACCCTGATACATATTTTTAGTCTTGCTCATTCACTGCATTCTTAGGGTTTCTGCTCCTATATTATAGGCATGCCTACCCCGTTTGTAGCATCCAATGTATACAATCTGTGTAATTTTGTCATAGTTTTGATTTCTTGATTCCGGTCTAGATGCTCTTAGAATGATCATCTTCTAATGTTGATACCTTCCTCACTTCCATCAATTTGAAAACATGATACACTCCTAAATCCACATAACTCCTAGGTGCATGGGAAACTGAGTGGAATGAGAGAAGATCCAATAGTGCTTGTGAAGAATTTGTTTACACAAGAAGGGAGTATTAAAAATTTTTGATAGAATTTCTTTTCATCCTCTACACTTCGACAAACATCCACTCCCAATTAGTTTTTCATTTGGGCACGAGCTCGAAGCAGCCTTAATCATTTTTAATGATTGTATTTTCAAGACTATGAAACAGTTAACATATCCCATCCCTATCTTCATGTCTTGACTTCATACTTACAAGGGCAATGCTAATGACATTCTTTGTGACACATGTTCATATCTTTGTAGTCACTTGCAGTCAATAAGGCGGAATTATTTTGGGTGTGCTTATTTCAATGTTGATGTTTGGTAGAGGCTGGAAGAGCGTTGATAGGTCTAGGTTGATTGATTCTAAAAAAACTGTTAACACATCCACTTTATGCATATCTTACAATCTGGTATTTTGCCACAAGTAGGGAGGATGGTGCCAAGTAAGCTAGAGATCTTTGTTCAATGCATGATTTCAATGGTTTAAGAACTTTTTTCATATTCGTGTATTACTTAGAATTCACCCATTCTATGTGTTCCTCAAACTACTCCTTAGTTCCACGGTATCCTCTTGTAGAGAACATAAATAATAGTGTTGTATGTGTAGAATTGCACCCATGTAACTTTATCCTTGTCAAAAGTTCCAAAGCTTGGTTTGTTATGCTTCTCTTACATAATCCTTGGGTCAAAACTATGCATCAAAAGTATAAACCCTAATAATGAAACTTTTATTGAAAAAAATGAAATGGGTATTCAGCAGATTTTGCTTTCTGACCCTTTCATTGTGATAAAATGAATTAAGTGGCCTCCAAAATCGTTTTGGAAAACTGATCAGACAATCTCAAAAAGTCATGAAATGGCACTAGAATGTTGATGTATGATAGGGGAGTATAGTTGCAAAACAATTTGGCATTATCTCATTAGAATTGAAAATTGTCAATAGTCAAAGTAGCCTACTTGGCATTTTCTGAAATCTGCCACTATCAAAAATCACTTGAAATTCATCAAATTGTCTTTTTTGGAAAAATATCAGATCTGATTCTTAGAAGTTGCCACCGTGGGGATTGGTTGATTTAGCTCACATGGACATGTAGGCAAATGGGTTTTTCTTCAATCTTTTTCCTTTACAAGATATTAAAATCAAACTTGACCAGTTTGTAGTTGTCTAGAAGTGCAGTCATCAAACTATGTAAAACCCTTTTAGATTTGATTTTGGAAAAATACCAAACAATGTCCAAACACCCTGAAAATTGTCATGGAAGTAGATTTTGGTGTAGAGAATTGAATGCATTGATTATTTTGTTATGATCATCATCCATTTGCTTTATATTATTTAACAGAATTTTCACTATACTAACAGCAGATTTCTTAAAAACCTTTCAACTTGTTGCTTTGAAACTTTGCCAAATCAGATCGTGAGAAGCTGAAATTTGGTGTGCGCACTCACATGTGTTAAATGAACATGATTGAAAAGAAATTTTGCATGAAACTGAGTGGGCTTCAAGTTATTATTTTTCAAAGTAGGCTCCTGAAGTGGATCAAACAGTTGAACATCTGAGTGCTGAAATCAATTTTTTTATAATGACACCTTCAAATTTTTCAAAAATTTGATGGTTCCAACAACCTACAATTCACACACTAAAGAAGGGGGAAAATGTTGTTTTGTTAGTGGATAGGGGTTTTCCTTGGTCAAACCCTGTTTTGGTAATCAAAACTTGAAATGAAATGAAATAGGAATGAAGAATGATGAATGAACAAAATATGATGTTGCAACTCACCAAACCCTAGTAATAAGAGGGTTCAAACATGTATGAGATGGCTCCAATGAATGTATATCTCGACTCTTGCTTGAATGTGATAGATCTTGAGTGAAATGCTAGCTTGAATAATGAAACCCTACATCACAATTGTTAGCTCAAAAACAAACATGATGCATGAAGACTTTGACCTGATGCTTGATGCTTGAATAATGCTCTATAATGCTTGATAATCTTCCCTTGAATTCTCTTGAATTCTCTTGTAAACACTTGAATGCTCTTGTGAACTCAAACTTGCTATAAGAATGCCCATTCAACTTGATAGGTGTAAAATGAGTGAAAGAAAATTGTATTTATACTTAATTAAATACAAAAATTCCTGAAATTACAACACTACAAGCCGCTATTAGATCTAGGAGGATAAAATCTCACCAAGAATTTAAATTAATTTTAATTTTGGGCCACATACAACTCATACACCTAAGGTAGTGTATGTGTCCTATTAGGCATAATTTATGGGAGCAAATTCAAAAATTCTTAGAAAGGTGTAAAACCAGGATTGAGACCCAAAACTCTAGGTGGGATTCATACACCCAAGGTGGCGTATGAGTCCCAGACCACCCAATATGGGCCATACAACCTAGAAACACTAGAACTATTATTAGTTATTGATTTGTGTTGGGACCATCCTGGAAAAAGATGCATTAAATGAGGCTTGTGGATGCAAAATTAGGCCAATTAAAGCATAAAGAAGCCCAATTATTTATTAAAACCCTAGAAAAGTGTGAAATTGTGTTACAACACTCTATAACACTCCAAATAAGGCATCAATAAGCTCGCTTAGTTCACAAGGACCCAAGATCTAATGTAAATGTGTTAGACACATTACAACACTAAATCAAGGCCATGTTAGGGAGTAATTTTTTCATCATTAAATCTAGCCCCCACTTTAGTGAGAGGATGAACTTACTTCAAACTCACATTAAAGTAGACCAACACACATCAAGAGGGGTCCAAATGCACCAATGCTTGTGAGATAGGATGGCTATGATCAAGAGGGTTGCACAAGCCCCTAAGGCCAAGGTCCTATGGAAAACCAAAATAGGTGCAAAAGAACACACATGAAGATGATATAAAGAGAAATAATAAGGCACAAACATACACTACCAAAGTTAAAGAAAACAAAACAAAAGAGGGGTGGATCAATCTTCGACTATTTTTCCATCGTGATGTGGATCAGATCTAGGTTGTTTGTCTGAAAAATGCATGCTCACTCTAAGGCAATGAAACTTCAGGCTATCCATTGGGTGAGTAATCCAAGAAGGTGAGATACATACACACGTGGATGGTATGAAATCACACACACATGAGTGGCTAAGGGAAATTCATGCCTCAATCGGGCTTCCCATTAAACTATACCAGTTATACCTCTTGATAGCTTTGATAAGGCACCATGCAACAATGAACTTTGAGCTTCATGAGGCAAGCAAAGCTTCGTATGCTTGGAACTCATGAAAAAACAAGATAGCTCCACACACATGCAAAGTGTATTATGCAAGGTGGCCATATAATTGAAAAATGCAAATGCAACTATAAGGAATGTTCAAAAGATTCTTGCTTAATTCATACAAGATCTTAACTTAGGGAACATTATGCCTAATTTATCCAAGAGAGGACTAATCAAAGAATAGAAGAATCACAACTTAGGGGATGTAGTGTGTCACATAAATCCACTAAAAGGAATATAATATGCTAAGAGAGATCACACACTTGAAGGACGTCACACCCAATGTCATCCAAAAAGTGAAAGACACATCACATGAAGTAAAAGGACTACACAATGCAATATGAAAAATGCAAAAGAATAATGCCAATGTATGCTCCCACTTTAAAGAAATTGTTAAACACCATGCCGTGAGAAATTAATTTAAAGTAGAAAATGATAGATGCTAACAATAAAGAAAACCTGAGAGCTAACTTGGAAATCCCTATACCAAGTCATATGGTTCTAAATAAAGCTACATCATGCAAAAAGAAAGGAAGAGAGAGGGGTTGCCCCCAAAAATAAGAATCCAAACACATAAGGGATCTATGGATTTGGGGTCAGTATGTTCTTGCTACAATTTTTTTAGAGATATTGCAACTGTCATCATTCCCCAAATACATAGAACTAGAAGAATGACACAAAGAGAGTTAAAACAAAGAAAAATCATTTTGGGTCAGCATGCAAGAGATATGAAAGTCTCAACACCTTGTGTCATCCCCAAAAGGAAAAAAAAGATAAATAAAATTAAAGGAAAAACTTTTGGGTCAACATGGAAGAGACATGAATGTCTTGACACCTTGCATCATCCCCAAAAGGAAAACACAAGACAAAGTAAAAATAAAAAAGCAAAAGTTTTTGGGTCAACATGGAAGACACATGAATGTCTCGACACCTTGCATCATCCCCAAAAGGAAAATACAAGACAAAGAAAAAATAAAAAAGGAAAGGCTTTTGGATCAACATGGAAGAGACATGAATGTATCGATGCCTTGCATTATCCCCAAAAGGAAAACACAAGACAAACAAAGAAAAGAAAAGGAAAAATTAAAAAGATGTACGACATAGAGAAGAATGAAAGTACAAATAGAGGAATGTCACAATGAGAGAGAATACCAGACAAAACGTCATGGGGGATCACATCACGCACATGTAATCACACAAAAGATAATGAAAAAGAAATAATGCAAAAGACTAGTAAGGCACACGTGAGTCAACCTAGCTAAAGGGACAATGAAAAATGCATTACTAGGATAAGACTATCTAATTCTTTCCCTCCACTTAGTGTAAGGAAAGAATGAGTTGAGGTAGGTGATGGGAAAGATCATGTAATGGTGAGAATCAAATATTCTACAACCACTGCATGACAAGGGGTGAAAGGGTCCCGCTTTAGGGGACTATTTTTATGATGTCAAATTTATGAAGGATCTTTATTAAAGTGTGTCACTCATCAGCGAGATGTTTGAGAGTTCGATGGTATACACAATACTTTGTGTTATCTTTAGGAAGTTTTCTTCTAGGAGGGGGTTGTATTTTAAGCTAACTTGTGTTTATGAGGTGTTCCATCTATTGTTCAATTGTTGTTTGAGTATGTAAAAATGGTAATGGTTTGATTTTGTCAGGTCTTTTATTTTTACTAGATTCACCAACTTCTCGAGTTGATTGTTGAGGAGGAGGACCTAAGATGATCTTGTCATTCGTAGCATCATTACAAATCATTGGTTGTTCTTTATAAGGAAGAAGGACACTCATTTCAGGAGGAGGGTCTTGATATCCTAACCCTTTAGTACTTTCAACTGGTATTTGCTCTAAGAGTTGATGAATTTTATGTTCAATTTTTGTATCACATCCTTGTTTACTCAAGTTTGTAAATCCTTTTCCATCTCTCTTCTAGGTTGATGGGATTATTTTTCACTTTGTTAACAT
Source organism: Sequoiadendron giganteum (assembly GCA_007115665.2). Classification (NCBI taxonomy): domain Eukaryota; kingdom Viridiplantae; phylum Streptophyta; class Pinopsida; order Cupressales; family Cupressaceae; genus Sequoiadendron; species Sequoiadendron giganteum. The sequence continues at coordinate 275,720,454 of CM021103.1, read as the reverse complement.
AGAATGGTTGAGTCTTTGCATCCTTAGAGGAACTAGGTTCACCTATTTTAAGGAACTTAGGTTCAAATTTTGTCTCAACTTCAAGATTTAAGTAACCAAACATCTCAAGTCATGGTATTATAGGGGGTGTTGGTTGTTCCATTGATGGATAAAATGATGCATTAGCTTCAAGGTTGTTAATACAATCATTTAAGAACTTATTCATGTTGTCATCATCTTCTCCAATGATGTCAACATCACAAGGAAGAAATGCATTAGGAGTTGAGTGAGAATGAGTAAGTTCAATTTCATTAGGGTCATTTCCAAAAGCACAAATTGACACATCCACTAAGGACTTCAAGGACTTCCATAGCTTACAAAAGCACATATCCATGATGAAAATTTTAGATTCTAAACTATGCAACAATGTGAAATGAAATGTTCTAGATGAAATTTTGAATTTAAGAAATTCACAAGATGAACCTAATTAAACTAAATGCAATGAATTGAATGAAATAGAAAAAAGTTAAATTGAAACAAAAAGCTATAAATAGAAAATAAAAACTCAAAAAAATGTTTTAAATGCTAGAAAATGTGATGCAAAATTTGCACTAGGAATAAATCACCCAGATGAGCATATGAGTCCCAGTGAGGATTTTATTGCAAAATTTTCAAGTGATTTTTATGCTTTTTATGTTGTATGATGTGTAAAATAAATGAAAATGCAGACTTTTTATGATTTTCAATTATTTGAGCTGCAAAAATGCAGCCTATAAACAATTTTACTAATGCAAAACTAGAAACCCTAGAATGCTAGTTAACTAGTGCAAATAATGCAATGTTAATGCAAGCAAGATCTAGGATGCTGATGCACTCCAAATTAGAATTATGATGTTCTAAATGTAGGTTCACCAAAATGAAATAACATGAAAAGGGAGAGATGCTTTCGTATGGTTCAGGACATAGAGCAAATCCACTTTCCAATTATCTCATTGAAGTAAAACCCTAGAGATCTCATGATAGGGCTGTCCTAAGAGCTTATTGTAAACTAATGAGGGGTTCACTACCAAGCTAGGACTTGGAAAGACAAATTCAATGCAAAATGTAATGCTTAACCCTAATATGATGCAATCTTTAACTAAATGACCTAAAAATGCATGTAAAACATAATAACAAGTTGTGAGATGAAATGTGTGCACCTAGAAATCTGAAGAAGACTATATGAAGCTTTGAAATGTTGAAAACAGTGAATTTTATGTTGATTGGAACTCATATGCTAGGCTGGGCGAATTAGTCCCAGATCTTGGTTTCTATGCAGAAACAGGAATTTGGCAAATGGGTATCTGAATCTGTAAAAATTTTAAAATTGACCTAAATTGGGACTCATATGGTAGAATATGTGTATCAGTTCAGTTAGGGTTTTTTGAAGCTTCAAGGTTTGAATATGTTCTTCAAGTTTTGCTTTGCACTTCCTGATTGATTTCTGGATCTGAAACCTTGATTTATAACTTGTAGAGGTCTTCCAAGTATCTCCAATGCAAAGTAACAACTTTGTCAAATTTAAGCACTTTGACAACTTTCTCCAAACTTGTTCTTTAATATGCATCTTCAATTTATACCTGCAAATCACACACTAAAGAAGGGGGGAAATGTTGTTTTGTTAGTGGATAGGGATTTGCCTTGGTCAAGCCATGTTTTGATAATCAAACCTTGAAATGAAATGGAATAGGAATGGAGAATGATGAATGAACAAAATATAATGTTGTACCTCACCAAACCCTAGCAATAAGAGGCTCCAATATGTATGAGATGGCTCCAATGGGTATATATCTTGACTCTTGCTTGAATGTGATAGATCTTGAGTGAAATGCTAGCTTGAATCATGAAACCCTACATCACAATTGTTAGCTCAAAAACAAAAATGATGCATGATGCTTGAATAATGCTCTAAAATGCTTGATAATCTGCCCTTGAATGCTCTTGTGAACTCAAACTTTCTATAAGAATGCTCATTCAAATTGCTAGGTGTAAAATGATTGAAAGAAACTTGTATTTATACTTAATTATGCAAAAATTCCTAAAATTACAACACTACAAGCCAACATCAAATATAGGAGGATAAAATCCCACCAAAAATTTGAATTAAATTTAATTTTGGCCCACATGGGACTCATATGTACAAGGTGGCGTATGAGTCCCATTAGGCATAATTTATGGGACCAAATTCAAAAATTCTTAGAAGGGTGTAAAACTAGGATCGAGACCCAAAACTCTAGGTGGAACTCATAAGCCCAAGGTGGTGTCTAAGACTCAAACCACCAAATTTGGGCCACACAACCTAGAAACACCTGAATTATGATTGGTTGTTGATTTGTGTCAGGTACATCCTCAAAAAGATGCATTAAATGAGGCTTGTGGATGCAAAATAAGGCCAATTAAAGCTTAAAGAATCTCAATTATTTATTAAAACCTTAGAAAAGTGTGAAAGTGTGTTACAACACTCTACAACACTCTAAATAAGGCATCAATAAGCTCATTTAGTTCACAAGGGCCCAAGACCTAATGTGAGTGTGTTAGACACATTACAACACTAAATCAAGGCCATGTTAGGGAGTATTTTTTTCTATAATTACAAAATCTTAGAAATATCAGATGTTTGATGCAAACATATAGACACTCACCATCCATGGGTAACCTCATGTATATTTTGATATATATTGCACAAATTTGATACTTGGATAGAAATGTTATTAAAGATAGAAGAATAAGAAGAATAAGATGGATAGAATGAGGTAGTAGTACAATGAGATGAACATTGATTAACCATTGTTTTGAGATTGATTCAGAAGTCCAACAAGCCAATGATTATTTGAAACTTTATTGGATATGAGATAGAAGAGAGTAGATGATATTTCTTTGCTTCGAGGTTAGGAGAAAATTCATAATGTCCTTATTTTTGATATAGTGAATAGACACGATGCATCAAGGTATTGAAAACTAGGATGGTGTTGTATCTAATGTGATGGAATTTGACTCTACAAATAGATAGGGTATCCTTATTCATACTTGACATACGAAAACCTTGTTTGAGCATGTGATAGAACAATCCATCAAAGTAAGGAGACTAACTCACAAAAGGTATGAAGAACCTGATATGTGCTAGCCATTATTTTACTTGAGACCATCCTTGTACATGCAAGGAAAGTATTCACTGAGGTCATATTATAAGAACATCCAGCAAGCATACCAAAAAAAAGAAATGAACAATGTCCAATTCCTATCTCTCTAGATCATTTTTGTTAGATATCATCGATAGATTATTATAATGAACCAATAAGATAAATGAAAAAGGAACATATCAAAATGAACAAGCAGTCAATATTATTCATATCTATTTCCAAAGAGATGTGTTTTTGGGGATAAATATCCAAAATGATATCTAAAATGATGCCCATTGTCGGAACGATGTATCCTAAGACATGCATTGGATGATGTTGGGTTGAACTGATTAGGATGTTGATAAGATTTTGATTAACATGTTTGATAATGATCAAGATTTTTGAATTTTAAGTTTAAAGCTTGTGTTTCATTTCAATTTTGATTTTGTATTGAAGATTAATTCTACTAATTGTTTGTACTTGTTTTTTTTTGTGTTACCAAAGGATGAGGATGACAATCAATTTATTATGGATGAAATTTTATTGTGGGTGAAAGTGAGATGAGACGGGTGATTTTGATCTTTTTGAGATATTTCACTATTTTTTATATTTTGAAATGTTTTTGAAGATTTTTTTGGTTTATGATTATTTGAGTGTTTTGAGTTTGCAAATGTTATGAGGCTGTTTTTGCTTTTATGAAAGATATTTGAATTTTTTGATTTTTAGGTTTTCTAAATGTTTTTGTGTTTTCCAAGGTTAGACAAAGAACAAGATCTAAGGGGGACTGACCTAATGACTTGGGGGCTCATTGATGATGGACTTGCCTATGTAAGTGCAGAGACAATGTAGTTCAACCAATGTTTTTGACTTTTTTGATGTTTTAGACCTATTTATGGATTTTTTCAAGATTATTTGGATGTTTTGAGATTTTGAACTTTACAAATTTTTGGATGTTTTTAGATTTTGAACTTTACAAATGCTTGGATGTTTTTGGATTTTGGACTTTACAAACGTTTGGATTTTTGTTGAGATTTTGAACTTTATAAATGTTCAGATGTTTTTGGATTTTTGAATATAAATGATACCTAGATCATGATGTTGATGTCATGTTACAAGACATAAGACATGGATCAAGAATTATTCAAAAAAGAGAGTGCAAGAACCTACCCCTAGTGTCTAGCAATGTTTCATATTTCCTAAGCAATTAAAGGTAGTAAATGGATAAGCATGAGAATATTTTCAATAGAATTTGTATCGCACAATAGGATCATTAAGACAATTCTAGAGATAAACAATGAGACTTCATGGGATAAAATGGGATTGAAAAGACCATGTCAAGACTTTTCTATGAGTAGACTTGAAGTATAGGCTTAACCTTTATCAAGATCAAGATATACTGGAAAATTTGGATAAAGACAGATTGGATGGATAGATAGAGCATTGGTTTTATCATGAAGGGGATGAGATGATTCCATTTGAAATGGTACACATAGACACTCAATTCTACTCATGATGCCTATTTTCCAATTTTTCGACATAATAATTTCCCAAGGTACCATCATAGTGGTTTTCATTGGAGGATGATTTTTATCTTTACTATTTTCTTGATTTTTTTATTTTTATTTTATTTTTTGAAGATTTATGCTCATGTTGAACCAAATGATGGTGTTGATATAGATGTTGTCAATGCTAATATAGATGATGTTGTTGTCATGATGTTCCAACGATATCCCACTTGGAGGAGTTGTTTTGCTAGGATACGGGCGCTTGAATGTAACTCCTGGATTCTCTTATATCCTAGATGTCAAAGTGGATGGTGAAATGCATTGATGGATATGAGATGCACATGGATTGGTCGATAGTTTGGAATCTTGATTGTCTAAACTTGAGAGGATGAGTAATGATGGGTGGATATGGAAATTTTATTAGGACCAACTTCTTCATATAATTTTTAGGTTTCTCTTGAAGCTTTCTTTTGCATCATTGGATATTTTTTATGGATGAACTTCCCTTTTTTATTTTACCCCATAGTTTCTTTGACTAATGGATTTTGACATGGATGAATTTCTTGTTTTTTCTTTGGTATCCATTTGAATTTTGTTTATCTATTTTCTTTGTCTATTCTTTTTCTTCAATTAATTTCTCTTTTCTTTGATATAGACCTTTCTTTTGTGGTTGGTCCCAATTAGAGGGTGGAAAAATGTGTTGATGATGATTCATGATATGGCTAGTTGTAGCATTAGTAGCAGTTTCTTCACAAGGACTCTCCATGCTACCATGTTGATGTTTGCAATAGATAAAGTTGCCCCTAGTATTATAGAGGTATAATTGACATGATCATATTCCTTGATTGTTGTAAAACTAAGACCTTGTTGCTCTGGATTGTTGACTATATTTGTTGATTTCAAGATATTATGTTCCTGTAAACATAATCCTTTGTTTTGATAATGCTTGATATGCTCATACTCAATGTATTCAATCTACATGGAGGATTTTTTTTATTTTAATGCTTCTTCAAAAGGCTTTGATGCTTCACAATCCATGTAGGGGTCTTCCTCATGATCCATTTATTTTGTTCTTCAAAGGACATTTTTGATTCACTATCCATGTAGAAGTCTTCTTCATGATCAATTTATGATATGTCTATAGATTCTACTATTCCTTGATCATGTGTAAAGATGTTAAGAGTAGGAGAATCTTGTTCCTTGGTAATGATATCAAGATTATGAGACTCTTGTTTTGGATGAAGATCATCTACATGTCCATTAGGAGTAAGCATCTCATGGGTAGATGTATGCGTGCTTGGTATATGGATTTGTTCTTCTTTTGGAAAAATTGGATGTCTTGGAAGATATTCACCAAGTCATTATAGTATTTTGATGATAGGGATTATTGATCTTGACTTTTTGTGGTGTTATGTTTGATATGTTTTGGTTCATGTTCTTGACATGGATCAATTTCAAAGAATGGATTTCTTGTAAAGGGTCCTTGTATTTCCTCAAAACATGAATATGTGAGTGATAGCTCTTGGCTTAGATTTTATACATTGGGTATGATTATTGGATTAAGAGTCTCTTGGTCATCAAGACGTGCTACCATGAGGTTGCATGATGTCAATATATCTTGGAATCGATCATTACTAGACATTGATGATTGATTTTGACCATGCTTAGGAATAAATTCTTGAGATATGTCATCTTGCTCATTGGGTGATGTAGAGGCATTTTCAATGTGAGAATTTGTGTATGGATCTTGAATTTTATCCTCAACAATTTTGGTAGAAACCTTTTCAATATCTTCAACCATGAGATCAAATGATATTAAGATTTCTTGAAATGGATCATTATTATATATTGGTGAGGGATTTTGATCATGCTCAGGGAAATGACTCTTGATGTATGTCGTTTTACTCATTGGATGAGGTAGAGACATATTATGAGGTAGAGACATCTTCAAGGTGATCATTGATGGTTGAATCTTGATCATTGTCTTCAACAATTATTTCTCCTTGATCAATAAGGTCTTGGATGAGACTTTTGAGTTGAATGAAACTTGATGTTTCATGACATTTTGCAATATGATGCTCACAATAAGCTTTGTCCCTATTCCATGAGAAGTTAATGATAGATTTTTAGTACTTATTCTTGGAAGAGTGATGAGTTTTGCATGAACTAGCTTGTTTAACACTAATTCGATTAGCTCCCTAAAGGAGTGTATTCACGTTTGGTGATGGTTTTTTTATCTTGTGAAATTTGTGATTGTTGTGGTGATTGTTGAGATTGATATTATTATTATAGGGATAGATCTTGTTGTTGATCTATTTCTTGATATCCCATGTATTGATGTTGGAGATGTGGTTGATGTTGTTGTTGATGCAAATAAATGTTTTGATGATTTTGATGAGGAATTTATTGATTTGGAGATTGAGATGTTTGTTGGAGAAACATATCAACTATTTTGGTAAGTGAATCTAGAGAAATTTGATGTTGTAGATTTCAATCTTGATGTTGATTTTAAAACCCTTGATGTAGTTGATTTTGGTATGGATTTTGAGGACGTGGTTGATGTTCTAGATATTGAATGATATTTTGAGGTGTGAATGTATCTATCCCATAGTTTACCAAGTGTGGATTTGACATGTTCATATTTGATATGTTTGTGGTTGGTATGTTCAATTTTGGCATTAGTGAAATAACATTATTTTGGTGAAGACTCATACACTAGTACAGAAACAACAATAAACGACTGAAAAAACTACTAAAAACTAATTATAAATGATTGAACATGGTTGTGTGACCAATAGTAGTTTATTTCCAATCATTTATAACACCACCAAATTGATGAATAAACCATTTTTAGTCATTCAGTTGATCGATTTGGTTGTTAATTTAGTCATCCGATTGATCAATTTGGTAATTGATTTAGTCATCTAATTGATCGACTTGGTCATTGATTTAGTCATCTGATTGATCAATTTGGTTGTTGATGTAGTCATTAATTTGATTGATTTGGCAGTGTGTTTATTGCTAATTTAGTCATTGATTGTTTTAAACTGGTCACTTATTCAATCATTTTTTATTCACTGGTATATTTAGTCATTAATTTAGTCATTGATTGATGTTAACTGGCCACTTATTTAGTCATTTTTATTCACTAATTTATGTCCATTGGTAGTGTATTTAGACATTAATTTTAATCATCATTTTTATCAATTTGGTAGTTTATTTAATTGTTTTTGTTCACTATTCTTTGTCAACTGGTAGGTAGATACATTATTTATTAATTTCATAATCATTATATTTAGTCATATTTATTCACTGATTTTGTCAGTTGGTAGTATATTTAATTGTTTTTGTTCACTGATTTCTACCTATAAGTGTTGGAAATGAGACAATTCTTTAATTGAGTTTTAAACATATAAAAACACAAAAAAACATAATCAATCATTAATTTTCACATAATGAAATGGCTATTAAGAAGGAAAAATACTTAATTTTTATTAAGAAAATGTGTTCTTACAGCAGATACAAGACAAAAATGTGTCATTTCTTTGAAAAATGTACTATTACAAAGTGTGTTTCTCCATGTTGTGACTGAGAAAATTGAGTTGCAATGCCTTTTTTTGCTTATGCAAGATATTACAATTTTGATGACAATTCTATGTTGCAACTTATTTGCAACTGCACATACATGTATGTTGTACTCTCAATAAATTTTCCTCTTCTCTACACTTCTTTATTTTCTTTGTATTTACCTATTTTTCTACACCTCTATTCTTTGTGTCTACTACTTACACAACAACATATCCCCTTTTCTATAATGCACCAGTTTGAATGAGCAGAACCCAAACAAAAAGAGAAAAACATAATCAAGGGGTTTTACATTATAGGTGTAGTAAGATAGAACATTCTTTGTTCTACTCATAGAATGTACACCCAAATCAGATTTTCTAGTTTTTATTTGGGTTTGACTTATTCAGGCTCAATACATTCTCTATCTGCAACTTCACTCTCCACACTTTGTTGCTGCTAACCCTTTGGTTTCTCTTCTACACTTATGACTAACATTCTATCATTTTTTTCAAATATTTTAGTGGCCGCCGTGTTAAGGTCCCTTCTTTCTCTTTTAGATGGACAACTCCATCTATTTTGTCTAGATGAGGAAGGGGTATGCTACTTTTGACCTATAAAATACTTACATTTGTATCTCCTATTCCTTTCAATTTGACTCCATGTGAAATAGATAATGAGTGAATCCACTCAATGCTCACAACAACACCATCAAATGGATCCAACACCTCAAATTTATCCCCTTCTTGGAGTTTATCAATAAATTTCTGCAAAAGCAAAAAAAAAAACACATTATATTGTTTTTGATAGTTGTATGTAATGTCTTATGTACTAGAACAAAACAGTTTTTGTATGTGCTTTTATAAAACACTCTATTAAAACTAAGCTCTAAGCTTTTATATGTAATCTATATGTTCTCCCTTATTTCCATAATCTATGTATACTAGATAATTACACTTCACTACTATTCTAACTATCTTCTATCAAGTAGGCAATGATTACCCTTATTTACATAATAAAACAACCACTACTTACTTGAATAGTACTTACTTGCATGTGGTTTCATTGCACTCACCTTGAGTTCATCACGACTAACACTATGAATATCATGTGCATGCTTGTCGAGTTCATCATCATTATAACCACTATCAATGTCATTTCAAACATGAAGTTGTACATCTTTGCAAAGATTTCTATTGACATGGCCTTTTTCTTTTTGTCCTTTTATATAATTTCTCTACATCATGTGGTTTAATCATCATGCAAAAATTAATATAGGTCAAGTAAAGAATGCAAAAGCTATAATTTTTTGTCCAAAAGAACATTTTAAGCATGAAGAATGAAAAAATATTGGGTAGATTAACTTACAACTTCAAGAATGCAAAATATATAAATTTTTGTCCAAAAGAAGAATGCCAAAACATTGGGACAAATTAACTTACAAATTAAAGAATGCAAAATATATAATTTTTTGTCTAAAAGAAGAATGACAAAACATTGGGACAGATTAACTTACAACTTAAAGAATGCAAAATCTATATTTTTTTGTCCAAAAGAATGTTTTAAGCATGAAGAATGAAAAAACATTGGGACAGATAACTAACAACTATTATATTAATTACCTCAACTTCAGGACAATGAAGAAAACTATGCTACACATTCTTTTCCACTTCATCGCTATCGATATCAACAATTCTATTGACACCATGAAGGTGCTTTTTTTTCCTATTGCTCTAATAAAATTTATCCACATGTGGTTTAACCATCGTGCAAAAAAATATAAAAAGAATTAAATAGTCAAGTAAAGAATGCAAACTATTAATTTTTCCAAAAGAGCATTTTCTGGATCACTCCAACAATAAAGAAATTGAGTTGGATTCTCCTATGCTTAGATTTCAATAATCTACATATTAAGAGGCATTTGTATATAGAACTGCCAAACAATAAGAAATGAGATCAATAGAGCCTCTTACCTCATCTAAATCCATGGATTTATACTCATTCCATGCATAAACTATAAGGTTAATGGATTGAAACAACTATGTAACTTGTTGACTGCGACTGAATATACAACTCATTAACATTTGGTACCCTAGCTCATTTGAGTTGACATGATCTACAAACTATTGGGCATTGAACAGATGGCTATGAAATCTCTATTGAAAAACTAGATTTCCACTTCATCCTACTCTTAGATTTACTAGCATCTAGTGCTACCATATAATTTACAATATCTTCTACACTTGCTTACTGTTTTCCACCTAAAATACAATGTCAATTTTGACATATAGTTAGTTCAATAAAAAATTGAAATAAATAACATAATGTAAATTGAACAAAAAATCCATACACTTACTAAATTTTTTTTCTATTTTGGCGTGCAACCCACCTCGGCCAAATGCATATATAACCATCACATTATCTCTTTCTCTCTTGCCTATGTTACTCTTTGACAAATATTCTTCGGAATGCCTACTTTCTCTCAATTCCTCCCATTCTTTGGGAGATAGACTGGAGTCGAATCTCTCTTTCCCTCCATGATTGTTTTTCTGCAACTGTATCTATAAGTGTTTATCAAATTATCATCCTTTTCTTGTAATATTTTCTAGAGATTTGTCCACTAGTAGTCTCAAAATAATTTTCCATTTTTTGTATAACAGTTTCCACAACTTGTGGATCTTGCTCTACAAAAATTGATTTGCAAATATCAAAATGGTCCCTACATCTTACACCCAACTCAGTGGCTCACTTTACAACATTTGGTCCAATGGGCTCACCATCTCTCGATACCTCAAGAAAGAATGGATTCTTGCCTTCTAATTTTCTTTCTTTTTCATTCCTTTCTATAGATCTATACAAAACTTGACTCAATCTTTGTCTTTTGACAAAAGCATCCACATCATCTATTAAATTACCACTACTAGTATTTCTAGCTGATCCACTAGTTCCATCAAAATTTCTAGATGCAACAGGTGCACTCTGAGGCACAACAGATGCAAGTAGTCTCTCTTCATGACTTTCATTAAATGGAACTTCATGATCCTTGGCCACATCAATTGTGGCATGAGTTGGTAGATCAATACCAGTCTCTACATATTTCACATCATTAAACACATCCTTAATAATGTTTAAAAAATAATCTACAAACCTATTGTTCCTTTACCCTGATGTTTTTCAATAATCTCTCTTAGACTTAGTTCTAAGAGATCATCACAACGTTGCACATCACCATGTGCTATATCAAGCTACACATCACCATGTGCTATATAAGGTTGCACATCACCATGTGCTATATTAGGTTGCACATCACCATGTGCTATATTAGGCTGCACATCACCATGACCAGGTTGCACATCATCACAACTATTATTTTCACCAACTACATTTGTTGAATCATAAAAGAATCGACTTCTACGAGATGGTGGCACTAAATCTTTTCTTTCCTTTTGTTTTTTCTCTAGAATTTCTTTGCACATTTTTGTTTCCTATAAAACAAAAAAAAAATCATATTATGTCTTATATACATAAATCTCGTGTCTATAAAATTTCATTAAACACTATTAAACAAATAATATACTACTTAGTGGATTTACAACTTGCCTTGTCAAACCAAGACTCAAAAAATATTAATTATTCTTGGCCACTTTTTCACTATGCACACACTCATATTCTATCACTAGAATTTCAACATTTTGATCACTATCATCTCGTTTGTATCTTACATTCCTTGTCTTCATTTCCTGAAGTCCAAATAAACAATAATATATAAATCAACAACTTGAATCAACAAAAAATTATTGAGTTTATAAGTTGATAACTATTGACTTTCCAATCTGTTGATAATTAAAAATGGAAACTTAAAATGGAATTTATTTTATAGATTAAAAAGAATTTGCAATCAAAAACCAAGAAGATTTTTACAATTACAAGTATCAGACAAGTTTTCCTTAGGGATATATTCACAAGAGAAGAACTCATAAAAACATAGTCTAGTTCATCACAAGGTGTGTTAGAACCTTAAAAAAATTCCAGGTTCCATCATCACAATTAACCTTGAGCTCCATGACCTAAGCCTTCACCCTTATATTCCTTTTTTTTACTGAGTCTCCCCACTGTAAACAAACATATGAATTTTTTAGGTCTCACTGATAATGAAAGGCCTATACAAAGTTAAAAATTTATCATATATACATAAGAAAAAACAGGTCTAGCTAAAAAATTCCAAATCCCTTAATAGTTTGTTACCATGATCCTTGAGTAGTAATCTAAACCCTTGGAGGGATGGTGGTGTGTAACAGATAGCATCAAGACATTTACTGCCATACCATAGAAGTATTATAATGAGGATGTGATTGAGTGGTATGAGATAATTTAAATACATCATAAACTACCATATCACGAGAGGGGAAAATGAAGGGTATGATATAGCAAGGTAGCCCACCATCCCTCGAGGAAGATCATAAAAGCATGTGTTAGGGTGGTATGAACAGCTATACTGTGGAAGGATGTGATGAAGCATGCAGTATGGCACTAAGCCATATGTGGCCATTAATGTAAATCGTAATAGTGTGGATTAAACAAATCAAACTTGTGATATAGAGGTAAGGATCCTGCTACTCGATAATGAAATGCAAAGAAGCATTTGGTATATCAGTTTATACCCCTCTATCCTATGATAGTTATGGAAAGTGGTGGCAATAAAGCGGTATTAAATGAATGAATCACATCAACCATCTGATCTTGTAAAATTAATGGTGCATGTTCAAACTCAAACTACGAGCAAAATATTTGGTGTAAGGTTGATATTAATGTTGACATGACTAAGCTCAAAAGCCATTTAACCGGGAATTTGACATTCTCTTTGTACTCATTTGCAAAAATTATCATGCAAGGAGCTAGGAGTTTGAGGAGGTTAAGCTCTGAAACCATCATAACCCGGGTAAGTGCATAAAACTCGTTGTGGATTAAGTTTTACGAGTACAAGATTGTTTGGAATTCTACATTTTATTCTAGTATAGAAGAAGTAAGATAGTTAAACTATGAATTAAGTTTTATGAGTACAAGATTGTTTGGAATGCATTTCAGAAGTAAGATAGTTAAACATCATGCCACCCAAGAAGAAAGAACCTGAAACTAGAAAGGAATAATCTAAGGTTAAAAAGAGGTCCTTACGATAGTCTATCTTGGATATACTCCCTGAATCAAATGATAGAGATTTAAGAAAGTTTTTAAAGATGTTTTTCACGGTTGTAGAGATTCCCTTCACCCTATCTCCAGGTGGGAACTGTTTTGGTACTTTTATGACAAAAGGGAGGACAACATTCCAATGTCAAATCCATGGGCATTAGTTTTTTCCAAGTTAATTGTCCCAATTTTTTTAATAGATGTAGAGTTCATCAAAGTATTAGGTCAGAGTTATCATCCTACTACTAGGTCTATTAGATTGCTAGATGGTTCACCATTAGTTGTGTTGACTAAAGAATTCATCATTGAATGTTTTGACCTAAAAAAGAAAGCCCTGACTAAAATTGATTTGCAAAGAATTGAAGAAGAATACTAGATTGAGAAGAACCTATAGAAGTGATGAACTTCCCATTTACATGAAAAGGGGTGTGAACTAGAAGACAATTCCTATATTCCCTTCTACTACTCAACCATTTGTTTTCATAGATTTCCAATTCTATTTCAACAAAACCTATTGTGCTCTCTATCAAGTACTTGGGATAGATGTACAAGAGTGAATGCTAGTTAGTTTAATGATGATGCCTATGAGGATTCAAAACCCTGAGACAAAAATTGAATATGTTTTTCCCTAATATCTTGAGAAAGCATTGCATGAAGATTTCTACAAGTCAGGGAAAATACAACCCCCATAACATTCAAGAAATATTCTTTGTTGTGCCACCTGATAGTATACCAAAATAAAGATAGATGGAGAAAAAGGATGTGTTTGGGTAAGATTGACTAGCAAGGGAATTTTTTTCCAGTGCAATGATGGTGTTATAAAATGGGATAATAGATGTAAGAATTCAAATGATGTGCTATTCCATAATGACTCTGTGCACATAGTTATGAAAGTTCTTGCCCACCAACCACCAAGACTACACACACTTGTGCTACAAATGTTAAGACCTTTAGCTTTGAAACTTGAGCAAGGTCATACTCATAAATTTAATGATTGATTTTTTCTACCAGATATCACAATAATCAAGATTTATGGATGCCCACAGGCCCCACATATACTTCCAAAGTTTTCCCCCCTTTGATTAGAATTTTTAGATTTCATGTGGTACATTCTATGGATGAAAAAGGATGTCATGCATAAACAAAGGAAGGATACATTTCTATCCAATTTGACAACATGTGGGGAACTATCAGTGGGATTGGATACACTTGAAGAGTTGCAAAATTATCTAAAAACAAGGTACCCATTAGATTCTAGAAAGGAAAGAGCTTTTGACCCTGAGGGTCACATGAAATTTTTAAGGTAGACCATCCTTACCAAGGCTATGGTTAGTCACAAAATTGATTATGAAGAAGATGTAATCAGAAATTGTTTCACTCCTCAATAGGTATATGAGAGGAGGAGAAAATGGGAAATTATGAAAAGGCTTGAGGAAGAAAGAAAGATGAAGCACAGTGATTTCTTGGGGTATTTCATAGAGGAAGAAAATCCTCTCAAGAGGATTGAAATGATAATTTATAGGTTTCATGAATTATATACGACATCAGCAGACTTGGGGATGGTGAGACCTACCAAATTGTCTCCCAAAAGTCTAGGTGGTGTTGTAATTACAAAACTAACTCCGAATACTATTTTAGTATGTCATGCTTCTCTAGGATCACCTCCTAAACGACCACCTTCTAAAAAACAAAACACATAAGAGATAGAACCACTTATTTCCTATGAAATAAGTGAGGAGGTTGGAGATACAAAAGAAGCAGTTAATGTGTTAAGAAATTTGAAGGATAATGTTGAAGTGGACCAACCTATGCCTGAAACTGAAAATCATAGACTTGAAGCTAGAGTCAATATTCAGGTATAAGGAGAAAGAGAAATGTGTGAGGATGAGAGGGTAATTGCAGCTCTCAGGTTCTTGGAAGATGATGAATTTATCAAAACCCCTGAATTTAAAGACTTTTGGATTAAGATGAAAATGAGAGAGTTTGAAGTGAGGGTTGAAATAAATAAGATGGGAGCTGATGAATCCTAGCATGACTAGATAGTAGCCCAAAATTTTAATGAATTAAGGATTTATAATATTGATGTCATCCCATAAGAGGCTAAAGAGAAGATTTTGAAGAGTAATATACTTATTGTCCTTGGTATGGAATTAAAGAAAATATTTTTACTTCATCAAGTGAGAAAATAGGAAGACCCAATGTTGATTGTTGAGTTTGATTCAAATGAAGGGGTAAGTGGCATAGGGTATAACCCTAAGATTGAAACCTTGGCATTCTGGGAGAAACAAATGAGTACACAAAAACCAAGGTCACTAGATGTAGTGCGGGAAATGAAAGGGATGGCTATGGTACAAACATTAAAGGATACATCTCCTCTAGAAGTTGCAACCATGAAAATACATTCAACTATGTTCACCTGAGCTATAGTTAAGGAGATGGAAGCTATATTGGAAGAGTACGAAAAGGAACAAAAATTCTTAAATGATGAAGTCAATAAATTACTATTGGAAAATTTGAAGTTGAAAGAACAATTGAAAGGAGCAGGCCCTTCATAGAAAAAGGAAATAATGTTATACCAACATCCTCCTACTCCACCAGTTGATATAGAAAGTGCTTCTACTAAACAAGTGAGAATTCTTAGACAGGAGATTGAAGAGTTAAATAAATCCAACAATGAGGTTAAGGAAGGAGTGAACAAGAAAATCTGTAATGTTTTAGAGAAGGTCCTCGAGCATATCATATAGCTAATTGTGGATAAGTTGGAAAGTGTGCATGATTTCTACAACTCACTGATGTAGATAATTGATTAGATGAAAACACATGTACCTATATTGGATCCCCTTTTTAAGAATTGGTAGCCCATACACCACACATTGGTAACTTTGTGCAGAATATTACATAGGAGTACTGAGGCTCCTATAGCATTAAAACCTATATAGTGTACGAGTGGGAGCAGAAGTATCTAGGTCCTTCTGAATAGTAGGCCTTGGGGCTATCATAGTGGAAGAAACACACATTCAGATACACTAATATGGAGAAAGAACCTTCAATAGATATTCAGTGATCATGGGTGCCTTACGGAGATTAACAAACTATGGTGTCACAAGTGTTGCAGGCTTCATTAGTTATCTACTTTATTTGTTTTATATTTTAAGAAAAACTAATGTTTAGTTTATTTTATATGAAGAGGCATGAATTTTGAAAATATTCCATATTTTGTAATGGTCTAAAGCTTGTTGCTTCTCTTATAAAAGAGAAACCCAGACCAAATTTTGATATCATCATCATAGGAATTTGTAGAAACATATATGAGGATACCTATGTTATATTGTAATATCTATTTGAAGAAATCAATGGACAAGAAGATTTAATCTGGTGCTCGAATTCTAGTCTCAATTATTTGTTGATAATACTGTGTATGATTGGATTTTTTATGTATTTTAGGTTGGAATATAGGGGTATATTATGAATTGGTATCAATTATTTATTCATAATCATTTGCATTGTTGATTACATTGCATTGCACATCTTTCAAAATCAAAGCATTACTTCACATTACATAACTAATAACTAGATGCTAATAGATGAGAAAATTTCAATTACATTATAATTTTTACAAAGTCAACCTAAATAGTTATGCAATTAGTTCACATTGCATCACTAATAACTAGGAGTGGTTGCCAATTGCATTTGCTTGTCATGGAATTCCATGTGACCACATTTCTTTGAGGCATTTTTTCAAATAGTTCATGGCCTTGTCTATGCTACCACATTTTTCATACATATTATCTACCAAAGAATTTTATCAAATAGTTCATTGCCTTGTTGTTATGGCTAAAATCCTATAACAAGTGCTTTTGAACAAGCTATGTATGCTTGGAAAAAAATATCAAAGCATAATAATAAGCAATAACATAGACAAGGCAATGAACTAGTTGAAAAAATTCCTCAAATAAATGTGGTCTCATGGTGATGGAATACCATGACAATCCATAAAAATTTGCTTGTCATGTCATTCCATCACTATGAGACCGCATTTCTTTGAGGAATTTTTTCCAAAGATCATTGCCTTGTCTATGCTACCACATTTTTCATACATGTCTACCAAACAATTTTATTAAATAGTTCACTGCCTTGGTGCTATAGCTAAAAGCCTAAAATAGGTGATTTCAAACAATATATGGATGCTTGGAAAAAATCTATTAAAGAATAATAGTAAGAAACAAGCTATGGTCTCATGGTTTTTTTTGGCGCAAATATCAGCGTGATTTATTTGCATTTGTTTGTAGGTTTTAAATGCATCTTTTTGTCAATTTTGCTATTTGAAATGGGGAAAAATCTATGTGGTCAATTTTGTGCATTTTTTAATTGTAGGATTCTCACAGTTAGTGAAAAAGATAGTGTTCATGAAGGAATGGAAAATATGCGTAGATCCTTTGAATTATACCTGTACTGTGTAATGACATTGAATAATTTAGCAAACCATTTTTTCCTCACTAGGCAACATTTTCTTGTAGAATAGTTGATTGAGACAACTCTTGTTTCAACTGACCACCCTCTCATGAAATCTTATTCATATTACAATCTTGCATGATCTTATCATAGTAAAGGTGATTATGAAACCACTGGTTGCTTCTACATGGCATCAATCAAGGAAATCTAGAGGCCACAGGATTTTGTGGATAGGTTCAATTGAAGCTGGGAGATCTTAAGAGTTCTCTCTCAAATTTTCAAAAGGTTCTAGAGGTCCACCCTAAGAACTGTGAGAGATTAAAAGTTGTAGGCCATATATATACTCAACAAGGGTAGGCAGAGAAGGCTTTAGAAATTTTAAGAAAGGAAACTCACATAGATCCATGTGATGCCCATGCATTTATCAAGATGGGTGAGCTATTAATATCGACAAACCCCAGTGCAACCTTAGGTTCTCTTAAGATAGTAAAGTCCCTTCTGAAGAAGAGAAGAGAAGAGAAGAAGTAACCATTGAATTGATAAACAACATTGGGGTTCTTCATTTTGAGTGTGATGAACTAGAGTTGGCTCAACAAAATTTTATGGAGACATTAGGAAATGGCATGTAGGTTGAATTCATAAATAAAAACCCCAATGCATATTCTGTAGTTTTTTCTATGTGCTTTAAGGATATGGAATTCTTCCATCAACTAGAAGAAGGTGGTTTTTCACTTGAGTTACCATGGGATAAAGTCACACCAGTATTTAATATTGCTAGGTTGTTTGAACAACTACATGATACTGAAAAATAAAATCTTTTATACAGGCTAAAATTGTTCAAGTTTCCTGATTTTGTGGATGCATATCTACATCTTGTAGCCATGAAATAGGCTTGAAATGAGATCCAACTAAGCCTATAATTGATTGGGTATGCACTTAAGGTGGATAAAAACTCATCAAATGCTTTATGTATGCTTGGAAACATAGAACTAAAAAAACATGACTAGTTTAAAGAAAAATAAACAATTAAAGTAGCACGCTAACTTGTCTTGGCTGATGAAGAAAAATGAAAAGCTGATGAAGAAGGAAGGATTCAGATGGAAAGGATAAATCAAGAGGAAGAAATTCAGTGTGATGCAACAAGAGGAGCAATTTGAACATGTGAAGGAATTATGGAAGAGTAAGCATAAAGATAGGGATGATGATGATGTTGAGGCTAGTCAATATGAGAAGAAAAAGAAGAAGAAAACGAAGAAAACGAAGAAGGATAAGGACCATAAGGCTTATGATTCTTATATGGAGGAATCTGATGTTACCATGGAAGAGTTATAATAGGGATTTACACCCGCATGCAAATTTGTAAAGCTCTGCAATCCCATGTAACATTGGACTAATTCTAGGTTGTGGGTACCCTATACGGAACTAGACCTCTAGATTCTATGCCAACTTCCTATGTGATTTTTTCATTATGGACTAAAAAGTTGATTGGAAAAGGGAAAAGGATTAAATCTAATGGAAAATTGGAATCTGAACTATGGTGATGCATTGAAAGAAACTAATGTGCAAACTTAATCAGAACTGATATTCTCAGAATCTGTTAACACAACTTAATCTGGGTACTTTAATCACACTAGTAATTCAATAAAAGGCTCAGTTAAACCTTTCTCTTACAAAGGAAAAACATGGTTCTCACAAATTAAGAAGAAAGATAAATTTAAAAAGTATAATTAATGACCTATAATAAACTGCCATCATGCACATGTATCAATAGGTGAGACATAAATTTAAATGTTTCTGAGCAAAACACACTAAATTTGCATCAAATCACTGCAAAACACAATGCACGAGAAACTAAAAAGGGAAACACTTATTTAATCAAATACTTGAAGGAAATTTTATAATTCAACAAATTCCATTAACCTATAATAACCTACTAAATGTATTAATCTGAAAAAATAAACTGAGTTACAAGAAGTCTTCTTTGCAAAAATTTCAAAGGCAAGAGAAATCAAGAACTAGTGAAAAAATGACTAAGTCATTCACTATATACAAAGAGCCTCTCAAAGGCATGTAGGTGAAACTGAAAGTCAACTCCGAGTGCCAAATCGATAACTCCAAAGTGAAATCAGAGAAGAAGCAAAAAACCCTTAAAAGAAGAGCTCAAACTCATGCAAAAATGAGTGAACTTAGGCTCAAAGTTGAGGTCAACTCATAACTGACTCGTGAGGCTCCCAAGCTGAACTGGAAATCCCTAAAATGGGGCCAAAACATGCAAAAACTGTCTTGTTATATCAACTTCACCCATGCACATCGAAACTCTATCTTCATGTCTAAATCAATCATGCATGATTGGGGAAGTAACTTGATGTTAATGCTTGCATCTGAAATAGTCTAATTAATTAAATGATTTATAGATTATCATTTAATTTAACTAACTTCACATAGTTTTAAGCAAACATAACATTTACATTTAATAAAAGTATTAACCCTTACATATGAAAAATACCTAAGGCAAAAAAATGGGATGGAACCCATAACCTTGTTATTTGTAAAGGCATGAAAATTTATTAAAATGTGACAAAAGTCACAAAACCTTAGATGAGTCTAGGGTATGAAACCCTAAAACCCTTGTTTCACCTCATTCTAGTGATTTCGCTATTGTTGGTTGCCATCAACCATGTAGAAATAGGGTTCAAGCCTAAAGTTGGAGAGAGAAAACTGGAACTCTTGAAAAAAAAATCATGCAAATTTGCCACAAATAGAAGGTAAGCTAAGTTTTACCCAAAAAACTTGAAATCTTTGTTTGAAAACTGATTTTTTTTAGAGTGAATAGTCGTTCCCATGTCCTTATTTCACTATTTTTCTGTGTAACAAAAGATATCATATAATGAAAACACTCTCTGTAAGTATATAAATGTTTGCTTGTCATTGCCTGAGGAACATTTGATAAGCTTCTAGCATTCTGCATTAGAAACCTAGGTGCTTTCCTATTTTCATGGTTGTGGTAAAAACCTCTCAGAAGTTCTTTATCTATAGATCTTTATTTAATATCTGTAAAGACCCTCGTCTTCGAACTTGTAGGGCTGCCATGAATGAAAACCCCTTTGAGCTTATGGGAACTTGCTCTCTTTTTGTGTAGTTCATGATATTAGCTGCGGCCTTGAGATCTCTCCTTCAAGGTATTTAGTGTCCCACTCAGCCTTACCATCTTCTCTTTTCCTAACACAGGGTTTTCTCTCTTTTTCATTTCTATGTATCTTATTACTGTGAATAAGCTTTCTTGATTTATGGCTTTTGAAATAATAAAGAACTCCTTCAATATGATGTAGACCGTGACTGGAAATTCAACATTTTCTCTATATATTTGAGGATTTATAAAAACCCTAGGTTGTGATGTTGGGTTTTATTTTTCTGGGTATCCCTTGCATTTGAATCTTCTTTTGATGATATCTCTTTGTTTCATTGAGGCCACCATGAATTATTGGTAACTATTTCAGTTGATTCTGAGTGTTATCCTCTTAAGCTGCCTTTGTGAATATAGATCTCTTGTCCCATTTCATGAAGGAAAAAACTGAACTCTTGTCACTTTGTTTTGGAAGCTGATGTATTCCAAACTTTTTGCAAATGATAGAGAGATAATCAGAATATTGTACTGTTATCCAACTATTAAGATGATTCTTTTTTTTTATTTCATAGATCAAGATGACTGTTACTTTTTCCATTGAATTTTAGAATCACCTCTCATCTTCTATTTGCACTAGGCATGATATCATTGTTGTTGTGTTATACAGTTTATCACCATGACATAGTGACTCCTTATTGAAATATGGTGACTTTTCCCTTATGGAGATAATAGTTTTTAATGACTTTCACTGCTATCTTTTACTATGCATCACAAATAATTGATTTACTGCAAAGCGCTTGTTTAATGTTACTCCACTATCAACAAAGGCTGCCTGGTGAATGTGTTGGCTCTCTACAAATTGTTATTTTTATTCACTTTATGGTAATTTCACTATGCATGCCTTATATTACAAACAATAATTCCATTACCAATGTTGCTTGTACTATCATTAAAACTCAATTGAATGTTGATGGACTTGATAGTAGTAGCATGTACAATGAAAATATGCTAAATCCTGAATACAATCATATTGCTCTCCACATTATCTCTTTCAAGACTGTTTTACACAAAGAATGACAAGAATACAAGTAAGAATCTTCTATTATTGTTCTGTACTTTGTCCTCGTTCATATGAGAATGTTGTTTACTCTTTGTGGCTCTGAGCATTGCTCCTTCTAAGTCTTTTGTACATTATGCATGTACTTCAAAAAGTTGTAAGAAGCAGTTTTGATGACTTAATTCCCTACTCACCCTTCATTATAAAGGGGCTCAATACCTTACTAAAATGCAAAAGAATGTAAGGTAGAGCTGAAACAAGATAACAATAAAATTGATGATCCTTCAATAAGATGCTTTCTCAAACTCATTTCATTAAATTTTTGTATGTTGAAATAAGGCTTCTTTAATCAATCTTTTCTTGGTTATAGCAACTTCTCTTAATGATTGTAATTTGATGTCTATGACTCTCATGCATTAATGAGATATTGTCCATTTTTATATGTTGGGCTCAACCCTTGTGGGAGCCCATTTTTCTCCACATATCTGATGAAAAATGATCATGAATATAATGAACCTATTCCTACACAATGAACAAACATGTTAGCAAAATAATTGAATTTGAAAGATTCCATTGAACTTTGTGCCTTATGATCATGTTCCTTTCACCTATTTTTGATCATCTGATGCATGCCTAATTGAATGTGTATTTCCTCTTTGTTGGTAATGTAGTCATGGGTTAGGATGTGATTCATCATTGTTCTAACTCCACCTTTTTACAATTTTGCATATGTATTTGGAGCTCGAAGCTGCCACAACTTGGAGACACATCAACTAAAGACCTTGAATGTGACAAGGATTCGTCATTCCAGGTAATGACGAATCAAATTCTCTTTTATACTTATATTATCTTCAGTTGTGTTGTGCACATTTTTTTCTTGTATTCATTATTTGATTATAAAAAATCAAATCAAGCTATTCACACAACTTGTGTGGGACTTCATTTTTTACAATATGAATAAAAATAGCATTACTATGCAAACTTATGTGTTCATTTGTTACAAAAATTTGCATAATAACACTTGAAATTCACAAGTAATTAAAATTTGAAAAATAGTCAATACTTAAGTAGAATTTTTGTACCTTCCTATGTCTATTCAATCTAGCTCTACTTGTTTTGAGTTGTAGCAAAAAATAGGTAACAATTTGGTGACCTCTGCAGAGTGTTTGCCTGCTAAACACCATAGACTAGTTGCCTTGTATATCCATTGGGCATGGAGTTCGTTCTTGTCCTATTTTGACTCAGTTAAACTTGTAACTCAACAAGAAACAAAAACTAAAGGAAACTAACATAACTCTAGTTAAGACAGAGTTAGAAAAATGTGCAGCAACTGCACTTATTGAAAAACAAAGCAAAACTGAAATGAAATGTGTTGAGGCACTTATTAACTTGAGAACTACCCTACCCTACACTAACCAACGTGTTAGTGCTCAGACATGACCATTCACTAGTTGTGAGAAATAGCTACCCTTTCTTAATAAAAAACATTTATTTACATGCTTATAAAAAACTCAAATTAGATGAAGCACAAAAAGATATTCAATAAACTGTTGCAGTTCTTCATAATTTATATAGGAAAACTAACTCATCCTTTGAATATTGCCAACCATGCCATTGGTCTAGAATGAATGGAAAAGTTGAATCTGTTGTCCTTTTACTAAAACCTCATCAGGTATGCTTGGAATCTCAATCCTGGAAAGATGCCTAATTGGGCATCCCTTTCAGATGATTAATTGGCAATTCCTTTTGTTGAATTCTCCTTTTTCAATTATTTTTTAAACCACAACCTCTCTGATCACTTTGTAATGTTCATCACAAACCTTTTCTTTAAGAAATGGAAGGTTATCAACAATGTTAAAGCAAAAAACTTCAATGATATTTGAAGATAAATCCTCTTCATGAACAATTTCATTATGTGGTGTTTTTTCTAACTTATCCTCATGATGGTTTTCAAATTTCATACCTTCAAGATCTATTATTGGATGCTTCTCTCACTCTAATTGAAAAATATTTTCTTGTGAATCAACCTCTTGAGCTTCCAAATCATGGCTGTCCTCAATTGCTTTTTCCATAAACTGCACCATGCTTAACTGATTCCCTTCATTTTTCTACTTGAAACTAGGCATTGATGTTAGTTCAATCAAGCATTGCTCATCTTCATGTACAAATCCTGGAAGTTCATCAAATAAATCAACAAAAATATGAACCTAAACATCCTTTTCTACCTCAACAACCTATTATTTCTGATGTTCTTCTTCAACAGATGGAAGTCTTGAGTCTAAACTTGAAACGAATACCTCAAGCTCATCCCAAAATGAGTCCTCTTCATTTAGATTTTCATTTTGTTGTGGAAGAGGATTGTTTACCTCATTGCAACTTTGTTGAGGAGTTAGAACATCACCTTTGTTACTTTCTTCTTGTTGATTTGAGGCTAATACTACTGTGATATGAGATTCTTCTTGCTCATAGTCAACAAAACATGGAAGTTTGTTAATCATATCAATTAGATCATAAGAAACATCAGCCTTTTATTGATCTAAAACTTGTCGATTTACAACTACACCCTCATCTATTTCTTGATCTACAACCTGATTATCTTGAGAAATCAAGATATCAATGGATTCTTCTATGGATGGGGTTATTGTGTCCAAACAGGAAGTCTAATTTTGTTGAGGTTTTTGAGGCTGCACAAGCTTAGGGAAAGGCTTCTCTTGAAGGATTGTAATCTAGACCTGCTCAAGGATAGATTCCTCTTGTATGAAGCATAGTGTTTTGAATGTAGGAATCCCTTCTCCAGAAAATGGGTTTGGAAAGCTAACTACTAGGCTAGATTCTTGCTCAATAATAGGTTCTTGAAATGAAGGGAAGCTCTTAGAACTTGGAACTTTGAGATTGGAAGATAGAAGAGACTCACCTTGATTGAAACTTGGAATTTTATCCTTGCGAGCCTCTTTTTCGGAAAGTTTTAGCCTCATTTATGCATCTTTTGTAGCAAGCTGTTGAGCAAGATTCTCCTCAAATTTCCTAAAATTTGGAATTTCATACCTTGGAAATACTTCCCCTTGAAGTTGATCTGTAATGCAAGAAGTTGATTGGGCAACCAATATTCTCATTTTCTCCTCCTTAGTAGCGACCTCCCTCACAAGATTTTCTTCAAACTATACCCTTTGTGTCTCCTACTCCTGCTCATGGATATAGGATTGATAAGCCATCTCTTATTGTTGTTGATCGTACTCTTGCTACCTCCTGATCTTGTTTATCTGCTTTGTGAAGTTTAACAATGTGCCTCTCATGTTATTCATGTTTTTCTTTATATCCCTAACTTCCAAATCTTGGAGGTGATCAAGAGAGTGTTGGTACTGACTTGACATCAAAGATGTTTCTTGAGGCTGATATAAAGGTTGAGTAGGATTGGGTGGGAGGTAAGCATGTTGAGCATGCTGATATAAATTTGGATCAAAACCAGCATTATGGTTGTTCAAGTGTGACTGATGAGAGGGTTCATGGGAACAAATGTTATCATATGGTGGTGGGTATTCATAATATCCATGAAAATATGACATTTCTACTCATATAAAGAGATTGAATTAGAAATAAAAGTTTATTTGAAGCATACCAGTACTAAATCTTATTGAAACTAGAAGATGTACAGTGGAGTCGCCAGGTAAAAATTGTTACCAGCACTAGACTTTATTGAAACCCGTAGATGTGCTCAAAGTCACCAGATATAAATTTGTACCTCTGAAAGGTAAAAATGCTACTGTATATACCATAAAACAACTTGTATCTTTGAATTCATTTTTTGAAGTGATCTTCAGAGTCCCACTAGGTATGCCAAAAACAAAAACTGTTATCACAGGGATTTGCACCCGCATGCAAAGTTGTAAAGCTCTGCAATCCCGTGTAACATTGGACTAATTCTAGGTTGTGGGTACCCTATACGAAACTAGACCTACGAATTCTAAGCTAGATTCCTATGTGATTTTCTGATTATGGACTAAAAAATTGATTGAATAAGGGAAAAGGATTAAATCTAATGAAAAACTGGAATTTGAACTATGGTGATGCACCGAAAGAAACTAATGTGTAGACTTAATCACAACTAATATTCTCATAATCTGTTAACACAACTTAATCTAGGCACTTTAATCACACTAGTAATTCAATAAAAGGCTTAGTTGAACCTTTCTCTTACTAAGGAAAAATAGGGTTCTCACAAATTAAGAAGAAAGATAAACTTAACAAACAAAATTAATGACCTATAATAAA
Organism: Sequoiadendron giganteum; assembly: GCA_007115665.2. NCBI lineage: Eukaryota > Viridiplantae > Streptophyta > Pinopsida > Cupressales > Cupressaceae > Sequoiadendron > Sequoiadendron giganteum. The sequence continues at coordinate 275,694,162 of CM021103.1, read as the reverse complement.
CTGCCATCGTGCACATGTATCAATAGGCAAGACATAAATTTAAAGGTTTATGAGCAAAACACATTAAATTTACATCAAATCAATGCAAAACACAAGGCACCAAAGGCTAAAAAGAGAAACATTGATTTAATCAAATACTTGAAGGAAATTTTACAATTCAAAAAATTTCATTAACCTGTTGAATATATTAATCTGAAAAAATAAACTAAGTTACAAGAAGTCTTCTTTGCAAAAAATGCAAAGGTAAGAGAAATCAAGAACTAGTGAAAAAATGACTAAGTCATTCACTATATACAAAAATCCTCTAAATGACATGTAGGTGAAACTGAAAGTCAACTCTGAGCACCAAATCATTAACTCTAAAGTGAAATCCGAGCAGAAGCAAAAAAACCTTGAAAGAAGAGCTCAAACTCATGCAAAAATGAGTGAACTTAGGCTCAAAGTTGAGGTAAACTCATATTTGACACATGGGGCACTCAAACTGAACTAGAAAGTCTTGAAAATGGGGCCAAATATGCAAAAACTATCTCGTTTATATCAACTTTTCCCATGCACATCAAAATTCTATCTTCATGTCTAAATCAATCATGCATGATTGGGGAAGTAACCTGATGTTAATTTTCGCATCTGAAATAGTCTAATTAATTAAATGATTTATAGATTATTATTTAATTAACTAACTTCACATAGTTTTAAGAAAACATAACATTTACATTTAATAAAAGTTTTAACCCTTACATATGAAAAATACCTAAGGAAAAACAATGGGATGGAACCCACGACCTTAGTATTTGTAAAGGCATGAAAATTTATTAAAATGTGACAAAAGTCACAAAACCTTCGATGAGTCTAGGGTATGAAACCCTAAAACCCGTGGGCATTCTTCCTTTCACCTCATTCTAGTAATTTCACTATTGTTGGCTGCCATCAACCATGCAGAAATAGGGTTTGAGCTTGAAGTTGGAGAGAGAAAAATGGAACTCTTGAATCGAAAATCATGCAAATATGCCTCAAACAGAAGGTAAGCTAAGTTTTTCCCAAAAAAATTGAAATCTTTGATTGAAAACTAAAATTTTCTGAGAGTGAATGGGCATGGCCATGTCCTTATTTCACTATTTTTCTATGTAACAAAAGATAGCATATAATGAAAATGCTCTCTCTATAAGTATATAAATATTTTCTTGTCATTTCCTAAGGAAAATTTGATAAGCTTCTAGCATTCTACATTAGAAACCTGGGTGCTCACCTATTTTCATGGTTGTGGTAAAAACCTCTCGGAAGTTCTTTATCTGTAGATCTTTATTTAATATCTGCAAAGACCCTCGTCTTAGAACTTGTAGGTCCACCATGAATGAAAACCCCTTCAAGCTTCTGGGCACTTGCTCTTTTTCTGTTTAGGTCTTGATATTAGTTGTGGCCTTGAGATCTCTCCTTCAAGGTAATGAGTGTCCCACTAAGCCTTACCATCTTCTCTTTTCCTAGCACGAGGTTTTCTCTCTTTTTCATTTTTATGTATCTTGTTACTGTGAATAAGCTTTCTTGATTTATGGATTTTGAAATAATAAAGAACTCCTTCAATATGATGTAGCCCATGACTGGAAATTCAACATTTTCTCTGTATATTTGAGGATTTATAAAAACCCCAGACTGTTATGCTGGGTTTTATTTTTATGGGCATCCCTTGCATTTGAATCTTCTTCTCATGATATCTCTTTGTTTAATTGAGGCCGCCATGAATTATTGGTAACTTTTTTAGTTGATTTTGAGTGTTATCCTCTTAAGTTGCCTCTGTGAATATAGATCTCTTGTCCCATTTCATGAAAGAAAAAATTGAACTCTTGTCACTTTGTTCTAGAAGCTAATTTATTCCCAACGTTTTGCAAATGATAGAGAGATAATCAAAATATTGTACTATTATCCCACTATGAAGATGATTCTTTTTTATTTATTTCATAGATCATGATGACTGTTACTTTTTCCATTGAATTTTAGAATCACCTCTCATCTTCTATTTGCACTAGGCATGATATCATTGTTGTTGTGTTATACAGTTTATCACCATGACATAGTGACTCCTTATTGAGATATGGTGACTTTTCCCTTATGGAGATAATAGTTTTTAATGACTTTCACTGCTATCTTTTACTATGCATCACAAATAATTGATTTACTGCAAAGCACTTGTTTAATGTTACTCCACTATCAACAAAGGCTGCCTGGTGAATGTGTTGGCTCTCTACAAATTGTTATTTTTGTTCACTTTATGGTACTTTCACTGTGCATGCCTTATATTACAAACAATAATTTAATTACCAATGTTGCTTGTACTATCATTAAAATTCAATTGAATGTTGATGGACTTGATAGTAGTAGCATGTGCAATGAAAATATGCTAAATCCTGAATACAATCATATTGCTCTCCGCATTATCTCTTTCAAGACTATTTTACTCAAAGACTGACAAGAACACAAATAAGAATCTTTTGTTATTGTTTTTTACTTTGTCCTCATTCCTATGAGCATGTTTTTTACTCTTTATGGCTATGAGAATTGGTTCTTCTAAGTCTTTTGTACATTATGCATGTACTTTAGAGAGTTGTAAGAAGCAATTTTGATGAATTAATGCCCTGCTCACCCTTCATTATAAAGGGGCTCAATACCTTACTAAAATTCAAAAGAATGTAAGGTAGAGCTGAAACAAGATTACAATAAAATTGATATCCTTCAATAAGTTGCTTGCTCAAACTCATTTCATCAAATTTTTGTATGTTGAAATAAGGCTACTTTAATGAATCTCTTCTCGGTTTTAGCAACTTCTATTAATGACTGTAATTTGATTTCTACGACTCTCATGCATTAATGAGAGATTGTCCATTTTGATATGCTAGGTTCAACCCTTGTGGGAGCCCATTTTTCTCTACATGTCTGATGAAAATTGATCATGAATATAATGAACTTGTTCCTGCATAGTGAACAAACATGTTAGCAAAATAATTGAATTTGAAAGCTTCCATTGAACTTTGTGCCTTCTGATCATGTTCCTTTCAATTTTTTTGATCATTTGATGCATGGCTAATTAAATGTGTATTACATCTCTATTGGTAATGTAGGCATGAGTTAGGACATGATTCATCATAGCTCTAACATCACTTTTTACAATCTTGCAGATGTATTCGGATGATGAAGCAAAATGAAAAGTTGATGAAGAATGAAGGATTCAGAGGGAAAGGATAAAGAAAGAGGAATAAATTCGATGGGTGATGTAACAAGAGGAGAAATTTGAATGTGTGAAGGAATTATAGAAGAGTAAGCGTAAGGACAAGGATGGTGATGATGATTAGGCTAGTCATTCTGAGAAGAAACAAAATAAGGAAAAGAAAATGAAGAAGGATAAGAACCACAAGGCTTATCATTCTTATATGGAGGAATCTGATGTTGTCATGGAAGATGACGCAAATTATATGAGTGATAAGGAACAAGATGATGCAAAAATTTCCCAAGAGGGTATGTGCAGGATCATGATGGGCCAAAAAGTGGCAATATGATGGGTATGTGGCTGACGACTTTTTTTTAATCCAAAATTGATGAAACGAAAAGGGTTATTAAAGGAGATTCTCATATTTCCAACAATATAAATTATGCTTTACTTTTAATTTAATAAATTATTGTTATTCATTTCCTATTGAATTATGACTAAATTCCTGATTTTTAGGCTAATTGAAAAACATCTATAGCTTTCAAATGATATCATATTTTTTGAATCCAAAAAATGCGTCACATTCTATGCTTCGCATAATATAAGATTAAAAAATAAAAAATTAAATTTCATGAAGTTTTGACCAAGTTAAGGTGGTCAGACATACGAGTCTTTATATTTTTTAAAAGTTGCCATAAAAAAATTATAATTAATTATTTACTTGGAAACAAATTACAAAAAAATATGCATCACATCGAGACATGAGTCCTCTACTTATATCTAAAATATTATACAAAAATATTATCATTTTAATGTGGTTAGGGTGGTCAGACAAACACCTACTTCTTATTTTTCCCTAAAATTTAAGTACTACTATATTGAAATTTCAAATTTTCACCAAATAGATTTTATTTTTTCGTAAATAAACATAGTAATTTATAAACTACATTCAATTTGCTACAAATTCTATTCTTACATATTTTTGAAATAATATAGATAACTTATTCAAATTTTTTATGTCCAGTTGCCTAACTCTGATTTTTCTGAATTTTTTGCCACTTAAGGGCTTGTTTTTTCCATGATGATCCCGCACATACCTAGATCTTCTTACATCTATAGGTCTAGAAGACTCTGATAATGGTGAGACAAATTCTCCAATTTCAACAAAATCATGAAGGAGACATGGATACTCTGATTTTGAAGATGATGAACCATTATAGAAATAGACTCTAAGAGAAGATGATCCATATAATTATTATGTCTAGGCCTCCTTAGCTTTAACCAAACCTAGCTCCTATTTTGCAAAATAAAAATCCCCAAGGCCCATGGGAAATGAATGATGAGCATTTGAGTTTCAAATTGGTTTCATTTCGAAAAGGAGACATTACATTGTACAAGATTTTTTAACAACAAAATAATTTAATCCACCTATTTGGGACTATATTATAAAAATAGATGAATTAATCTATTTTCAATTATAGGTGAATCGTAGATTTTTGGAGAAAGAGAGGGTTCAATTACACTTCTAGGGTTTTTCACCTAAAAGGAGAGAGGTCTTTCCACCAAAAGGGATCAAGGTTTCATTAAATAATTAATGTAGATGCGATTGAAATGTTTCTAAATGTTGAAAACTAATGAAAGAAGCTAACTATTGAATACAAACTACTAAAATGCAAAATAATTTGAAAACACATTGTGATATGCAAGAATGACCGAAGAATGCAAGCAAATTATAACAGAAATGAAGGAGACTAGAGAGGTGCACCTATAAACTAAATTGTGATGGAGAGGAGCTCTGGAATCTTTCAAAAATTTCTATAAATAGAAATTTAGTCCTATTTTGAGGAGATTTTGTCGGAATAGGTTTCAAGAAATTAGGTATCTAAAACTGTAAAAATCACTTTTTAGGCCTTGTAGTGGGACTAATTTTCCAATGATGGCGACTTAGTCCACCTAATTTTTTTGGGAATCTCAAGAGTGCAATTTGTAGTTTTCAGTCTGTACTTCAGGTCCTGATAGAAATCTAGATCTGAATTTGCAAACTTTGACTTGTAGGTTGTCTCCAAGCTACTTTTAGGGTTTTTTTTACTTTGAATGATGTTGACACCTTTTAACACCTTTATCTTTGGAAAATATGGATACAAGACCTACAAAACACATGTGCAAAGAGGGGAAAAGGGTTAAGGGTTAGAGAATAGGGGTTTTCCTTAGTCAAACCCCATTTTGGTAATCAAACCCTAGAAAATGAAATGAAATAGAAAGGGAAAGATGATTGAACAACATGAAAATGCCATAACTCACCAAACCATTGAAGTAGAAATCTGAAAATATGCAAGTAACAGCTCCAGTGGATGAATGCTTGATGATGTCTAGAATACTTGAATGCTTGAAGATTGCTTGATTGCTTGATTGCTTGATTAAGAAGGAGGAGGATGAATGAGGGGAAAACCCTTCATTTATACATTATTTTCACTAATTCCTAAAAATACCTCATCACAGGCCGACCTCAAGGTCTAGCGAACAATATCCCACCATAATATATTAAAATATTTTTGATTTTTAAGCCAGATGGGACTAAGTCACCCAAGGTGGTGACTTGGTCCCACCAGGGAAATTTTGATAAGTTTCAAGAATTAAAGTGTATTTAATGATGTTTAACAAGATTATTCTCTGAAACATACTCAAGTATGACCTTTAAGTGCATTAAGGGGCCATTTAAACATAAGAAAGGGTCAAATTATTGATGACAAGCCTAGAAAAGTGTGAGATTTTGTTAAAAAACCTTGCAACACTTTGAAATAAGGCTTGGTAAGAGGTTATTTAAGTGAGTTATACTAGAAAGGTTCTAGAAAAGTGTGAAAGTTGGTTCCAACACTTCACAACACCTTTTGAAGACATCATTAGGTTTTTATTGATTTACAAGCATTCAAGGCCTAATATGAATGTGTTGGAAATGTATTACAACATTAAGTCTAGGAAAAATTAGGCCAAAATCCATAGGAAAGGCCCAAGTGAGTGTGAAAATTTCCAAGTATACATTTTTACATTACATTTAGCCCCCACTTTAGTGAGAGGATGAACTTGCTTCAAACTCACACTAAAGTAGCCCAACATGCGCATTGAGAAGGATTCCTAATGAACTCATGCTAGAAAGATGAAAAAACAATAATCAAGAGGGATGATCAAGCCCCTAGGATCAAGATCCCGTGGAAAACCAAACATTAGCACAAAGGAAAACACAAGAGAGTGATGTGAAATAATGAAAAGAAAGGGAAAGAAAAAGGTTGGATCAAGCTTCGACCATTTGTCTAGCTAGTTATGGATCAAATCTAGGCTATTTCTCTGGAAATATGCATACTCACTTTGAGGCGACGAAACTCATGGCTATCTATCGGGTGAGAAGGCCAAAAATGTTAGAAACATACACTCATGGCTGGTATGCACTCACACACATGTAATTGGCTATGGGGAAAGTCATGTTGCTAGTTGGGCTTTCTACTCAAACCATACAAAAGTTATACCTCTTAATAACTTTAATAAGGTTCCAAAAATAAAATGATATTTTGAGCTTCATGAGGTAAGCAAAGCTTCATATGCTTGGAGCTCATGAAAAAGTGCAAGATGGCACCACATGCATGCAAGTTGTGTTATGCGAGGTGGCCATATATGCAAAATGCAAAATGCAAAATGCAAAATGTAAAATGCAAAAGAATGTTCAAAGGATTCTTGCTTATTTCATGCGAGGTCTTTAACTTAGGGAACATTGTGTCTAATTCCTCCAAGAGGGGATCGATCAAAGAATAGAAAATTCACAACTTAGGGGATGTAGTGCGTTGCATCAGGCAACCAAGAGGAATGTGATATGTTAAGATAGATCACGCTCATGAAGAACATTAAACCCAATGTCATCCAAAGAGTGAAAAACACATCATATGAAATAATAAGGATGCACTAAGAACCAAGAAAAAGGAAAAATGCAAAAGAAATAATGCTAATGTATGCCCCCACTCTAAAGGAATTGCTAAACATCATACTGTGAGTAATTTCTTTAAAGTAGCAAATGATAAATACAAAAATAAAGCAAAGACATGAGAGCCAACTTGGAAATCCCCTATGCCAAGTGATATATTTCCAAGTAAGGTTGCGTCATGCAATGAAAAAGAAAGAGAACATAAAGGGAAGGGGTTTCCCCCAAAAGGAAAACAAAAAACACATAAGGTATCTATGGATTTGGGGTCAGTATGTTTGTTGTTGCAATGTTTGCTGAGAGAACTTAGAATGACACAAAGAGAGTGAAAACAAAGAAGAGGAAAGATCATTTTGGGTCGACATGGAAGAGACATAGGGTGTCTTGATGCTTTGCATCATCCCCAAAAGGAAGGAAAAACAAAAGAAAAAGAGCCTTTTGGGTCAACATGAAGGAGACATTGCGGTTTTAATGCCTTGCATCATCCCCAAAAGGAGAACAAAAGAAAAATAAAAAGGAAAAAAAAAAAGAGCCTTTTGGGTCAACATGAAGGAGACTTTGTGGTCTCAATGCCCCTTGCATCATCCCCAAAAGGATAACACAAGGAAAAATAAAAAGGAAAAATAAGAAAAGAGCCTTTTGGGTCAACATGAAGGAGACATTACAGTCTCAATGTCTTGCATCATCCCCAAAAAGAAGGAAAAATCTAAAGATAAAAGATAAAAAGTGAAAGAAAAGGCATGACATATAGAAGAATGAAGGTACAAATAGAGGAATGTCACAAAGAGAAAGAACATCAAACAGAACATCATGGGAGGACACGTTATGCACATACACAAAATAAAAAGAAAATAAAAAAGAATAGTAAAGAAAATGTAGGTCAACCGTTGAGCAAGTCATCCGGCTCCCAATCTCAGTCAGTATAAGCGGAAGGTGGATAGCACAACTAAGGTACAATGACAAATGCATTACTAGGATAGGGCTAGCAACTTCTTGCCCCCAGTGAGTGCAAGGAAAGAATGAGCCAAGGTAGGTGATGGGAAGGGTCATGTAATAGTGAGAAGAGAATGTTCTACAACTATTACATGATAAGGTTTGGGATAGTGGTTTATGGGTTTCGGGGATAGCAATTATCGCCATCGAAATGATACTTGCTCAGTATTTCTCTAATTGACAACACTCATTGCTTCTATGTCCAATAGTATGATGATATGCACAATGTGGAATGTTAGCATATTTGGGACATGTGACCAACCTATTCATAGGTGGTAATAGGATGAGTTCCTTGTTTAGAAGTATTTGCAATTTCCTCTCACATTCAGGTGGTGGATGAAGAGGGAACTTGAGTTTTTGTAACTTGTAAGGCCTCTTGCTTCTACTAAATTCACCCTATTCTCGAATAGGAGGAGGAGGACCCACTGGGATCCTAGCTTCCTTATTATTATCAGTTAAGGGGTGCTCACGAGGAAGAAGGATGTTCAAATCAGGGGTAGAATCAAAGATCACCATGTCATCATCACAAATCCTTCGATATTCTCAAGGAGGCATGTTTTCATGAGGGGGATCTTGATAGCCTAACCCCTTGGTAGTTTCATTAGGTGATAGTTGATCATAAAATTGATGTATGTCATGTTCAGTTGTTGTGTTGCCTCCTTGTTTGCTCAAAATGGTAAAACCTTTTCCATTGGTTTTTTCAAGGTTTATTGGAGTACTGGTGACTTGATTAGTATAAAATGGTTGAGTGGTTGCTTGTTTAGAAGAACTAAGTCCACCTTGTGTAGGGAACTTAGGTTCTTTGTGTATTTCAGGATGTAGGTAACCAAATGTCTCAAGAGGTGATATGGTAGGAAGTTATTGGGGTGTCATGGATGGATTAAAGAATTTATTAGCTTCAAGATTGTCAAGGAAATCTTCTAGGAACCTATTCATGTTATCATCTTCTCCAATGGTGTCAACATCATGAGGAGGACATGCATTAGGAGTTGATTGAGTAGGAGTGGGTTCAAGGTCATTAGAATTAGTTCCAAAGGCACAACTTGACATGTCAACTAAGGATTTTAATGACATCCACAATTTATTAAAAGACATAGCCATAATTCAAATGAATGAAAGCAAAGTAATTGCAAGAAAACAACAAATCTAGAAATAGTAACATAGATACAACAACAGAGAAAACAAATCAGAAAATGCTCTAGAAATGTCAAAATTATAGTGCAAAATGTGTAGGTGGACTAAGTTGCCCAGTGTGGGGAATTAGTCTAGGTACTGGTTTTTCTAACAATTTTAAGAATTTGTAAATGGTTTTTATGACTTTTAGGCTTTTCATATGTAGATACAGAATGAAAATGCAAAAAAAAAATGATTTTTTTTATGAATTGCAATGCAAAAATGCAAGCTATATGAGCTTTTCACTAATGCAATTTTGAAAACCCTAGAATGACAAACAATGCAAAACCTAATGCAATGTTGATGCAAGGTATTCCTAGGATGCAAATGCACTTGAAATTAGAAGTAAAAATGTTCTAAAGGCGGGTTCACCAAAATGAACCATAGATTTTTGGGGAAAGAGGGGTTTCTCTTACACTTCTAGGGTTTTTCACCTAAAAGGAGAGAATTATTTCCACTAAAATGGATCTAAGGGTTCTATTTTTCCCATAGAACACACACCCCATTCAAAATGGGGACCCTCTCTTTTTTGCCTTCTCCGGACCACTTTTGCCTTCACCTCATTTTTTGTACCCTTGTTTTTGAGTGCCAAAGTGGTCATGGACCCTAAGGTCATCATCTTGAGTTGACCAAGTTTCACCACCCTGGAAGTTTCCAAGTCTTTTGCCTTCACAGAGTTCCTCTGGTAGTTTTCCTAAAGTTTTTAAGGCCGGGGCCTTTCACACCATGTAGGTCCTCTTATGTGGGTTTCCCTTCATGTGACTCCATTCTCTCTTCGCTATTTTCTTGGTGGCCAACCCACGTCATCCACCTGCTTTGTAGGACCCATGTCATCCATCACCACCTTGTTGCCAAACTAATAAATGATGAACCTTTAGTTGTCACCCGCACCGCAGACCCCACCTTTCCTGCCGTTGATTATTTTGAAATGTGTGTTCACCAACTTCACCAGCCATCGTACAACATTTAATGTGGGTAATTAATTTTGGATTTTCTATAAATAGTAAGGTTTCACCTATCATTTTAACTGACACTCAGTCAAAATTTGCTAGTGTGCCTCTTGCCTTCATGCCCACATTGCTTCAAGGATGAATTTGAGTGCCTTATTCATCACATTTCATCAAGTTTTCTAGGTGAGTTCACCATCACCTAGCCCACATGTCATTTCGAGTTAAGTTTTCTTTAAATGTTGAAAATCTTAAGGAAAGAACTCTAAGATCTTTAAACAGCTAAGAAGACCATTAAATTCCACACAAAACCCATGAATTGAAAACTTGAAAACTATTAAATTCGGCCTCCAAATACCCATGCAAAAATTCACCTTGTCATGGCTATTCTTTGCTAGGTCCATGGGTCCTTTTTGGCTCGCAACCTCCCCATTGCTACTGAAAATGAAACAAATTAGTTAGACTAAAAATCAGATTTTAGACCATTAATCCTTGTGGGTCTACATTTGTGAGCCTCTGCATGCGAGCAGCCCTTGCCTTACCACCACTTCTCAAATGGCTACCTATCACCTCCCTCTTGCATTGCAGGTTCTTCCCAACCATCTACCCCTAGTCTATCTGCAAGTCATTTCTAGTGAACCTTTATCCGCCCTTCGCCGCCGATGAAAATGCCCAACCTTAAATGGTGAAGCCATTCCATCTGCCTACCCTATGGACCCCACTATCCCATTAGCCTGGTCTACGCAAGAAAAAATAGTAAGTATACACTCATTCGCTGGTTGACCCTTATGGGCTACCATTCACGGGATGCTCTATTGCCACCATCATTTCCCAAAATGGAAAGGGAGGTTTGTCCTCCCATAGTGCAGGTCCCGACCTCTCCATCTCCACCAAACCTTCAATTCATAAAAATGACTGTGTTTACACTGTGGGCATATCCTTGTGGGTCGTCGTGTGCGGCCTGCCATTTGGTGACTACCATTTTCAACGATAGTGCCTTGTCATCCTCCCGCTTAACGGAGCCCACCCCGTCCTCCGTCATTCAACATAAAGATCAAAGTGAAAGCCTTCTTGCGGGCCCAATGGTGTGGACCACCTTTTTCAGACCGACATCCTATGGCCATCATCCCTAAAATGTTTTGACCTTGGCATCTTTTCACATCTTTTCACCTATAGTCCTCTAGCAGCCAAACCTCAAGAGAACGAGTTTGAATCATCCATGCTTTCTACAGGTCCCACATGGCATAATTCCGTCTATAGTTTTTTTCTTCTTGGTCATTGTTTCTCAACAACAAAGCTCCAAAACAACCTTAGTGCCTCCTACCTCCACACACCTCGAGCCCACATAAACCAAGTACTTAACTGGGCATCTTCTAAGGAATTCTAAATGATTTATACATGTTCTATATGCCTTTAGGCATTGAATGATGACTGATCCTCAATTGTGGAAATCTGAATACGGGTGGCCATTTGCAAGCCAATGTGCCCCCAACACCGTCCTATTCCAAGTCACCCAAAATGGCTGCTAGCCCAGGGAAACCGGCATCCCTAGGCTTGCATTGCTCTAACTGCCCCTAATAGTGTCAAATGATAAACTTTAATCAATATTATGATCTTTTATGATGAAATGATTGATTTGACCCTTATTTTGTAGGATTTGGCTAACGCTTCCTGATGCTTTATGAATATGCTCATTGCATCCTCGTATGTGCAAGATTTATGGAATCAGCTACGAAACCATTGTGAGCATCTACAGAGAAAGAGAAAGGAAAGAAGCTTTCTAAAACACCAAGGGGTAAGGAAGATAAAGATCAAATGAAGTATCATTTCCATGGGGTCGAAATCACTTCCAAGATCACCTCAAACTGGGGCACCATCTCAGACACCAACCTTAGACATGTCAACATGGATGAGTTTAGACAGAGGGTGACAGTCACCCTAAAAATAGAAAATTCTTTGAAAATCGGAAAGAGTGGCCTTGCCAAGGCGGTCGATTTCCCTCCCATGCTCATTGCTCCAGAATTGGTAATGGTTTACAAGGAGTGCTACCATAGTAATAGAAAAATCATAGACCATGAGGGTAGAGTATTGGTAGACCTATCTTCCAAGTCTATTAGGCATGCTTTCCACATCCCCACATATGACAAAATGGAAGAAACAAAGAAGGAGGATGCTGAGAACATGTGGAAAATTGATCCCCTCACATGCAAGAAATTGATCAATCAACATTGGTTGAAGGAAAAGAGGGGTAGTGCGGCTAATGTACCATAGGAACTCTTCAAGAGAAATTTTCATGAGTAATACCATGATCTGGTCACTCTACTCAATAGGATAATGGGCCTCCCTACTGCTCCCTACTTCCAAGAATGGATGTTCTACTTCATAGAGGAGATCATCTAAGGCAAGACTAAATTCCACTGGGCCAAAATCATCAATGACAACCTCCATAGACAACTAATGGTTGTTAAGAAGTCTCACCAGTTCTACATGACCTCATACCTGGTATATATGCTTGTTGACACTTTCCCCTACAAAGGCCTCGCTATAGTGCAGAGTCCAAATCCCAACCAAGACCTCAAAATGTATGATAGGTACCATCAACTATAGTACTAAAACTTTAAGAAGGATTACCTGAGGGTGAATGATGCCTTTATTGGGCGTATCATCAGGCTTCTCGGGGGTGATTTTAAAAGAAGAGTCTCACACAGTGCCAGGGCATTTATCTAGAGGTTCTTGTACCTATTAATACAGTTCCCGAAATTTACATACATCAAACGAAAGGCTTCTCCGATAAGCCTCACAAACTGTCATGCTACCCTAATGATCAAATGATTCTACTTGAGGTCACGAGGCAAGTGAAGAACACTCACACCTTATTGATAGATAAGAATAGAGTAGGAATCCCCTATCCTCTCACATTCAGACAAGGAATGTATTCCTATCCTACTACTCAATGTGCGGATTAGTCAAAGAAGGAGACAGTGGAGTACAACCTGGAGCTCCACACAGCTAGGCCAAAAATGGATCCATATAGAAAGCTGAAGAAGTATGTTAGGAAGCAGTATTCCCATCTACCACACCTTGAGGAATTTTGGGCCAATTGTCAGGATGACAAATAGGTCAGAATGAGATGCTACATGCATTTGACGACCTAGTTCGTCAAGTCAATTAAGTTGTTTCTAGTGCTTGATCAGGTAGATGAGGAGGATGATACCATCCTTGATCTGAGATTTGATGTCATGGCTAATTTTCCACTACCACTGATAGAATAGAATGAGGGAGAGGTAAGTGACCTCTATGTAGCTACACAACCAGTCATTGAAAAAACTAAACAATGGGTGGATACCCCGGTTGCACAACTCAAGGTGCAAGGTGCAACATTAACTTATTGCGAGCTTGAAGATGAGATCTCAAGAGAAACTAATAGTGCCACTACTACTACCTCTATGGAAGAAATTCCAAAGTCCACTTTAGCCACAAGGTCAAAGAAGAGGAAGGATGCGCTTGAGCGCCATCCTAAACATAAATTTTACTCACAAAAGTTTGTGGAGGGAGAGCCCACTAAGAAAGAAAAGAAGATGTGGTATTTACTTCAGAAATGTCGACCATTGAGGAAGACCATTAAGATGAGGGAGAAGAAGAACAATAAATTGAAAGGCCACACTCCCCACTGGTCACCTCTGCTCCCACTACTACCATTTCCATTGCTACCACTCCACCACCCATCGCCTCGCTAGCGTTGCTCATTTCATCTCTGCTTGTGGTGGACATCTCAATCCACCTCTCTTCCACCCTACCAGTAGCTCTTGTGGTTATGCTTGATTCCTCCTTGGCTACTACATCCCCACCATCAACTTACTCATTGTACCCTCTACTTCCTATCCTCTCCACTTTGGTGCCTATAGTTACCACTGCTACTATCCCCCAGCTCACCTTGTCGGAAGCCTTCACTAAATATATGTAGGGTGTTCCTTCTAAAATCTCAAGGGTGATCATGAACCCTACCATCCAAGCTCTAGTGGCCCAAATTTTTATTGGATTTCCCATTCCTCCTCTGCCTCTAACAGAGCCACCAATGATGGAAGCCACAATGAGAATATCCAAAGAAATGGAGAGACACCAGAAAGAAGCTGGCAAAAGCATAATGGAGGAGCCCAAAGTTCGCTACTTTGAACATCCAGAGGGTGGGATGACAATTAATCTTGATGAAGTGGTGACTCGTGATGAGGAATCACAAACTTTAGAGGAGACGTTGAGGCTCTCAGCACAAAATATGTAATTGAGACCTCAGATCAAGAATTAGAAGAGGTGTTGTCCTAGCAGCTCGAAAACATAGGTGAAGAGATCAAATCGGAGAGGCCTCCCTCCAAAATAAAAGAGGACACAAAAGTAAATGTGGAGATTCTCCAAGAGCCTCCACGGATTAGCCAAGAAAAGGGCCTTATCCAAGAAGAGGAGGTGCCTTCTAGAGAAAAAGAAGAAGAGAAAGAAATAGAGAAGGAAGAAGATAATTCAGAGGACACACCAAACAAGAGTCCTAAATTTTAGCATTGTGAGCTCAAGCATGAGGAGGAAAGAATCCCTTAGGAAGAAGAAGTTGCTAAAGAAAATATAGCCTCCACTAAGACATATCAAAAAAAGGCTATACCAATTGAGGATTTTGATGAAGAAGAAAATACTGAGCAAGAGCATATGGGCAATGAAGGAAAGTAGCTCTAGGAAGTGGAAAGTGATCGAGAATCCCCAAAAGGGGAAGCTCGGATGCTAGATTGGTTGGAGAAGAAACTACAGAAGAAGACCCTCATTCCCATGGATCCTAAGGCTAGACTTGAGGCCATATTGGCTTGAGCACAAAGAAAGACAAAGAAAGAAAAGAATCTAAGAGTTCACTCTCACATTACAGTTGGTTCCTTTGTATCAAGAACCATACAGGTTGCTACCCCAATGACAGGAAAGGATGAAGGGGTCAGCTATACTATTTCAACTATCAACTTAGGCACTGCTATGAGGGAGCAAAAAAAGGATGAATTCTAGGGATCAGTAGCCACGATTGTTGAGTAGATGAGAATATATCAATACTCTAAGGAGGAACAAAAGGCACAAGTGGTAGACCTCAACACTTACATCCAACAATAGACGTCCCTGGAAGAGGAAGCTCCAACTACATCCTCCATGCCCTTGCAAATTTCCTAAGAAGAACTCTCCCTGATGGAAAGGATGAAGAATTGGACCAAGGCTACTACCGATTGGTTCACACGAGCACTCTATAATGGTGATATGGGCATAAGCCATGTTTTATAGATGATCAACAAGTTTTGTGAGGTGCCAAAATAGCTAGAGGGCATAGAGAAGATCTTCCATCGCTTCACTGAGTTATATAGGATTACCTATCCTAAGATTGAGGCTATTCTCAAAATGCCTGATAAGACATGGGAAAAGGAGCTAAGTCTACCCAAGGATGATCAATGGCTAGTAGAAACATGGAAAATGAGCTTGGATCATAGAAAGGATGTCCTAGAAAGAGTGTTACATGAGGTCGAGCTCGACCTTGAATGGGCCAAAGAGCATAGGGTAGATGCTAAATATTACCTTAAATTGATGATTGATTATGAGATTTCGGTCCTCAAGCTCGATCCAAATAAAATCAGGCCACACTTCCACTAGAAAATGGAGCAAGGGGTAGAAGATTCACTAACGTCAAACTTCATGGATTTCACTACCAGAGCCTTTGTCTAGTCTGAGAAAATGGTTAAAGCCACACCCAAATGCACAAAGAATTGGGAGCAGATAATGGGAAGATCGAAGAAATTATCCTTCCAAGTGCTCCAATCTGACATAATGGAGTGGGACAATCTTCAGGCACTAATTGGAAAATTCATGGAATATTCCACCCTACAAAAAAAGGCTAGAAAACTAGTAATTGATGATGATTTTTTGACAGTGTAGCTAAAAAGGGCAATCCACTAGAAGACAAAACTGCTACAGCTACAGTGCCAAGGTAGCACTACAAGACAAAATAGGAATAAAGACAGAGTTGTATTTTAAATTCCTATATATTTGGGGGTAGGTGAAACCCTAATGTAAATGAATCTTGGCCACATAATGAAATTAAATCCTGGCCATTCATTTTTCTTTTTGAAAACTATAAATAGGGGTCCCTCCTCTCATTTTTAGAATGAGAGTTGAGTTGTTGTAAAGACATGCTACATAAATTTTAATAGAATTTCATTTCTTTTGGTGGATTCTCGAGTTTCTCTCATGTTTCATGATTCTTCTCCTCATCTTTAATAGATTTAGTTACTTTTATATTGTTGTTCTTAGTGTTTTCAAGTAATTTCAGTAGTTTAGTTCATGTTTTTCATTGATTTTTCAGAATTCCATTGTGTTGATACTTTCCATGCTCATTCTTTTTGTTGTTTATTGATGATGAACAATAGTGTAAATCTAGTGTAAACATTAAATATTTTTTGCACATAAACTTCATCTTTTATTCATGCTTTATGGTGAATGATTAGCTAAAAATCTACAAACCTTAGAAGATAGAACTAGTTTCATGATACTGTGTGTTTTGATTAGTGGAACTCGGTTATAGGAAAGTTTTCCACTGTAGCATCCTCCATTGTCACTGTTCATCAGTAGTTGCAGGTCTAGGAATCTTGCTATCCCTTTCCCTTTTGACCATTCTTTGAAGTAGATGTTAAGTCAAGATTCCTGCATCATTGTAAAGTAAAATCTGGTGTTGAAAGTGGAGTTTTAGAACTATTGTCTTGAATCTAAAACAAGAAAATTTCATTTCTAGAATCATAGGAAACTCCATTTGAAGATCCAACTCTTTCCAACTTAGTGAACCATAAATTCCCTTTGTGATTACCAACAAATCACATCAATCAATTGATTTATTTTTGCAAGTCATGACCTAACACCCGAGAGACCTTGGGATAATTTTATAACTTGTTTGTAGGAAGTTATCTTTCAAGAGACGTAGTGCACTTGTGCATTGCTTGTGTTGAGACGGTGCAAAAACACCCATTAATAGGTTCATTCCAGAATTAATGTAGATGTGATTGAAATGTGTCTAAATGTTGAAAACTAATGAAAGAAGCTAACTATTGAATACAAACTATTGAAATGCAAAATAGGGTGATCCCACAATAGTGGTTTACAATTTTTTACCAAACTGGACACTAAAATTATTATTTTTAACTAAATCTTCACATTCGGGCACTTATAGCAGCTAAACAGTGAGGAATTTGAAGATCATGCAAACTAGAGTCTCATCACATTTTGTCTGTAGATTCTAAAAATATTTTTTAAAAAATTTTGGAATAAGATTGCAATTCTTTTTCCATCTCCCATGAAAATTGGTTTTTTTCAGAAAACAACATTTTTAAAAAGTAATGCTCACTGTATACAACATAATTTTTTTTGTATGAAGGATAAAATTCTAATTTTTTCGAATTTAGATTTGTAACTACGATATCTAGCACTTTCATTTGGTATCATATTTTTTTATTGAATATTTTTTCCTTAATAGAGTTCCGAAGTCAAACCAATTGTAATTCAGACATAGCCAGACTGTATACAACATAAATTTTTCTATATGTATCGAAATTCAAATTTTTATTTTTTAATGGATCAAGGACATCAATACCTAGCACGAACATATTTAAAAAAATATATTTTGATAATTTTCTATTTTTCCACATGTGTAAAACAAAGAGCTTAATTTTCGATGAAAAACCTATGTTTAATAAATCTAAAAAAATGCATATATAATAAAACCAAAACATATTAAAACTATATTCATGGGATAGCTCATTTAGAGGACTACCATAATCATTTAAAATAAATTTTAAATGAATTCATTTGATCCCCCTAAAGGTAAATCAAAAGTTATTTTTTATCAGCATTTTGATAGGTGTAAAGGAGACTCATTTATAGGTATGGTTTAAAACTAGTGAGGTTCTATCCAAGGGGGTTTGATCTAAGGTGGTTTGATCAAACCCTCTTCAATTGGAATCCTTAAAATTTAACTTTTAAAGGCTTAAATCATTATATTTTCTAAAAATATGTGATTTCAGCAAAAATTAGTTCCTCTCAGAAATTATAAACCAGCTTTGTGGGATCACCCAATAATTTGAAAACACATTGTGATATGCAAGAATGACCTGAGAATGCAAGCAAATTGTAACAAAAATGAAGGAGACTAGAGAGGTGCACTTGGAAACTAAAGTGTGATGGAGAGGAGTTGTAGAATGTTTCAGAAACTACTATTAAAATCCACTGGGACATTTACGCCAAGTTGGGCAACCTAGTCCTTTTTCAAGGAGATTTTGCCAGAACAAGTTTCGAGAAAATGGGTATCTAGAAATGAAAAAAATCACTTTTTAGGCCCATAAATGGGACTAATTTTCCAATGATGGTGACTTATTCCACCTACAACTTTTGAGAATATTGGGAGTGCAATCAATAGTTTTCAGTCTGTACATCAGCTCCTAACAAAAATCTAGGTCCGAATTTGTAGACTTTGATCTAGAGGTTGTCTCTAAGTTTCTTTTAGGGTTTTGTTGACTTTGAATGATGTTGACGCCTTTTAACACCTTTCTCTTTAGAAAATCTGCATACAAGACTTGCAAAACACACATGCAAAGAGGGGAAAAGGGTTAAGGGTTAGAGAATAGGGGTTTTCCTTAATCAAACCCCATTTTGGTAATCAAACCCTAGAAAATGAAATGAAATAGAAAGGGAAAGATGATTGGACAACATGCAAATGCTACAACTCACCAAACCCTTGAAGTAGAAATCTAAAGATATGTAAGTAACAACTCCAATGGATGAATGCTTGAAGATTGCTTGATTTCTTGATTGCTTGATTTAGAAGGAGGAGGAGGACGAATGAGGTGAAAACCCTTTATTTATACATAATTTTCCCTAATTCCTTAAAATACCTCATCATAGGCTGACCTCAAGGTCTAGAGAACAATATCTAGCCAAAATATTAAATAATTTTGATTTTTAAGCTAGATGGGACTAAGTTGCCAAGGTGACAACTTGGTCCCACTAGGGAAATTTTGATAGGTGTTGGGAATTAAAGTTTATTTAATGATGTTTAATGGGATTATTCTCTGAACCATACTCAAGTATGACCTGTAAGTGCATTAAGGGGCCATTTAAACATAAGAAAGGGTCAAATTATTGATGGCAATCCTAGAAAAGTGTGAGAGTTTGTTACAACACCTTGCAACACTTTGAAATAAGGCTTGGTAAGAGGTTATTTAGGTAAATTATACTAGAAAGGTCCTAGAAAAGTGTGAAAGTGGGTTACAACACTTCACAACACCTTTGTAAGACATCATTAGGATTTTATTGATTTACAAGCATTCAAGGCCTAAGGTGAATGTGTTGGCCACATTAAAACATTAAGTCTAGGAGAAATCAGGCCAAAATCTATAGGAAATGCCCAAATGAGAGTGAGAATGTCCAAGGATACATTTTTCTATATTACAATAGGTGCTTTTAATCTAGAATCTGATAGAAAGATAAAGAATAATACATTGAAGGACATATAAAATGTTCTAAAATAAATACTAAAATAGGTTGCCCATAAAAAACAAGAAAGGGGAAAAATGAAAAGATAACATACAAATGATTCATTTGAGGTTTTTTATAAGATGTCATTTAACTATGTCAAATGGATTTGGAAGGTACAAAGCATATTTGATTGAATAAAATTTTGAGGTAGCTTATCCATCGTCATTGTATACATCATCGTCTCTTGGAATCTATTTTTACAAAGCACCAAGCCTAGAATTGATTGGGGATTCACTTAAGGTGGATAAAAACTCATCAAATACTCTATGTATGCTTGCCAACATGGAAATGAAAATAGATGACTGGCTTAAAGCAAAAGAAACAATTAAAGTGGCATGCCAGCTTGTCTTGGCTAATGAAGCAAAATGAAAGGTTGATGAAGATCGAAGGATTCGGATGGAAAGGAAAAAAAAAGTGGAAAAAATTTGATGGGTGATGCAATAAGAGGATAAATTTAAACATGTGAAGGAATTATGGAAGATTAAGAATAAGGATAGGGATGATGGCGATGATGAGGCTGGTCAGTCTGAGAAGAAACAAAAGAAGGAAAAGAATAAAAAGAAGAAGGATAAGGACCACAAGGCTTATGATTCTTATATGGAGGAACCTGGTGTTTCCATGGAAGATGAGGAAAATTATATGAGTGATAAGGCATAAGATGATGCAAAAAATTCCCAAGATCTTCCTAGAACTATAGGTCTAGAAGACTCTGATGATGGCGAGACAAATTCTCCAATTTCAAAAAAATCATGAAGGAGACATGCATACTCTGATTCTGAAGATGATGAACAATTGTAGAAACAGAGTCCAAGAGAATATGATCCATGTGATGATGATTTCTATGCTTCCTGAGCTTTAACCAAACCTAGATCTTATTTTCCAAAATAAAATCCCCCAAAGCCCATGGGAAATGAATTATGAGCATTTGAATTTCAAATTGGTTTCATTTCAAAAAGGGGACATTACATTGTACAAGATTTGTTTAATAGAAAAATAATTCAATGCACCTATTTGGGGCTGTGAAATAAAAATAGATGAATTTATCTATTTTCAATTATAGGTTCTTTTAATCTAGAATCTGATAGAAATATAAAGCATAATACATTGAAGGACACAAAAAATGTTTTAAAACAAAGACTAAAATAGGTTGCCCATAAAAAACTAGAGGAAAAATGAAAAGATAACATACAGATGATTCATTTGAGGTTTTTGATAAGATCTCATTTAACTATGTGAAATGGATTTGGAAGGGACAAAGCATATTTGATTGACTAAAATTTTGAGGTAGCTTATCCATCGTCATTGTATACATCATCTTCTCTTGGAATATTTTGAAACTCAAATGCTCATCATTCATTTCCCATGGACATTGGGGATTTTTCTCTTGGAAAATAGGAGCTAGGTTTGGTTAAAGCTCAAAAATCCTAGAAATCATCATCATATGGATCATCTTCTCTCAAACTCTATTTGTGCAATGGTTTGAACATCATCTTCAGAATCAAAGTATGCATGTCTCCTTCGTGATTTTTTTGAAACTGGAGAATTTGTCTCGCCATCATTAGAGTCTTCTAGACCTACATTTGCAATAAAATCTTGGTAATTTTCTATATCAACTTGTGCCTTATCACTCATGTAATTTTCCTCATCTTCCATGGCAACATCAGGTTCCTCCATATAAGAATCATAAGCCTTGTGGTCCTTATCCTTCTTCTTTTTCTTCTTTTTCTTCTTTTCCTTCTTTTGTTTCTTCTCAGACTGACCAACCTCACCATCATCATCATCCCTATCCTTACGCTTACTCTTCCATAATTCCTTCACATGTTCAAATTGCTCCACTTGTTGCATCACCCACCAAAGTTCTTCCTCTTTCTTTCTCCTTTCCATTTGAATCATGCATTCTTCATCAACTTTTCATTTTGCTTCATCAGCCAAGACAAGTTGGTGTGCTACTTTAGTTGTTTCTTTTTCTTTAATCCAGTCATCTATTTTTTGTTCCATGTTTCCAAGCATACATAAAGCATTTGATGAGTTTTTATCTACCTTACATGCATCCCCAGTCAATTCTAGGCTTGGTGTATTGTAGAAACATATTCCAAGAGAAGATGATGCATACAATGATGATGGATAAGCTACCTCAAAATTTTAGTCGATCAAATCTGATTTGTCCCTTCCAAATCCATTTGACATAGTTAAATAAGATCTTATCAAAAACCTCAAATTAATCATTTGTATGTTATCTTTTCACTTTTCCTCTTTCTTGTTGTTTTATGGGCAACCTATTTTAGTCTTTATTTTAGAACATTTTTTGTGTCCTTCAATGTATTATGCTTTATCTTTCTATCAGATTCTAGATTAAAAGAATCTATAATTTAAAATAGATTAATTCATCTATTTCTATTTTACAATCCCAAATAGATGGATTAAATTATTCTGCTATTAAAAAAATCTTGTACAATGTAATGCCCCCTTTTTGAAATGAAACCAAGTTGAAACTTGAATGCTCATCATTCATTTCCCATGGGCCTTGGGGATTTTTCTCTTGGAAAATAGGATTATAATAATAACTCAAGAGGATCTTGTTGTAATAAAAGGTGCCACTTAAGTGTTGGCACAAAGACCAAGAAATGTTTATGCTGCAAATGGGGCAACCATTGTGCTAGCTGAAAGGGGTCAATTTGATATTGCAAAGAAAAATTTTACACGGGTACAAGAAGCTGTTGTAGGAAATATCTTTGTTCAGATGCCTAATGTGTGGGTAAATCTAGCACATTTTTACTTTGCACAAGGACAATTTGCACTTGGAGTGAAAATATTTATGTTGCAAATGGGGCAATCATTATAAAGTGTTGGCATAGAGGCCAGGAAATATTTATGCTGCAAATGGGGAAGCCATTGTGCTAGCTAAAAGGGGTCAATTTGATATTTCTAAGGAAATTTTTACATAGTTACAAGAAGTTGTTGTAGGAAAAATCTTTGTTTAGATGTCTAATGTGTGGTTAAATCTAGCACATGTTTACTTTGCACAAGGACAGTTTGTGCTTGCAGTGAAAATGTATCAAAATTGTTTGAGAAAATTCTATTTTGGCACTGACACCCAAATTGTATTATATTTAGCTCAAACACATTATGAAACAAAACAATGGCAAGATTGTAAAAGAATATTATTAAGAGTAGTATATTGTAACTACTATAAGTTTCCAATTAGAAAGCTATAGATTTTGTTTTTAATATAATGAGGGTTTCAAATTACCTCTAAATTCATTGTAGAGGGCATCCCCAAATTTGAATTTTTTGCATACTTCAAATACTTTGCAGCAAACACCCTTTCTCGCCTTTTCAAAATTCTTCGGGTCTTCTCCAAACATTTTTTATCGCCCATGCAAGTGTTGTAACTCAAAACACCTATTGTAGTTCACACACCTGACTGTTGTAAGTCAAAACCATGTGTGTCAGTGCCAGGTTTACCAATTGTTCGAGCTCCAGGCTAACCATCTACAATAATTTTTTTGAGCTTTGCAATGAATGCTAATAAACTTGAATTCATGAATCACACCAATACATCATGCGAATAATTGGCCAAAATGTTTTTTAATTTTTTTGTCTAATTTGTATTTGGTGACTAACTATTTATTCATTTTTATTTATGTGACTAAATAATTTCTTAGTCAATGACCAGATTAGTAAAAAAAATTCATTTATAGCTGAGTTGCAAAAAATTAGTAGAATTTAGCCATTTTAGTTGTCGTGACTAAAAATTATAGTCACCTAGTCATTTATTTGTCAAATTCTACTAGTGATACTTTGATCATTTGATTGATATACTTGTAAGTTTTGACCTTGATTTAAATCTATAGTGTGACAAGATGCTCCAAATTTTTGATTGGGCATACCCACATTTGTTGTGTCATTGAAGTTTGTAGGATATGTTGACCCTATGTATGGATGGTGTAGATGTGAGTTTGGATGAGTGATTGGCATTGTCATGCTTTCAAGTTTGAATTCTCAAGACCTCTAGGATAAATGTTTGAATGATGTGAGACTATGTCAATCCTAGAAAGTGTTTGGTGCACCTATCCTTGTTGGAATGTCCTTGATTTATTTCCAATGATAACAATTTGATAGGTTTCTAGGATCAATGTTGAATGATTTTGTGGATGGGTGAATCATGTGTAACTTTCAATTTCGACAAAATCTAGACTCAAGTTGGATTATTTTTATGAACTAGTTGATGTTGACGAAAACTTAGTCTAAGGGATTTTTTGTCACAATTTCAAGTTGTTTTGTGAAGTGAAATTTTTGGATGGTTTGATGTTTGATTCGATTGATCCTAATGTGAGACCTAAGAGGAAATTTTAACAAGACCAAGGTGTTGAAAAGCATGCATCTCCTTTTGTGTTTTGAGAACCTAGAAGACCAAATTATTTTGATAAAGAATTTTTCTATTGATACTAAAACGTTTTTTGATAAAAACAACTTTAAGCATGAATTTTCTTCTTTTTTTTATTTTTTGGAACCAAGTAACCAAAAATTTTTGAATCAAGTAACCAAGGGAAACTTTCTTTGTGGATTCAATTCTTAAAATCTGATTTAGCATGAATTATTTTACCACATAGAAGTCTTGATTATGAATTGTTTAAGACTAAGATGTCTACAAAAAAGCAAGTTGTTTTCCACAAAAGCTTGAAATTTTTTAAAACCAAAGTGTTAAATTATAGTTCCCTAGGTTTACTTTGACATAATTAGCAAAGATATGGACAAAGATACTAGGAAGCACACTAAAATATTGTTCAAATGATAAAAAGAAAAATATACTTAGATGCATGCAGTAGTATAATGTCTTTCAAGTGCACTCAATTATGTTCAAAGGGTTTGAATTTTTACTCATAACCATGTTAATGTTTATTTTGAGTGTTTGAATGATAAGAAATGTATTCACTGACTCAATAGGCAAGGGGGATATTTCAAAATATTTCTTGCATAAAGCTTAGTAAGAAAAGTTTGAAAACACATATCAAGCACATTCCTAGCTAGTAGTAAAGGAACGTCTCCTCACAGCAAAATTACCACGTAAAGGTTAATTCATATCTGGGTAGTGGGTGAATAGGGTATGCCAAGGTCATGTACCACCTTGACACCCCTAGCCTTGAAAGAGTGTGAACTCTAGCAAGACACCTTACGCCTCAACCATGGACAGGACATGGTAAGTAACTTCTCTTGACAATGCTATCACGATACACTACTATGAATCAATGCAATGACCAACTGGTCTTAGGCTTCTAAATAAAATGGCTCGTAGTTACTGAGTGAACACTCGTTAACATGAATATGAGACACTAAAGCCTCTAATCAACCCACGTGTGGTCTATACACCCACATATAAATTGACATGTGTGGTATACATCACATGATAGCACTACTAGCTTTCTCTTTCACACCTTTTATATAGCCCACTGCCAAATATGTGAACATAAATAAAATGTAGATCAAATACACCTAGAATCAACTAAGAACTAAGCATTCAACCTAATTAACCCACATTCCAAATGAAATTCTTGAGATGCTAACTAAGAATCCATTAAAAACATGAAATTGATCAAGGAAACCTAATTAAACACTCAGACCTCATCCAACTGGGGGATTAGTGTTGAGTTGATGTCGAAGGATCAGTTCTTTTCTAACCCCATTGATGAAAATCTTTGATTTGATATGTTGATGAAGATTGAACCATGAAATTGCTCACAAATGATGAAAATGGATATGAATTCTTGCGGCATAAGAGTACTCAAATAATTTGTGGATGAAATACTCATAGAAATTAGGGCTATTTATAAGATTTTTAGTTGAATCAATGGCTAAGATTGATTTGGTTAATCAATGGATGAAATTGAAAGATAGAGTATGGCATGGATCAAGCATGGATCAAGGATTCCAATCCATGTATGAGATCAAATATTGACATGGATCAATGATTCTAATCAAGGGCTCTAATTGAATTAAAATGTGCAAGTTCCTTAATTTTAGGAAGAATGTTGGAAGAGATTTCCATTTGGAGGGAAATATTTGAATTTGAATTGGAGGAATATTCCTTAGAATATTTTCTTGCAAGTGGGAGAAGTTAGAGGAATTAGAAGATATTAGTCAATTAAATAATTAATATATCATTTAATTATGCAAAATGTGAGAATTTAGGGTTTTAATTAAACAATTAGCTCATTTAATTAAAAGGGATTAATGACACTTAATAAAATAATTAAGATTATTTAATCAAATGAGAGGAATTAAGGATTTAACCAAATAATTTTTATTATTTAATCAAATAGGATGAAAACTAGCATGAAAGAGGTGAATTAATCCAATAATGTTGATTGTCTAATTAATAGAAGAAAATGATGAATTTATCAAGATTATTTAATTAAATAGACAAAAGAGGTCGAATCAAGATGAAAATGGTGTGAGTAAATTGAATATCAAATGCATGATATTGATCAAGACAATTTTAAGTGTCTACACTATCATATGAATTTTATATGGAGGAAGAATGTGAGAAGATGAGCTAGTAAATCTTTCTTCGAATTATTGATGGCAAGCCTTCAAAATTTGCTTCCTACTCTTTGTTGCCTCTTATTTTTGTAGTTAATAAGGCATATAGATTTCCTTCTTGTGAAAAAATTATTAAATGTTCTTTTGTAAATATTGTTTGGAATGGTGGTACCTCTCCTCAAAAGAACATTAATTATCATGTTGGTGCTTCTTTTGATCCTCCTAAGATAGGGAGATTTTGGTTGCACATTTTCTCCCCTTCCAATAGTTTTGGGGGTAGATGTTCAAAAGAATGAGGAATATTTATCTTCAAAAGGGATTAATTTATATATTTTAGCCTTGGCTTTATGATCTAAACCTTTGGATTTTTTATTAGTGGTGGCCTATTATGGAAGGGAAAATCAAAATTTACCCTTGTGCCAAGAGATTCTACATGGTTTCCTTCAACTCAGTCTCATATCAAAATATGGTTTTAGATGCTCATTCATGGTTCTAGGGCCAATACACCCTATTGTGAAAGCCACATGGTTTTCCTCTTTTAATATTCTCACTAAATCCATTAATATTTTGTTAGTTTGAATTCATCTCCCTAATCTACATCTTCACTTCTGACGTGACTTTTGTAATGAAATTTTTGGAAACTCTATGGTTTGTTTTATCAAGGTGGATCAAGAAACTACTATTTCTCTCACACCAACTATGTGTGTATTCCTACATAATTGGTTTTTTTCCAAAACCCTCTTGATAGAGGTTGTTTTGGAGGTGGAGGCTCACTCTTGGAGTCAAATTTTGGATTGTGAAGACATTCCCTTTTGTTGTAGGTGGTTCTTTTCCACAAAACATTTGGTAAATTAGATTGCATGTGCCTTGTGATCTTGAGATCTTCCTTGTAATGGAAGAACATTTATCAATGAATACCTTATTGTGGATGTGATAAAGGATGTCTCTAATTCAAAGGTTGTTGATCCTCTAGCTATTGATGAGATGGTGGTCTCTTTTCCATCTGCATTGTTAAATTATCCCTTTGTAGTTAGTTCCCCTAATATAGTGTTTTTTATTCCTCCTCTTGATGTGCCTATTTTGACTTGTAGTCCCCCCTTTCTTAAATTAGTTGATATGGATATTGAGGTTTCATTGTACCATGGTCCAAACAAGAAAGAAAGGTCTTTTGAAATATGTTTCTCAATCCCACACCCAAGTTAAGGGTGTGAGAATTTCTAGGTTTGGGTATGGTCACTAGTAGAATTTGGCAAACAAATGACTAGGTGACTAAAACTTTTAGTCACAACAACTAAAAATGACTAAACTCTACTAATTGTTTGCAACTCAGTTATAAATGGGTAAATAAATGACTAATTTGATTGTTGACTAAAAATTATTTAGTCACACAAATAAAAATGACTAAATAGTTAGTCATTTATTTAGTCACAGTCCATTTGAATAAATAATTTAAGGAAACAAGAATATAGCCTGCCAAAATACTCAAAAAATTTAATAAACATACTCAAACTTTCGTCGAAATCTTATTTCCAGGCGTAGCCCACCAAAATAGAGTTTTCATTTTAATAAACGTACTCTAAAGCCTTCGTAAAAACCTTATTTTTAGGCATAGCCTACCAAGTTTCAGTAAAGAATGACAGAGAATGGTAAGGAGATGTGTGTGATAGGAGGCATAGGATTCATTGCTACTTATCTCATTCTTTCTCTACTCAACAAGGGTTACATTGTTCATGCTACTGTTTGTAATCCAGGTATTTAATTGACATATATTTGCATAATCTCAAATTCCTTCAGATTCTTTTGAAGTATCAATGTATCCTATATAGGGTTTAGAATGGTTTATTTTAATTTAAAAAAATAAATCAGATGTTTTTGAAGTATCAATGTATCCTAGATAGGTTTTAGAATGATTTCTTTTAATTTAAAAAAATAAATCAAATGCTTTTGAAGTATCAATGTATCCTATATAGGGTTTAGAATGATTTCTTTTAATTTAAAAAATAAATCAAATGCTTTTGAAGTAACAATGTATCCTATATAGGGTTTTAAATGATTTATTTTAATTTTAAAAAATAAATAAATGATGTATTTTCCTGTGATTAGATAATGTAGAGATATCCTAAATCTGCCCCAGCACACTGTCCTCTTTAGCATTGTATTCATTACTCCAATTACTAGGGTTTTGCATGTGACATATTTAATATCTTCATGACAGTGGCTTTTAAATAGATCTCAGTCTTTTCTTTAATCCTTATCATGGTAACCCTTGAGTTCCATAATCCACCTTCAATCTCTTCTAAGAATGTTGTCTTAATCTAGACTACATAGTATGCATATAAAGCAAGTCCTTCATACCTACCATTGTTCCAAACCACCACTCATTGCCTTGCTTAAAATGTTGCCTTGATAAGCATAATAGCATGTTTTAAAATCATGGTTGCCTATGATTGACCATTAAGGTCACTACTTTCATCAAGATACAATGGGATTTTTGTCTTCAAACTCAAGGCATTATGCAAGATAACATTTTAAATTGTTTGTTGTGTATGATTTAATTTTCTTGCATAATTACTTCTTTGCTAACTACCTTTAAGACTAGATGTTGCACCCTCAACTGCAATCTCAAATAGCTCACTCACTGTCACTTGAAGATTCCTTTCATGAGCATCCTTCTATAAAATAAAACTATGCCCTATATAATACCTACTTAATACAAGGGACTCATTGTTTCATGGTATTGTGGGTCTTAAGATCCTTCAACCCTATTGTCACTACTTCATAGTTCATAAGGTATTATTCACTATTCTCCCATCTTTTATGAGTCTCAAAACATTCCTCAAACATGCAATCCACTACCTGCATTATACAATGGCTAAGAAGAAACATTGAACCTATGATTACCATTGTTACTTCATTTGGGTAGTCATTCCTTGATTGTATTTTCCTTGTCTAACATTACCAATAGCATTTGAAAAACCCTTAAGGTTGGCAAGGGGGTAAGGAAACTCACTATTAAAATATCCACTTTACTATGCAAGGTTTGAGATTTATTATCTTATCACTGCTCAACCTCTTTTTTACTATCACACCTCAAGTGACTGTCATTCTTCTTACCATAGATTGCATTTACAAATGTCACTGAGCTACATAGTGTGCTTGTTATTGGCTACAATATTTAGATTGTAAGATTTTGTTATTGGATACAATATCTCAATCTTTTTAGTATTGAAACCTCACTAATCCACTAGAGTTATGGTTTATGTTTCTACAGAGGCCTAGCGTTTGTACCCTAGTCATGCTCTTACCAAAACCCTTAAATCTTGGGTCAGAAAATTAGTTGTCTTGACAGGGTTGTGGTATGATCTTGGTTTGTATTCTAGAGTGTGTGGGAAGCTTTTGTTTGATCACTAAGGTTTGTAAACCTGATTAGGGAAATGTATCCTATATAGCATGGTTCTGTCTTTAATACTTTCTATAATGGTTATTAGCATATCACATTATTATAGTTTGTGGTAACCCGAGATTGCATTCAAGTATGTAACAAACTTGGTTTGTAGTTTAAGTTGTACACTTTTAAGTAACATTCATAAGGTTTAGAAAATCTTCATCACTCTCTAGAATAGCCCATTAAACATGGGTTGTGCTTAAATGCACTACATAATTGATATAACACAACCACTCTACATATCAACCAAAGTTATAGGCTCTTTATTGCAACAAGAGGTAATCGATTTTAGTTAACTCCTACTAACATACTTTTGGAATAAATGTTTGACTGCATTACTATGAGTGTGAATAATTTTTCTTTTTTCTTATAATAAATTCATTGAGAGTTGTAGTAGAAAGCTTCTTATGCTGAAACCCATCCTGTAAACTTGCTTTAAGATACATTTAGGAGGCTTCATTGATTTTTTGTGATTTAAACAACTTTTGTTTTGATAGTAAATGACATTGGATTCTTTCTAAAACTGAAATG
Source organism: Sequoiadendron giganteum (assembly GCA_007115665.2). Classification (NCBI taxonomy): domain Eukaryota; kingdom Viridiplantae; phylum Streptophyta; class Pinopsida; order Cupressales; family Cupressaceae; genus Sequoiadendron; species Sequoiadendron giganteum. The sequence continues at coordinate 275,663,779 of CM021103.1, read as the reverse complement.
ATTTATTAATTATGGTTTTATGATGATTAAATGTTTTATTTAGAAGGGGTTAATATATGCCATTTTTATGTGCAAGAAGAATAGATTGTGATGCAACATTCGGGTATGGACGGTTTAGGAAAACTTGGATTGCTCTCAGTGACATAACCAGGTTGAGGAGTACTCTCAGTTGGCCTAAAAAAATTTCGAGTGTTTTTGCTCAGAAGCAGAACCTGAGTATAGGAATTTTCAAATATCCGACAAAGGAAGTTCCTTTATTCTAAAGATAAAATAATAAATCTACTGTTCCAATTTCACTTCCAACTTGAGATCTTTAATATCTGATAGAGAAAGTTCGTACATTCTAAAGATAATTTCATAAATTTTTTGGCCCACTATTAGATCCAATTTGAGGTCATGAAGCTCTGACAAAGGAAGTTCCTACATTCTAAAGATAAAAACATAAATTTTATTGGTCCAATTTGAGATCCAATTTGAGGTCGTGAAGCTCTGACAAAGAAGGTTTCTACATTCTAAAGATAAAATCATAAATCTGCTTGGTTCAATTTGAGGTCCAATTGTAAGGATTTGTTTTTTTAATTATACTTTCTGGTATTTGGCTTTATACAAATTGTTACTTTAGAATTATGGAATTGATTTTCTTCTAATGTTTTCAACCCTCATTTCAGGGAAGAGCTCCGAAGATGGCTCCTTCAGACGGAGACTACACTTTTTCGCTATAGGTTATGTCTAGAAACACCAGAAGCTCAGGTACTATCATACTTAGGTACAACAAAGTTTGAGGTGAATTACACTTAGTATTTTATGTTGATATGGATATTTTCTTGCTTGTAGTTAATTGTTGTAGCATAACAGATAGGCTAAATATTTGTTCATGTACCATTATTTGAAATTTGAAATTTCTATACCTTATTCTAGGAGTAAATCATAGGGGGAGTCTATACATAAGATATAATTGTTTCAAATTCAAAATTGTTGGCTCTTTCACAATTGTTTGTTTCATTTATTTGATCTAAGACAAGCTACTATATAGAAGATGCTCTCAAAATCACAGTAAAATCCTTTGTTTTGAGATGACTATTCATAATCTTTCCCATCATAACAATGAACAAAAGCATCAATCATTAACCTAAACTTTGAAAGAGTTTCATCAAATTCTACTTTTCCACTCTCTTTTCCATTCTAAATTTTATCCCCAATTTCATCCATGAAGAACTTCCTCATGTTGTAGATCGTGTTGTTAGCCATAAGTCTACTAGGTTTCAAGGATGGCTTCGAGTTTTTACCCAAGCAATAATTGACAAAATTCGGCCTTACCAGATTAGGTCATTAGCCATAACTTTACGAGGTGTCAAGGATGGCTTCAAGTTTTTACCCAAGTAGCAATTAAAAAAATTCAGCCTTACCAGATTAAGCAGCAATTGACAAAATTCGACCTTACCAGATTATAGAGTGAATTTTTTCAATTGTTGTTTGGGTAAAAACTCGAAGCCATCCTTGACACTTGGTAAAGTTATGGCTAATAGCAGGATGTACAACATGAGGAAGTTCTTTATGGATGAAATTAGGAATAAAATTTAGAATGGAAAAGATAGTGGAAAAGTAGAATTTGATGAAACTCTTGCAAAGTTCAACTTAATGACCAATGCGTGTGTTCATTGTTATGATGGAAAAGATTCTGAAAATTCATCTCAGAATAAAGGATTTTATTGTGATTTTAAGAGCATATTTTGTACAACAAGTTGTCTTAGATCAAATAAATGAAGAAAATAATTATGAAAGAGCCAACAATTTTGAATTTGAAACAATTATGTCTTATGTATAGACTCCCCCTATGATTTTCTCCTATAATATGGTATAGCAATTTAAAATTTCAAATAATGGTGCATGGACAAATATTTAGCCTACTATTATGCTACAACAATTAACTACAAGCTAGAACATAACCCTATCAACATAAATTAGCAGGTGTAATTCCTTTCAAAGTCTGTTGTGGTAATTGCTTTATAAGGAAGTTTTCACTCCATGAACATTCTCTATGCACATCGGTATTTTGGTTATTATCTTGATCTCATTTGTGATCAAAAGAATAGTGAAGTTCATTGCATAGCTAATGACCATTTTGAAGTGCTACGATCCAATTCTCTTTTACTTCTTACTCATTATGTTCTCAATCACCATGTGCAAATGACTTAAAGGATAGATATTTGTCACCATTTGATAGTAACTATTTATTGGTGTAACCATTGCTATGTTTATTGGGACTATCATCCCTATACGATGGTTTCATAAGACTATTTTTTCAAGGTAGTAGATGGTTGTGACAAGTTTCCTAAGACTGTTGTGACAAGTTTCATAACACCACCATATCGCAAGAGCCAAGAAGACACAGTGCAATGTAGTGATAACATCCTGCATTACCACGAAGGTCGAGCAATAAATGTGCAGTATGGCGGTAACTCAAATACTTCTCCTGCATCCTTGTAAGATCCAAGAAGACAAGGTGTGGTTTAGTGGTAACATCTCACATTACCACGAAGGCCAAGCAATAATGGTGTAGTGTAGTGGTAACATCCTGCATTACTACGAAGGACGAGCAATAATGGTGTGGTGTAGTGGTAACATCCCACATCACCACAAGGATCATGTCAAAATGGTGTGGTATCATGGTTAAACTATATAAAGAAATATTGCATTTCTTTGAGGCATTTTTTTGAAACAGTTTTCTTGCCTTATGTATATTTCTTTCACATTTTCATGTATGTCTAGAAGGGCACTTGTAACTACAACATATGACAAAAAAAATCCCTGTTGTTATGCTTTGATGGATTTCCCTTCATTATTACTGGATATCTGATGTAGTGCATATTATTATAGTGTAAGCCTATTTTTCAGATTGTTTCATTTAGCATCACCAATATTCTCCACAAGAACATTGTCCCTATTTAAAATGATGGAAATGGTTCACATCTCTTAGAACAATTTCTCTCACAACAATCTTGGAGATGAATTTAGATGTTGTGTGAAAATCAAAACATACTCGAAGGTTCTTAACAACTCTAATATTTGTACTAGGGGCCATGTATAATAAACCAAATGCAATTGCTAACTTTTCACTATGGTGGCAGATAAATGATTATTTTTTCTTCTATTCCAGAACATTGAGTAAAAGTCTTGAATCTAGAAATACCTTGCTTCCTTCATTTTCCAAGCCAATTTCTCTAATTTTGCATAGATCTCCCATGTTTTTGGATGTGATCTGTCTCCTACACAAAAATCATGTACCCATTTATGCCCTTCAATCCAACTACATGCAGGTATATTTTTCATTCCTCTATCTTTCATCAATCTCCTTACTATTTGAACCTCACCACACCTACCCACTTTTGTACAGATGTTTTAGAGAAGAACATAAGTTGCAACATTTTTAGTATCCAACTAAAAAAGAATTTTTTTTGGAGTACTTAGCCTATATTCATATATGATCCATAGGAACCAAAGGTTTAACTGGCATCTTAGTAATAATGTTTAGGGTGTCCTCAAGATATCTAGCATGGGCATGAAGGTCAACCATGCACACCTAATGATCAACTATATATGTAATGTAATAAGGTTTACTGATGTGTGAAGTATGTGCAACCCTGATCCACTAAACCTGCATGATTGCATGCATCTAGAACACAAGCAAATCTTATAATGTTGATGTTCTAGAGTACTTCATTAATTCAAAGATTTTGAGAGCTTTTTTGCAAAATCCAGTTTGTGCACATTCTACAATCATATCATTTCATTCCATGAGATGACATCTCTTTGAGGCATTTTCTCAAACAACTCATTTTGTACTATATTTTGGTGTCAAATCTTTGGTAATTATGGTTAGTTTCATTACATTCAAATTCTAAATTATGGGAAATTATATACAGTAAATGGATTGATGGATGTATTAGAACCCAAAATTTCCACTAAATTCCTAAGGGTTTTTTCCCATTTTGAGCCTAAAAATTTCACTATCTTTCTCATAAAAAGTCATTCACTACCTTCTACAATGCTAAAATAGCCTTTACCCTTATACTGTTGCCTTATTTTGGCCTATATAACCCTTTATTTTCCTATCTTTTCATATAAAATTCATATTCCCCATCCAAACCTTATAGCCCTTCCCTAATATTTATCTTTTTATATCATACTGCTTTACCATGGCCTCCCATAATGGGCTCGCAGTATGGAAGTAGCGGTGAGTGAAATTCATATTATCCCTTACTGCTATACCGCGGAGGGTCATGTCAAGGCTCACAGTGTTGCGATAAAGGGTTAGCAAGCGGTGGGCAATGGTAGCGGATAAGGAAGCAAGAAGAAAATGTTTACCACGCCACCATACGCAATTAAACCATAGACCATGGTGACTACGGTGGTCAAGAGGAAGTGGTGAGATGACAGTTAACGGGTCACCGTGGTACTACCAGTGGTCGAAGCTGGGATCACAGTAAGGCGGTAGAAAAGACAGAGGAGTCGGTCACCGCGCAACCGCAGGGTGTAAGCATCGAGACAACGGTAGAGCGGTGGAGGAAGGATAGACCATGATAGTCAAACCACCGTACCGCTGATAGATGAAGTGAAGACTATGGTGAGGCGGTAAATAGCCAGAGTTAACAGTTGATGTCAAACCGCCATGTCGCAGGGTGCAAACAATATGCCAGTGGTTGAGCGGTAAGGAAGCGGTAGGAAGGTAGATGCTGACAGAGCAGTCAAAGTCAAAGACCTCCATACCACCAGGATTTAAAATGTTGACCATGATAAAGTGGCAATGATAAAAGAAGACTTCACAGCAATAAATGAAATATAAAAAACGGGAAAGGTATTAGATTAAAATCAAATGCAGAAGTATGGAAAAATATTTAATTTGCCGATAAGGCAATCCAATTAAATATTTTAATCTCTGTCAAAGAATATAAAATGGTTTTACCAAGAAAGTGAATGGTTGCAACTCTTGGTATGTAATGTATAAATAATTTGAAAAATCAGTTGCAGAGGGAGGAGAGAGTAGTAATTAGAGTAGTAGTTAGATTTTTCCAGAAATTGGAACTGGGAATGTAAATAGTGACAAATCCTTTTTTGAAGCAAAGCAATGGATGAATTATTTTTGGATCGATGAAACCTTTACTGTGTTCAGTTTTTGTGTTATAATCATTTATATTTCTTATCTAGTTGTCTCCAACTTGAAGTCCTCTGATCATTTAAGTTAATGTATCAAGCATATGTGTGATTTATCAAGGTGCATTTTCCCACTTTGTGTGATTTTTATTTGCTGGTGTCTGCAAGTCTGAATTAAATTCCTTTAAGTAAGTCACAATGACTTAGGATTTCTTTTGGAATGTTGAAGTAGAATTTGGTAAGAAAACAGTCCAGCATAATTTATGCAAGTCATAAATTAATGAAGTCACATGCCAGTCATTAAAACTTCATTTCATAAAGTTCCTAGCAACTTGAATTAAACCAGAGAAGGAAACACACATAATTCTTAATTTTGACTCCATTTCCCATGTGGATAGAAGGCACTAATCTGCCACAACCCAGAGGTAAAATTTCATATCAAACAATTTATTCAAAATCCTTTCTTTTGTGCAGTAGGAGTAGGAGTAGTATAGTGATTTTGTCTATCCACTTCCATTTTCCATTTTGGGTAGATTGATTCACCAGGAAGTACATTACAATCTGCATCATTCACATAGGTTCACCTGCCTTGGTCTAGCAGAACCTAAAGAGAAGAAGGTTCAATTGCATCAATTAGCCTTGTACATTGGCCAAAAGCATTGTGAGAGTTTGGAAACCTCTCGTGGTTCAAACCTGTGTTTTTGAGACCCAACAAGATGTTTAGATAGTGAAATTATCTCTCTTAGAAATTAACTAAAATATCTAGAAGGATTATTTTAATTAAAGAGGATTTTATGGTTATTTTTGTAATAATGATTAACAATGATTTTACAGTGTAGCTAGTTTGCTATTTTCATTCAAGATACAAGTCATCAAAGTCTAGCAAATACCAAGAAGATGAGTCATCAAAGCCAAGCACATACCAAGAAGATGGTACTCTACTTCAAACCCTCAACCTCACTTAGTTTAGTCTACTTACATGGGGATATTAAGGAAGTTGGTAAAATAATAATATACATCATTTTTTGTTTGTGGAGGAGAATCCTATGAGATTAAATATGGTAGTGGATCAATATCCGGTTTCTTAAGTAAAGATGATGTCACAGTTGGGAAAATTGTTGTGAAACATAAGGTTAGAAATTTTTGGATGTTAAGGCTTCCCAATTGGATATCAAAGATCTTTTCTCATCAACTTAATTTGGAATTTATGTATAAATGGATTCTTCCATGGTGCAAGTCTTTACTCAGACAACACATGAACCAGGGTTGACATTTTTGTTTTCTAAATAAGTCTAATGGCATTCTTGGGCTTGGTTTCTAGGAATTTTTTGTTGATAATGTTGTTCCAGTCTAGTTAGTGTTGATAGTCTTCATTCCATAATGTCAACCTCATTCTATAATATGATCATATCACCTTTCTTAAACTTTGAACAAAGTTCTAAAATCAAGGGTTCAATATACATATTTTAGGCCTATGTTGAACATCTATTTAATGCATTTGTTGACAAGGATACAATTTTTTAACTGATTTATCTTTCTACTGTGTTTGGACTTTCTTTTGTAAACTTGCAATATACAATGCACTTTTATTCTTTCTAAATTGAGACTAATATTAATTTTGTTGGTTGTATTGAGGCACAACTTCATTCATGGTGGAAAAGGTAGCACCCTATTTCTCATATCAAATGGCATATTGCATAGAAAGGAGGAAATATTCTGGTTGGGTTATTGTTGATTGTGTTGAAGGAGAGAGCTTCATATATGGGATACGATCAACACTCTCCTTGGATTCTACATGTTACAACTTGCTCCAAGAAGATTTCCCACGTTGTAGAAGTTTTAAGAGATGAAAGGGGCATGTGCTCGCATTGAAGGGCTTCGAGAATGTGTTTCCATCATTGCAAAAGTCTTTTGGAGAAGATTCTTTCTTGTAGTCATTTCGAGATGCAATATTGTAACTCGGATTTTTAGTCTTGTGATTGAAAATAACAATTGTAATACTATATTTGTAAGCTATAACTAGAACACCTTTCTTTTATTAATAAAGTTCACCAAGTTTTCCTTCTCAATGGTTGTCTTATTGTGTTCTTGATGTGTATTTTTGCATTTTATGCTTAGATCCTCAAATATCAATCAATTAAAATGACTAAATATACTACTAATTGACATCAATTAATAATTAAATTGACTAAATATACTACCAATTGACATAAATCAATGAATAGTGAATAAATATGACTACATATATGACCAGTGAAATCAGTGAATAAAAATGACTAAATATACTACCAAATTACAACAATCAATGACTAAATCAATGACTAAATATATCAGTGGAAAACAAGTGACTAAATAAGTGACCAGATCACAACAATGAATTAATAAATATACTACCAAATCAATCAATCAAAAAAACTAATAAATGACTAAAAATGATTTAGTCATCAATCTGGTTGCATTATATATGACTAGCAATAAACTACTAGTGGTCACGTGACCAACTATAGTAATTTATAAGTAGTTTTTAGTAGTTTTTTCAGTAGTTTATTATTGTTTATGTACTAGTGGGTATTGTTTAGTCCCTTTTTTTATAAAAACTGCCCCTCAATTTCTACCAATTTTTCTTTTGTAGATCAATTGAAGATAAATACCAAACTTAACCATGAACATCCTCCATGTAGCTTAGAAGTGTTAACTTCAAAATTTCTTCATTTACCATGGTGGCATTGACTAAACATCGCCACTTATTTTCATACACATGGGAGTGATAAGCTCCCAAGGTTAAGGTCATTCATAGACCCTGACCTAAGCCTCGAGGGTTCATTCTTGATGAACTTGCCTATGTATCCCTTTGTAGGAAATCAGAGGCTTCATAGTTTTCCCTTCAATAATAGAGGGAGTTCATCCTCTCCTCTTGTATGAGATCTATGATCTCACCTTAATCCATAACTATTCATTAAACTTAGTCCAATCATTATATAATGATAGCTATTTATCATCAAAAGTTGGTTCCATACCAAATATTACCAAACCATAACATACAAATATACACAAATACACTAGGGTCATATTATTCCATAATTCCCCAATTCCCTTAGTGAGAAACTCAAGAATTCATCACATATACACAGGGTGATCAACTCATACACATCACATATACATAGAGACTAGCTCTAATAAACATCACATATACACAATAACTATATCTAGCATACGTCACACATATACACAATGACTAGCTTTATCATACATCATAAATACCCAATGACTAGCTTTAACATATGTCACATATACACAATGAGTATCTCGAGCATGCATCACATATATAAGGTGACTAGCTAATACACATAAAAATTCCAACAAGGATTGGATCAAACACATCACAAGTACATTAGTGGCAGCTCATAAGTACATCACCTCACAACTGTGACTAACTTGAGAATACATCACATATATCTAGTGTGAAAATCCACACAATAAATCACATGTTCACATAAGGAACAATAAGTAAAGTGGAAATGGATGCAACCTATTGCATGCATCAACCCACTACTTGATTCTCAGTCACATAAGCGTGCTACATGACAATAATCAAGAATCTTGTACTTCTTGATGTCATCACTAGCAAGGGCACTAATATAACAATGATCACAACCTTAGGACATTTACATAAGTACTTAGGGAGGCATTAGAATATAAACACACACAATTATATATATAATTTCATTTCTCTTCATGATCCCAAGGGTTACCTACCTTTGGTAATCCAAGATACCATTTTCCACATTGGGATAGGCCACTATAATATGGGACATGTTCAACTATTACCTACCTATTATTTATTAGAAACTCTCTTCCCTATAGTCCATTAGATGACTAATCAAACAAGGTGGTCCATTTCTTGCATGCTATTAGCAGAAAACCATTTAACCATCTAGCATGCATTGGATGTCCATCATCAGCATGTCGCTAGCCCCAAGGCCCGCATGCTCCTAGTGGAATCTATCCAAGCCTTTAGAGTAACATGGGGTATGCATCACCAGAATTTCATTGGCCTCAAGGCCCACATGCTCCTAGCAGAATCTATCCTGCTATCCAAGTGGTGTGACTAATAGTCTGCCAGCATAATATTCTCCTTGACTCTTGTCAGTCTCGAGCATGGATAAGCTTATCTCTGAACAGGTCATAGGATTTTCCATCAGTGATCACCTAGGATGGATAGGAATAGCCTACATGTTAGAGGATTACCACCTCAACCCATGCCCTCGTAGGTTCCTACTCCATCCATTGTCATAAAATTTAGCACCTACACCTAGCTTAGTACTATAACTAGAAGAGAGATTCCTAATTAGGAATGAGTAGATCACAATCAAATGATTTACGAGCCTATACATAGTCATATAAGTCTAAGGTTAATTATTCACAACACATAAAATAAATCACTTAAAACCAACATGAGGTGAGACCAACTCAACATGTAACCACTACCAAGTATTCCAACCCATTCCCTTCATTTGACTTAGTATTCAAAGATGCATTATGTATTAAATACAAGTTATTAGGTTTTCTTAACTCTTTCATAACTATCTAATACCCATTAAAGCCTCATTTGAAGCCTACTGAAGAGAGAAGGTCAAATCAATTAGGAACAACCCCAAAATCTAGGAGTTATCCCCCTACGGACTTGAGGTCATAAAGGCATCCTTCCCCCAAGGATCACCTATGTACCTACTTTCAAATGGATCAAAGTCACACATAGTTCTCCTTACAAGGTCTCTCAAAGGACCTACACATAGGTTTCCATGACCAATGTTTCATTAGTTACTATGTCATACTCCAATATCATTCCTTTAATTATTCCTAACAATTAATAGTACCTAACAACTAGCCAAGAATTCCAACACAATTCCCAATTTATCCAACATAAATTATAGCATTTCCATCTAAGGACATGAAGATCTCTAATTACACTTCCCATTGATATTGATCCTAATTCAAAGTGAGCATCCTAGAACCCTTAAAAGTACATAAAAAGGACATCATGCCACATTTGGTACCTGTTATCAACAAGATTGCACTCGTGTACGAAAGAAAAAATACCTTGTGATCCTTGTAACATGGGAATAATTTTAGGTTTTGGGTAAATACCTTGTGATCCTTGTAACATGGGAATAATTTTAGGTTTTGGGTACCCTATGTTGAAAGTAGACCTTTGGATTACAAGCCAACTTCCCTTAAGTTTTTCTAATGATGGACTATAATTTTTTATGGAAAAGGGTAGAAGGCTTTAAATGAATGCATGAACTGAACTTAAAATGGTGGTGATGCACCTAAACGATAATGATGGCTAAACTACAAACTGATTCACAACTATTTTCTGGAAAACTATTTACACAGTTCAAAAGTTGATCACAAAAATGTTTCCAAAGAAGGCCAAATAGTTTGTCTTTTTAGAAGGAAAATAAATTCTCACAACTTGAAGAAAAAATTGAATATAAGCACAACCTAAGACCTGTGATGTGATGTACAATTATGAATGAGACAAAACTAAAGATCCTGATGACTAAAACACAATAATTTCATCAAATCATTCATAAAGACACTTTATATAATTCTAAAGAGGAAAACTTAATAAATTTTGAATGAAAAAAGAATGTATCTTTGCACTTAATTGACCAAAATGAAAACCAAAACTCTACTACTGTATTAAATTGTAAATAAAAAATGAGTTACAAATCTTAGTCTCTTTGTACAATAGGTGTGCAAGAAGAGATGAAAATAAGAACTCGGGAAAAAAGAAAGAATGTTTTCCATAAATACAATGATGGCATGCATAATGTGCCCAAAAGGTGGAAATCCAAGCTAACTGGAAGTGAAAATATCTTTTTGAATCCTCTCTCACGAGCAAAAGAGAAAATGCCTAAAAATGGGATCCACCAATGTTGTTAATTGAGCTTAAACAACTCAAAACTCTGTCTCATACTGTATCTAACAAATGTGTAACTCTAAATGGCTCCAATTTGCATGGAGGTGGCACTGAAAGTGAACTAAAAGTGAGAAAAAGCATTGCATGCTTGTTCACGACCAAAGGAAAAAACCCTAGAAAAAAGGGCAAAACAGAAGTGATCAGCATTGAAACAACTCCAAACTCATCCTCATGACCCACCTGGCTCAAGTGAACTCAAAAAAGACTCAATTTTGACTAAAATTCAAAGAGCATCTCCAAATAATAAGGTGCATGAATTACTCTAGTTTTACTCTATCAACTGAAAAAGACTCAAACTATAGTCGAACTCAACTCCTGATTTTGCATGATTTGGAGTGAAGTTGACTGATTCGTTACCTCTAATTTTGAAATTACATGATAAATATTAAGGTGAATATTCTCCTTAATATTTAATTACAATTCTTATTTTATCAAACATATGCAAAATAATAAGTGAAGAATGCTTTCACTTGAAAATCCTTGATAATTCTAAAATTTGACTTCACAAGTCACATGATTTTTTAAATCATTAGGTACGTATTGACTTGTGTTCATCAACCATGGCATAATAATATGATAATATTTTATTTTAAAACATATTCAAAAAACCCCATCATTCGAATTAGGGTGAGTAAAATACTCAAACCCTAAAACTTTCATTCATTCTTCATCTTGCACTTTTGGAGAAACCCTATTGCTACACCACCATGAGTTATAGGGTTTGAGCTCAAAGTTCACCATTCCTTGTTGTTTTTGAGATATTTTTATAGAGAAACATATAGGAAAAGCAAGGTAATCCCTCCTATCATAATATGGTGATTATTCTCCATTTGTGAAGCATTTACAGGCCCTCTAGTCATGGCCATACACATTACTAATGTATTTTTTTCTGTGTTTCATTTTTTGTTGGTTCTTTTCTTGCCTTGGCCGCCATTGGAGAAATTGGTCATGAGTATTTTGAAGGAAAATGTGGGAAAACTTGCAGCCCTTCATATATTTTTATCTCAGCTAACAAAAAGAGGGTAAGCCTTTTCAATCAAAACTCTACATTGTCACTTTATTTCTTGTAGAACAAGCTCAATTTGAGCTTGAGATAGTTGTAAAATGATTGGAATATTTGTTATGCACATGCATTATCTATCTTGTAGTCATGTCCATACATTTTATCATTTGGGTATTATTATTTTCCTTAAGGGTTTTTTGGATGATCATTGTTTTGGCCCTCCACTATCTCGAATACTTTACAAGCCTCTCAATGTCTTGATACTGATCAATAATCAGTGTTCGCCTTGTGCTATTTAAGAAACATTATTTGATTCTCCAGACATGAAAGATCTTCATACTTTCTACAATAATCTTCCAACATAATATGCTCCTTGACTCTTGTCAATCTCGAGCATTGATAAGCTTATCTATGAGCAAGTCATAGGATTTTCCATCAATGATCACCTAGGATAGATAGGAATATCCTACATGTCAACAGATTACCACCTCGACCTATGCCCTTGTAGGGTCCTATGCCATCCATTGTCATAAAATTTATCACCTATACCCAATTTAGCACTATATCTAGAAGAGAGATTCCTAATTAGGAATGAGTAGATCACAATCGACTAATTTACGAGCCTATACATAGTCATATAAGTCTAAGTTTAGTTTTTCACAACAAATAAAATAAATCACTTAGAACCAACATGAGGTGAGACCAACCCAACATGTAACCACTACCAAGTAGTCCAACCCATTCTCTTCATTTGACTTACTATTCAAAGAAATATTTTGTATTAAATACAAGTTATTAGGTTTTCTTGACTCTTTCATAACCATTTAATACCCATTAAATCCTCATTTGAATCCTACTGAAGAGAAGGTCAAATCAATTAAGAACAACCCCCAAATCTAGGATTTATCCCCCTATGAACTTGAGGTCACAAAGGCATCCTTTTCCCAAGGATCACCTACATACCCACTTTCAAATGGATCAAAGTCACACATAGTTCTCCTTACAAGGTTTGTCAAAGTACCTGTGCACAGGTTCCCATGACCAATGTTTCATTAGTTACTATGTCATACTCCAATAGAATTCATTTGAGGATTCCTAAAAATTAATAGTACCTAATGACCAGCCAAGAATTCCAACACAATTCCCAATTTATCTAACATAAATTATAGCATTTCCATCTAAGGACATCAAGATCTCTAATTACACTTCCCATTGATATTGATCCTAATTCGAAGTGAGCATCCCAAAACACTTACAAGTACATAGCAAGGACATCATGTCACATTTGGTACCCTAATGATATTACCACAGTTTAGATTATAGGGTCCTATTTAGGTTTACAACATGATTTGGTGATCTTAGATATCACCAAGGAATTAGTTCTTGATGTCTTAAACTAATTTATTATACTAATGAGAAATCCCTTAGCAGTCATGCATGATAATAGCCCAATAGAATAAATATCACCATTAGGATAAATTTCCTAGTAATAAGGGGAGCAATACTCAAGATCTACTCACAATATGATATTATGCTAGTATGGTCAATCATCATGATCATATTAAATGATAACATCAATCTCAAGTAGAACATCATAACTCTATAAGGCCATACAAAATTATCAAAACTTTGAAAGACATAACACAATAGCTATAAATTTTCTCCATGCAAAGTCAGTACGCAAGTTGACTCTAGACACTTCACAACACTAAATTCATTGGATCAACATCTAAGGTGTACATCCAATAGAAATATATATTTTTAATCTCTTAATATTCTTTACCTTCTAATTTTAGTTGCCTCATGATGCAATTGAATACTCTTATATCAAATATTTCCAATATAACCTCCTAGGTCTTATAACATAGGTGTATATTGGCTTTACACAACATACCATCCTCTAGATCAACTAGATAGAATCCCTTCCTTAATTCCCATTATAGTTTTCTTATTGGGGCTATTATACTTAAGGGGTCAATAAACATCATGTAGCCATAATATTGATATGATGCAAGAACAATGTAAAATCCTCGATAAGGCTCCTGATGGGGTCCCACTTCAGTATGGTTTGATGATATTGAGAATCCTAATAATATATGATATCATCCTAATAAATCAACATAAATTCCATTTGAACGTCAAAGGCATATGCCAATGTTTATAAACTAGCATTAAGCATGATCAATGTTTGAGTCACACTCTAGATTATTGACAACACTAGGCTCATCATATCTCTATTTAAAGAATAAACTCCATAATATTAGTAGTAATAATATTCTTAATGTTCTAGTTTCATCTTCCTTATGGTTTAACCCCTATTCTTGTAATAGCTTGGTTCTTGGACTAGATAGTTTTTGAACTTGACATTTATAACTAAATGCTTCATGTAATTGAAAACACTAACATGGTAGGATACCAACCATAACATAATATTTTCTTGACATAATTACCAAATATAGAGAACTCATGTTTAAGGCTCGTCCACTAACCTTAGATATATTAAACAAGTCTTATAATTATTGTTAATAGCCATGATAAGAACTTTTGTCATAGTCTTTAAAACTCTTGTCTTCAAGATAAATACACCTTGTAGGCTATAGGGTATTTTCCAACTATAAGAAGACATTCAAGTATCTTTGCACATAATAGAATTTCCTAAGGCAATTGCACATTTTGAGAGTCAATTTCACCACACTAACATAAAGTAAAGATTTTCTCAAGAAAAATTGGTTGTCAAACATGGTATATGTCCAAATGAAAGATTTTTAGTTTAATTCAATAATAAGATCTAAGAATATCCCTCTCTTGATTGCATAATTTCCTATGCTCACATTCATATCTTAAACACTCTCAAGTTAAAGATTGTGTGTATCAATAATCCTCTATTAACAAGTTTATTATAGTTAAAGATGCCAAATTCCACTAAACGCAACCTTATGCAATACTTAAATTTCTAGATGGGTTTCATCAAAAAGGCAAGATAGCAATAAGATATTTTGTAGAGTTTGGCCCATAGACATTGCCACAGGTTTTTATTATATTGGGCAGATTTTGATAGTAAGAAAAACATTCGTATACAAAATAAAATATATGCCACAACATATTTAAAAAGTCAATATAACAATTTATGTCAATTCACAATGCCCTTATCCACTCACAGGTGAGTGGTTTATTTTACATTTTTAGGGAAATAAAAAATAGATTCTCCAAAAATTTTCAGTAAAATAGAAAGAAAAAAAATCATCTTCCTGGCAAGAGAACTGTGTACATTTCTTTTTAGGGTATGTGCAAGATCATCATGGAAAAAACAGGCCCTTAAGTGGCAATGAAAATTCAGAAAAATCAGAGTTAGGCAACTTGACATAAAAATTTGAATAAGTTATCTATATTATTTCAAAAATATGTAAGAATAGAATATGTGGAAAATTGAATGTAGTTTCTAAAGTACTAGGATAATTTTTGTAAAAAAAAAATCTGTTTGGTGAAAATTTGAAATTTCAATGCAGTAGTGCTAAAATTTCAGGGAAAAAATAAGAAGTAGGTGTTTGTCTGACCACCCTAACCATAATAAAATGATAATATTTTAGATATAAGTAGAGGACTCATGTCCAGATGTGATGCATATATTTTTGTAATTTGTTTTCAAATAAATAATTAATTATGATTTTTTTATTACAACTTTTTAAAAATATAAAAATTTGTATGTCTGACCACCTTAACTTGGTCAAAACTTCATGAAATTCTTTTTTTTTTTTTAATCCTATAGTATGCCAAGCATAGAATGTGACGCATGTTTTGGATTCAAAAAATGTGATATTGTTTGAAAGCTATAGATGTTTTTCTAAAAGAGTATCAATCAAGACTTTAGTCGTAATTCTAATAAAAAATGAATAATAATTATTTATTAGATTCAAAGTAAAGTATAATTTATATTGGTAGAAAGTTGAGAAGATCCTTTATAAACCCTTTTCGTTTCATCAATTTTGGGTAAAATAAAAGTTGTCAGCCACATGGGCGAAGTCTAGATTAGCAAGGTAAGTTGTTAAACATGTTTTTTGTGTTGACTTTTTAAGATTGGAAGGTCTGAACCAAATCTCGATCCTAATCCCTAGGCATTAAATTTTGTGTCAGCATATCGGATATCCGATTCAAATCGGATATCCGATTTGAATCCGATATGTGATATGTTTTAGATATGAGTTTTAAATTTTTTATAAAAATTTTAATATATGATTTCAAAAATGCAATAAAGTTTATAATGTAATATATAATATACAATTTATGATAATCTCTTACCGAATTATGTATTTAATATATATAATATATTATTAAATGTATAATATTGAAATATTTTAGTTAATCTATAAATATTTAAATATATATATTACCAATATATAAAATATTGAAATATTATCTCTTTCCCTCTCTCTCTCTCCACCTCTATCTCTCTCAAGTCTCTCACTCAATCACTCCTCTCTCTCTCTCTCTCTCTATCCATTCCATTTCATCTATCTCTCCCACCTCCTCCTCCCTCTCCCTCTCTCCCTCTCTCCTCCCCTCCCCTCTCCCACCCCTCCCTCTCTCCTTCCACCATCCTCTCTACCTCCCTCTCCCTCCTCTCTCCCTCTCCTCCTCTCTCACTCCCTCGCCTCCTCTCTCCCCTATCCCTCCCTCCCTCTCTCCCTCCCTTCCCACTCTCCCCTCTCTCTCTCTCTCTCTCTCTCTCTGGCTTCACCTCCCACCTCCTCCACCCCCACCTCACCTCCCTCTCCCTCCCATCCTCCCTCCCTCCCACCTCCCTCCCTCTCATCTCTCCTCCTCTCCCTTTCCCTCTCTCAACTCTAAACCCCCCTCCTCTCCTACTCTCTTCCTCTCCCACTCTCACTGCACTCTCCCTCTCCCTCTCCCCTCTCCCTCTCCCCATTCCATCCTCTTCCCTCCTACTCTCCCTCCTCTATCTCTCCTCTCTCCCACTCTCCTCTCCTCTCTCCCCCCTCTCTCTCTCCCACCTCCTCTCTCTCTCTCTCCCTCTCCCTCTCTCCCTCTCTCTCCCTCAACCCCAAAGTGCCTCCTCCACTCTCCCTTTCTCCTCCATCTACTCTCTCCCACTTCCCTATCACTTATCACCTCTCCTCCTCTCCTCTCCTCTCTCCCTGTCCTCCCTCCCCTCTCCCTTCTCTCTCCTCTCTCTCCCTCTCCCTCCCTATCTCTCCTCTCCCACTCTCCCTCTCTCCTCTACTCACCTCTCCCTCTCCTCTCCCTCTCTCCCTCCTCCTCAGCTTCCCTCCCACCACCCCTCCCCATCTCTCTCTCTCTCTCTCTCTCTCCCTCTCTCCCTCTCCCTCTCTTAATCTCCCACTTTGTACCATTAACCCTTAGGTCTATGTGGGTACAAATCGGATATCCGATTTGAATCAGATATCTGATTTGTGAAACTTCGATGTGTAGAGATAAAATATTACCATTGCAGAACATTTTCAAATGTTTTCTAAATCAGATATTCGATTATATCAGATATCGGATTTGTGGGCCATTTTTGTGCATTCCAACGAACCCTACATTCTGTTTGCAACACTTTGCAGACGACAAATGTGTGGTTTCAGACAGGAAGAGACAAAGATAAACTTTTTGGAGCATCTTGTACTCAAATTTATCATAAGGAATGATTTTTTAGCATCTTTTATGAGGTATAATGGGGAGCAGCAGTCGTCAAAAGCAAAAACGTAAGAGAAAGCTGACTAAAGAACAAATTGAAGAATATAGACAAAGAGATAGAGAAGGTCATAGGAAGAAAAGACATGCTATGTTAAATATTGGTGAAATTGAGCCCTATGGTCTTTCAAGTGAAGAGGAAATTGAATATGTTCAAGGTGAAAATGTAGAACATGTTATTGAAATTGGAAATGAAAATGTTCAAATTGATATTGAAAATTTTCAAGGTGAAAATGTTGGAATTGAAGATGTTGAACATGATATTGAAATTGATAATGAAAATGTTCAAGGTGAAAATGTTGGAATTGAAGATGTTGAACATGATATTGAAAATATTCAAGGTGAAAATGTTGGAAATGAAGATGTTGAACATAATATTGAAGCAAGTGTAAATTATGTTTCACCAGACTACATGAGAAATGAAGAACCTTGTGTGGAAGAAATACATATTCCAAATTCAAGACCTTCAAGGACCCCTAAATGGTTAGTTGAAATTGATGATAACATTATAAACAATTTTGAAGGCAAGAGGTCAACATGAACTATTCGGTTGTGGGCTAGAATACTTCTCAACCAATATTTTAGCGATAAGACATTGACCGAGCAATGCCAAATTTTGTACAATTGCTAAAGATGCAAAAGATGAGACCTTTGCTAGCCAAATTGAAGATTCGTGTGAACAAGAAGACCGAGAAAAATTCTATTATTGTCAAAAATCTTTTTAATGCTCTCAAGTCTATTGAAAAAAATAACAAGGAAAAAGATAAGAGAGTTGCTCAGAGAGTCATTACAATCGCCCTAGTAAGCCATCAATTGAAAAAGGCTCACTTTATGAGACAAGCTTGTATTGATTTAGAAATAAATTGTAAAACTTTGGATAGAGCACTAGCAAGAAGAGAAAGAATAGATAATCCTCTTCAAAATGATACATGGGCTTTAGCCGGGAGGCTTCCACATGTTGATAAGATGCTAACCGATAATGTAAAGTAGCCAATTCAACAATTTTGGCATGATAACTGTAGAGTATCACCCAATGCAAAGGATGTTTTAAAGTTAAGAATTGGCAGTCGAGACCATACACCACATCCTAAACATTTCTTGGAATCAAGCCAAACAATGTTGTTCAACAAATTTATTCAAACACATCCAAATATGGAAATCTCGCAAAGGAATTTTGAAGGTTTGAAGCCATTTTATTGTGTGCCTCTTAAGATCTGTAATACTTGTTGTTGCAAATACCATGTGGAGTTTTCAATGTACTATGAACTATTATGCTATATCCGCTCTACTTTGCATACTAATGAAATGTTGCAAGAGTGTGGTGCAATGCATCTTCCGAAATCATCAAGGGACTTGCTAGATCTATTTTTATGTTCTAGGGATGATGGTTCGTTTTTCTATAGAAATGATTGTTTAAATGCGAAGTGCTTATAATGTGGTGGCTTGTCAAAGTTTGTTCAATGTTTTCATGAGGGTTCTGAACATGAATTTGGAAAGAATCTTGTTGAGAAAAAGAGATATGACATAGTCAAATATACTTTGCAGAGTGGAGGTGAAGGTTCTAGATACGAGTTGGTTACAAAAGAATGCAGTGTTGCTGATTTTATTTCAGATTTTAAGGACAATATTTTCTACAAATATGCAAGGCATAGTCATAGGTCTCAGTGGTTGGATCAACAATTCAGGATATGTAAGGACTCTTTTCTGATTGGCACTATTATATCAATGGTTGATTTTGCAGAAAACTAAACATTGCAACCACAAAATGATGTACAATATCAATATTATAATTCCATTCAAATTGTTATTTTTGTCCACATAACGTTTAGACATACACCTAATAGTATAGAGGAGGATCAAAAGATAATCAGACAGTATCATTTTTATATGAGTGATAATAGATCTCACTCATTCGAGTATGTTCAACATTGTTTCAAGAATTTTTTTGAGTTCTTGCAGAACCATGATATAGCACTGGGCCAACATCTCATTTGGTTAGATAACTGCATAGGTCAATTCAAGAATGATCGTATGTTTTATTGGTTGAGTAGAATGCATATAGAGAGGGGTGTACCTAATATTTGGAGTTTTTTTGAAGCTGGGCATGGGAAAGGGGAGCATGATGGAGCAGGTGCATGTGTAAAGAGAGCTCTAGTTAATGAGCAATTGAAGATTTCAGGAGAAAAATTCAGTGATGCATGCTCTATTGTTGATTGGTGTAGTTCACCATTGTCACAAGGAGGGACACTTGATTCAGCAATGCATAGATTCTTTTGATTGGTTGAGGAGGCTATAGTGGGAGGTAGATTGGATTGTCATACAATCAAAGATTCTTCAAAGATGCATTCATTTCGAAGCTCAAATGCAAGCATATGGACCATTTGGACACGATAGTTGGCTTGTTTTTGTCCGAGTTGTATTTAGTGCGAGTGGGATCAATGTGAGTCAAGTGAGTGGGTGGATACATGGGTTCCATAGTATCTAACTCTTTTATTTCAAACTATATCCATGACAAATTACACAATGGAAAGTTCACTTGATTACGATTGGCTTTCAGATCTACTACAGCCAGGACATGTTTTTACAGTTGTTGCACTGCAGGGGAATGAAGAGAGATCGGAATATTGGTTGGCTCGATGTGTGTGGGTAAATCACAAGCTAACACAATTGATGGAAGATGATGATGGGTTCGTGTATCCTACAGGTTCAGTTGTGGTTGCAGGAACTTGGTTGCGAACATACATGATTAGAAAGAATGACATACTTGCATTTGAAGACTATGAGAAACACAAAACCATTCTCATGCATTCACACCTTGTTATAGCAAAAAATATTAAGTTGTTGAAGCATCATGCCAAACCAAAGAAAAAACAACTATGGACACTTAGTAATGCTGATCATGAAGCAATATTGGATACTCTTAAGCAAAGAGATGACCCTTCAGGCACACTTGAATAGCATATTCAAGAATGGAAGGTACAATGCTTAAGCATATTTTTTGTTGTGACAATATAGATTTATCATTTGACAAATTTTGCGATATTCCTAGCACAATTGATCATGAACCTGCTACAACAATAGCCAGCTCCAATCCTTTTAGAGAGGTATGCAACAGATTACAATAATATAAATTGGTTATTCAAAGCATCTTTTATAGTTTGCATTACCAATTCATCATCATTTAGGTTGTTTAGATTAATATAGATTTGTTAGTCTAAGCATTTTTTTGTTGTGACAATATAGATTTATCATTTGACAAATTTTACGATATTTCTAGCACGATTGATCATGGACCTGTACAACAATAGCTAGCTATGATCCTTTCAGAAAGGTATGCAATATATTACAATAATATAGATTGGTTATTCAAAGAATCTTTCATAGTTTGCATTACCCATTCATCACCATTCAGGTTATTTAGATTAATATAGATTTGTTAGTCTAAGCATCTTTTTTGTTGTGACAATATAGATTTATCATTTGACAAATTTTTTGATATTCCTAGCACGATTGATCATGGACCAGCTCTAACAATAGGCAGTTCTAATCCTTTTGGAGAGGTATGTGACAAATTACAATAATATAGATTGGTTATTCAAAGCATCTTTTATAGTTTGCATTACCAATTCATCATCATTCAGGTTGTTTAGATTAATATAGATTTCTTAGTCTAAGCATCTTTTTTGTTGTGACAATATAGATTTATCATTTGACAAATTTTTTGATATTCCTGGCATGATTGATCATGGACCTGCTGCAACAATAGGAGAGTCTAATCCTTTCAGAGAGGTATGTGACAAATTACAATAATATAGATTGGTTATTCTAAGCATATTTTCTATTGTATGTAGTTTAACTGCTACCTTGATGGTTTGTACAGGTTCTTGTCACTCCAAAACGCCAACATACTACTCTTGTGGAAGACTGTGCCCTGAATGCTTCAAATAGGCAAATTTTGTAAAAGTTAAATTTTGAAATGTGAAACAATGTAAAAACATCATAACTGTGTATAGGCATAATCTATATCCAATGATGTTTTTTGAAATAAAGGTCAAATGTTTGGCATTGTATAAAGGGTATATTTAAAATGTAAAGAGATTTTTGTACTTAATCGAGCTACAACCGAAGGTTTTCTTTCTGGTTCTTTCATGTCGGTATGCTTATTTGAACCAAGTTTTGTAATATCTCCTATTTATATATAATAAATTACAATGGCTTGCCACTTTTTCGAAAAACAAAAATGTAAAAATTTCATGTGAATTTCATTTCCCATGTAATTGATTCAAGTTGATTGGGTAAGATTTTTCTGATGCAAGAGCTAGGACTTGCAAAATCTTGATCCAACCTTAAATATTTTTGCCCCCACATTTCATTGACATTAGCACTTTGGACTCTTAAGGGAAATCGTCGGTCCAATGTAGGTTGGAGTGATTCGACGTATTTGGGTGCAAAAGAGGACCATACCTAGCATAAACGTACCCATCCAGATGTTTTGGAATAGTTCATTTGGTCGTACAAGTTAGAGAATGAAAGTTGCACCTCTTTGCAACTTTACACTGCTTGCATTTGACAACTTTTCCCTCAACTGAAAACTCATCACCACGGGAAAACGCCTTCGAGATAGCATAAACCGAGACAGGTTATTGTAGATGGTACCAACATGATCCCATATCTTTAGACAAAGAGTCTATAAGCATCACAGTTTCTGATAAATAGTCTATCAAAGATTGTTGTCTTTTAGCACTTTGGACTCTTAAGGGAAATCACCTGTCCAATGCAGCTCGGAGTGATTCGACGTATTTGGGTGCAAAAGAGGACCATTCCTAGTGTAAATGTACCCATCCGGATGTGTTGCAATTGTTTTTTTGTTTGTACGAGTTAGAGAATGAAAGTTGCACCACTTTGCAACTTTACACTGCTTGCATTTGACAACTTTTCCCCCAACTGAAAACTCATCACCACGGGAAAATGCGTTCGAGATAGAAAAAATTGAGAGAGGTTATTATAGATTGTCCCAACACGATCCCATATCCTCAGAAAAAGACTTTGTAAGCATCACAGTTTTCGATAAATAGTCCTTCAAAGATTGATGTCTTTTAGCACTTTGGACTTTTAAGGGAAATCGTCGGTCCAATGCAGCTCGGAGCGATTCGGCGTATTTGGGTGCAAAAGAGGACAATACTTAGCATAAAAGTACCCATCCGGACATATTGGAACAGTCTGTTTGGTTGTACGAGTTAGAGAATGAAAGTTACACTACTTTACAACTTTACACTACTTGCATTTGGCAACTTTTCCCTCAACTGAAAACTCATCACCACGGGAAAACGCCTTCGAGATAGCATAAATCGAGATAGGTTATTGTAGATGGTACCAACATGATCCCATATCCTTAGACGAAGAGTCTATAAGCATCATAGTCTCTGATAAATAGTCTATCAAAGATTGTTGTCTTTTAGCACTTTGGACTCTTAAGGGAAATCACCAGTCCAATGCAGCTCGGAGTGATTCAACGTATTTGGGTGAAAAAGAGGACCATTCCTAGTGTAAAAATACCCATCCGGACATGTTGCAATTGTTTTTTTGGTTGTACGAGTTAGAGAATGAAAGTTGCACCACTTTGCAACTTTACATTGCTTGCATTTGACAACTTTTCCCTCAACTGAAAACTCATCACCACGGGAAAATGCATTCGAGATAGAAAAAATTGAGAGAGGTTATTATAGATTGTCCCAACACGATCCCATATCCTTAGATGAAGAGTTTGTAAGCATCACAGTTTCCGATAAATAGTCCTTCAAAGATTGATGTCTTTTAGCACTTTGGACTCTTAAGGGAAATCGTCAATCCAATGCAGCTCGGAATGATTCGACGTATTTGGGTGCAAAAGAGGACCATACTTAGCATAAAAGTACCCATCCGGACATATTGGAATAGTCTTTTTGGTTGTACGAGTTAGAAAATGAAAGTTACACTACTTTACAACTTTACACTGCTTGCATTTGGCAACTTTTCCCTCAACTGAAAAACTCATCACCATGGGAAAACACCTTCAAGATAGAAAAAACCGAGAGAGGTTATTGTAGATGGTCCCAAAAAAATCCCATATCCTCAAATGAAGACTCTGTAAGCATCACGATTTTTGAGAAATAGTCCATCAAAGATTGTTTCCTTTTAGCATTTTGGACTCTAAAGGGAAATCGTCGGTCAAATGCAGCTCGGAGCGATTTGGTGTATTTGGGTGTAAAAGAGGACCATACCTACCATAAACGTACCCATACAGATGTGTTGGAATAGTCTGTTTGGTCGTATGAGTTAGAGAATAAAAGTTGCACCACTTTGCAACTTTACACTCCTTGCACTTGGCAACTTTTCCATCAACTGAAAACTCATAACCACAGGAAAATGCCTTCCAGATAGAAAAAACCGAGATAGGTTATTGTAGATGGTCCCAACACGATCCCATATCCTCAAATGAATATTCTATAAGCATTACGGTTTCTGAAAAATAGTCCATCAAAGATTGCTACCTTTTAGCACTTTTGACTCTTAAGGGAAATTGTCGGTCCAATGTAGTTCAGAGTGATTCGGCATATTTGGGTGCAAAAGATGACCATACCTAGCATAAACATACCCATCCGGATTTGTTGGAACAAGCCATTTAATTGTACAAGTTACAGAAATGAAAGTTGCACCACTTTGCAACTTTACACTGCTTGCATTTGGCAACTTTTCCCTCAACTGAAAAACTCATCACCACGGGAAAACACCTTCGACATAAAAAAAATTGAGAGAGTTTATTGTAGATTATCCCAACACAATCCAATATCCTTAGATGAAGAGTCTGTAAGCATCATGGTTTTTGAGAAATAGTCCGTCAAATATTGTTGTCTTTTAGCACTTTAGACTCTTAAGGGATATCGTCGATCCAATGCAGCTTGGAGTGATTCAAGCAATTTGGGTGTAAAAGAGGACCATACCTAGCGTAAACGTACCCATCTGAATGTGTTGGAACAGTCTGTTTGGTCGTACGAGTTAGAGAATGAAAGTTGCACCAGTTTACAACTTTACACTGCTTGCATTTGGCAACTTTTCCCTCAACTGAAAAACTCATCACCATGGGAAAAAGCCTTCAAGATAGAAAAAACCGAGAGAGGTTATTGTAGATGGTCCCAACACGATCCCATTTCCTCAGATGAAGAGTTTGTAAGCATCATAGTTTCTGAGTAATAGTCCGTCAAATTTTATTTTTTTTCACACTTTCGACTCTTAAGGGAAATCGTCGATCCAATGCAACTCGGAGTGATTCGACGTATTTGCAGTGCAAAAGAGGACCATACGTAGCATAAAAGTACCCATCTGAACGTGTTGGAATAGTTCATTTGTTTGTACGAGTTAGAGAATGAAAGTTGCACCACTTTGCAACTTTACACTGCTTGCAATTGGAAACTTTTCCCTCAACTGAAAACTCATCACCACAGGAAAATGGCTTCGAGATAGAAAAAAATTGAGAGGTTATTGTAGATGGTCCCAACACAATCCCAAATCCTCAGATGAAGAGTTTTTAAGAATCATGGTTTCCGAGAAAATAGTCTGTCAAAGATTGCTTCCTTTTAGCACTTTGGACTATTAAAGGAAATCGTGGGTCCAATGTAGCTCGGAGTGATTCGGTATATTTGGGTGCAAAAGAGGTCCATACGTAGTGTATACGTACCCATCTAGATGTGTTGGAATAGTTCATTTGGTCGTACGAGTTAGAGAATGAAAGTTGCACCACTTTGCAACTTTACACTGCTTGCTTGCATTTGGCAAATTTTTCCTCAATTGAAAACTCATCACTACGGAAAAACACCTTCGAGATAGCGAAAATTGAGAGAGGTTATTGTAGATGGTCCCAACATGATCCCATATCCTCAGATGAAAAGTCTGTATGCATCACGATTTCTGAGAAATAGTCTATCAAAGATTGTTGTCTTTTAGCACTTTGGACTCTTAATGGAAATCGTCGGTCCAATGCAGCTCGGAGTGATTCGGTGCAAAAAAATACCATACCTAGCATAAGTGTACTCGTCCGGACTTGTTGGAATAGTCTATTTGCTCGTACGAGTTAAAGAATGAAATTTGCACCACTTTGCAACTTTACACTGCTTGCATTTGGAAACTTTTCCCTCAACTGAAAACTCATCACCATGGAAAAACGCCTTGGAGATAGAAAACACCGAGAGATTTTATTGAAGATGGTCCAACCACGATCTCATATCCTCAAACGAAGAGTCTGTAAAGATCATGGTTTTTGAGAAATAGTTCGTCAAAGATTGGTGCCTTTTAGCACTTTGGACTCTTAAGGGAAATCATTAGTCCAATGCAGTTCGGAGTGATTTGACATATTTGGGTGCAAAAGAGGACCATAATAAGCGTAAAAGTACCCATATTGATGTGTTGGAATAGTCTGTTTGGTCGTACGAGTTAGGGAATGAAAGTTGCACCACTTTGCAACTTTACACTGCTTGCATTTGGCAACTTTTGCCTCAACTGAAAACTCATCACCACGGGAAAACACCTTCGACATAGAAAAAAATAGAGAGAGGTTATTGTAGATGGTCCCAAAATAATCCCATATCCTCAGACAAAGATTCTATAAGCATCATGGTTTCTGAAAGACAGTCCGTCAAAGATTGTTGTTTTTTAGCACTTTGGACTCTTAAGGGAAATCGCCAGTCCAATGCAACTCAGAGTGATATGGCATCTTTGGGTGCAAAAGAGGACCATACCTAGCATAAAGGTACCCATCAAGATGTGTTGGAACAGTCTATTTGGTCGTATGAGTTGGAGAATGAAATTTGCACTACTTTGCAACTTTACATTGCTTTCATTTGGCAACTTTTCCCTCAAATGAAAACTCATCAACACGGGAAAATGCCTTCGAGATAGAAAAATTTGAGAGAGGTTATTGTAGATGGTCCTAACATGATCTCATATCCTCAGATGAAGAGTCTATAAGCATCACGGTTTTCAAGTAATAGTCCGTTAAAGATTGTTGTCTTTTAGCACTTTGGACTCTTCAGGGAAATCGTCGGTCCAATGCAAGTCGAAGTGATTCGGCATATTTGGGTATAAAAGTGGACCATACCTAACATAGACGTACTCATTTGGATGTGTTGGAACAATCTGTTTGGTCGTACAAGTTAGAGAATGAAAGTTGCACCACTTTGCAACTTTACACTGCTTGCAATTGGCAACTTTTTCCTTAACTCAAAACTCATCACCAAGGGAAAATGCCTTCGAGATAGTAAAAACTGAGAGAGGTTATTGTAGATGGTCCCAAAATGATCCCATATCTTGAGAAGAAGAGTCTGTAAGCATCATGGTTTTTGAGTAACAGTCCATTAAAGATTGCTGCCCTTCTAAACTTTGGACTCTTAAGGGATTTCGTTGATTGAATGTAGCTCAAACTACTTCGATCTATTTGGGTGTGAAAAGGAACCATACCTAACCTAAACATACCCATTCAGACATGATGGAATTGTTGATTTGGTCATACGAGTTGTAGAACAAGATTTATTGATGCCCTTACAAGTAGTTTTCAGCCTCCAATCGAGCTCCAATGTTGTTTTTTGTGCAAAAAAAAGCCATGAGACCATAGCTTGTTGCGAAAAACTAGTCAAACACATTTATTTCAACCCTACTAAAACTTCTAGATTATTATATTGCACTCATATTTGGTTGTGTGGCAAATGTATGCTACTATGGGGATGGTTCTAACCATAAAAAACCTGAGAAAGATTGTGAAGAGAAAAGTTGAAGGGAATAGATACATGTCTAGTTGGAAAAAGCTTATGGAAGAGCATGAAATAGAGATACTAATGTATGGATGTTTAGCTTTGTGTACTAAATTTTTGTGTGTAGGTGTCAAAGCTTGGGAAACACCATTTGCAGGTGTCAATGAAGACAAATAGCAGCAAGAAGATCCATTTGAGAAGGATCAAGAATGGCAAGAACAAGACAACGCAAAGCATGAAGGGTACAAAATCCCTCAGACGAAGATTTCCATGCAAGTGACTTGGAGCATCATAATACAATGATGTTTTAATTTTAATCAAACAAAATTAAGAGGGAATGAAGTGGTTTCAGGATTGAGTGAGGTCAGAGAATACAAGTTACAATAAGCCCTACCAACAAGCCAGTGAACTGTTTGATAAAAATCTTTGGTAGACATGTATGAAAAATATGGTAGCATAGACAAGGCAGTGGACTTTGGAAAAAATCCTCAAAGAAATGTGGTCTCATAGAATTCCATGACAAGCAAATGCAATTGACAACTATTGGACTAGTTTTTAGTTATGCAATGTGAAGTAATTGCATAACTGCTTAGGTTGACTTTGTAAAAACTATATTGTAATTGAAATTTTTTCATCTATCAACATCTAGTTGTTAGTTATGCAATGTGAATTAATGCTTTGAGTTTGAAAGATGTGCAATGCAATGTAATCAACGATATAAATATAAACTACATAATATAACCATTCTTTTTTATGTTATTGTACTTTGATATTTAACCATTGCTCAAGATAAAATTTTCAAAGAGTTTAGTCATGCACATGAGGAACAAATTAAATTTTGATTGTCAACTTCTATATATCAAATTATCCAATAATCAAGTGTATGTCCATATACAAATGGCATTGACGCCAACTCAAACAAAGTTTTACAAAATGTGGCACATGCCATCTCAATATCTATTCAAAATTTACATGCCAAAATGTCCATCTCATCCTAAACTACTGGTGGATCATCAAAATGGAGCCTCTTTGAAGCACTCATTGGCTCTGAAGGTAGCTGCACAAGAAAAATTCAAACCACAATTGAGATTAGTTATACTATATAATTTAAAATCAAATAATTAACATCAAAATCAATATACATTGAATTTTAATTGAACTCTAAAACTGAAATCTTGATTACCTGAAATATACGTCTCTTCAAAGGGTCAGGAGTCCTAGAATATACCAGACCAACTTTTGAAATGCCAACCTATATATATGAACAAAAACATAAAATTGATCCAAGTTAGCATATGATTATTGGTAATAGGAACATATTTATCAAACACAAAATAAAATAAACACATACCTATTTAGGTTGATCTTTTTCTTTATCTCCTTCAGGTGTTTCGACACCTCCTCCTTGAGGTGTTTCGACACCTCCTCCTTTAGGCGGTGTGTCACTTGTCAACAATGATGTATAGCTCATAATCACCTGTACATAAAAATGACAAGTACATATGAAACTACCAATCTATGTCAATGTATGTATAATCAATATAAGGTCTTAAAAATCTTAATTCAATCCAATTTGAGTTCAATTACCTTCCCCTTATCTAAATTTGGACCTCCAAAGTCTGGATGAGGCTGTACCTCACTCACACTAGGTATTTCCTACAAGAGGAAACTAAGATAAACATATAATTTATTATATAATTTCATTAATGAAAATTCAAATGACAAGAAAGCATATAATAAAACATGTAAACAAGTGAGTGCGAAAATATATACTATGTGCGTGTCAAAGCCAAATGAAATGGCCCTAAGGGTGCTATTAGTCACCCATGTGAGCTCCTCCTCAGACATCAACTATTAAATAGAACATGTAAATAAATATTAGTACTTGATACTATCTCTTATTAATATTCATTTAAAAACAAATGCAAGTTATGAATTTACAACTTAAATCTTACCTGTGTCACTATTCCAACATCCCCCTCTTTAGCAGGAAAGGACTCTGTAGGGTGTGCTCCACTCCCCTACGACTGATCTATAATTTCCACATCATGGAGGTCATAATCAGAAGTGTCCAAGGGATGCTTAGCGGGCTATAAAAGAGGACCCAAGCATATCAGGTAGCACATAGTGCAAGTATGTGGCACACAAATATGTGGACCTAAGGAGGATGATGCAACAACACTCAAGCGTTCGCCAACATCACCAGAATGTGGCTGAACTACTATAGAAGCATTCAAAACCAAATGACCACTCAAAGAGTGAATAACCTGAATAGTCTGTGTGGTTGCATCCTGGATAATCTTTGGATGATATACTAGAGGTGGCGGAGGAAGGGGAGGAGGGGGAACATATGGGCATGGGACTACTCTAACTGCCCTTGGTCTATCCTGGGGCATACCTCCACTGGCGCCCTGGAAGTGTTTAATGTTAAAGTAATTGACATGATTCCCTAACACAAACTCAGCATATAATATTTTAATATAGTAAAATGGTATATCAGAATTGTTGTTCGGTAGTTTATTAAAAAACATACACCAACGATCCCAAAATTTAGCTACAATGTCCCTATGTGTGCACCATTTTATAGAAAGTTTTGTTTTATTAACATTCATTGGCAAACCGGTGCGGCAGTTAGTGAATAAAGAAGCTATTTGGGCTTTGGTTATTTGGAGATTTTTCACATCATCGTAAGACAATCCACATGCATAATATTCCCTCATGTCTTCTCGTCACGAATGAAAGATATTATGTTGGGTGGAGAGGTTTTCTATATTTTAAATTATTTCCTTCAATATGTTTGTCATATCTCTCAATTTAGGGATTGTCTTATAAACTTCATAAATTCCCCTCAATTGCTCCAATTTTTCACCAATTAAATCTTCAATTGGTGGTTGTGGAGGTGGTGGAGCATTTGGCTGTAGAGGTGGTGGAGCGTTTGGCATTTGTGCATTTTCATTCTCAACCATAATACCTGATTAAAGTTAAAAACTAATTAATCTAATTGAAATTACACAATATAAATGAAATTATTGTAAAAAAACCCTAGTTTTTAATAAAAATCCAAAAAAAACCCTACTTTTTCACAAAAATCCATAACAAACTCTATTTTTTGATAAAAATGCATCAACACTAGTTTTTAATCAAAATCCATTTAAAAACATTAATTTTTAATAAAAATTCATTGTAAACTCTAGTTTTCAATAAAAATCAATAGAAAACCCTACTTTTGAAAAAAAATTCATAAAAACTACTTAAAATTATAAGAATCTACTTGAAAAATTGATTACAACATTAAAAAAACCAAATACTTACCTTTGAAATCGGATATCTGATAAAAGCGGATATCGAATTTTCACTTTTCCTTGTGCGCCCGTGTCTAGACTGTGAGAAATGAACTTTTAACAGTCGTCTGTTTTATTTATAATGTTTGCACAAATCAGATATTTGATTTGTAGAAACTAGGTTTGAGATTTACTTCGGATGAATGTATTGACACCCAAACCTAAAAAATTCAACTCGACATTTCTGCATTTTTGAGTTGATCCAAAATGTGATTTTTTTCCCATTGCCACTTTTTGGCCCATCATGATCCTGCACATACCCTTTAAAGTTTCTAAAACCTTTTTAACAAATCCATCTTGTACCTGTCCTCCTCTCCTAGTCTTCCATGAGATTGAATTCTCTCTACCCTCTCTTACATGGTTTCCCCTCCCTTCTCTCATGTCATTTATTTGCATTACTCTCTTCCTTCGCTCCTTTCTCTACATTTTTCTCCCTATCAAACTTGCTACGCATATCCTCTGCCTTCTAAACAAGGCTTTCTGCACAACTTTTCTAAATTCCCTTCACCTAATTTTCTTCTCCTCATATTCCCTTCTCTTCCCATGCGATTCATCTTCCTCTATTCTTTTCTCATGCCATCCTTGCATTATCTCCCATTTTCTTCGTTCAGACAAAGATTTAATCAACGGTTATGGGGTCGTGAGGGTTTAAAAGTTGTTGAGCACCATTACTTTCCACATAGCTTGAAGTCTTAGCTGCCAAAAGAAGGGATGCCATACCTGCATTGAAAGCTTATATCCTTTTCTTTTTTTTCTTTTCTTTCTTTTTTTTGAATGAAGGGTATGTGTAGGATCATCATGGAAAAAATAGGCCCTTAAGTGGCAATAAAATTTAGAAAAATCAGAGTTAGGCAACTTAACGTAAAAACTTGAATAAGTTATCTATATTATTTCAAAAATATGTAAGAATAGAATCTGTAGCAAATTGAATGTAGTTTCTAAACAACTAGATTTATTTAAAAAATAAAAAATTCTATTTGGTGAAAATTTGAAATTTCAATGTAGTAGTACTTAAATTTCAGGGAAAAAATAAGAAGTAGGTGTCTGTCTAACTACCCTAACCACAATAAAATGATAATATTTTTTTATAATATTCTAGATATAAGTAGAGGACTCATGTTCCGATGTGATGCATATTTTTTTGTAATTTGTTTCCAAGTAAATAATTAATTATGAATTTTTTATTACAACTTTTAAAAAATATTAAAAACTCGTATGTCTAACCACCTTAACTTGGTCAAAACTTCATGAAATTCAATTCTTTTTTTTTTAATCCTATAGAATGTGAAGCATATAATGTGACGCATGTTTCAAATTCAAAAAATGTGATACTATTTGAAAGCTATATATGTTTTTCAATCAACCTATCAATCAAGACTTTAGTCGTAATTTAAATAGAAAATGAAAAAAATTATTTATTAAATTCAAAGTAAAGCATAATTTATATTGGTGGAAAGTTGAGAATCTCCTTTAAAAACCCTTTTCGTTTCATCAATTTTGGGTAAAAAAAGAGTTGTCAGCCACATGGGCAATCATATCACTTACATATCGCCACTTTTTGGCCCATCATGATCCTGCACATACCCTGAAAGCTTATATTCTTGTCCTCTTTTCCTATCATGGTATCCATACTCATGCCATTACTCTCATTGGCTATCATTTTAGAGGTTTTAACGGTGTGGGATGTGACATTTCCTTGTTTGTTCCTAGCAACTTCGTTGCAATTATGTTGTAGCACAGACACCGAGTGTTATGTGTTCCACTTTGTTTATGGTTCTTGATCTTTTCCCTAGAGCTTTGTAAAAGGGTTGGGACCATTTCAAAAATTCCTTTTACTAAACAAATTTGAGGCTAGTTGGATTTATGTCATTATAATTAAAAATATAATATCAAATGCAGAAACATAGACATAATGAATAACAACAATAAAATACTCTGCATATTATTATTCATAAATATATTACATATTTAAAGGTGTAGAACATCTAACAACAACCTATAGTTATGTTAATTACATTGACAACTAACTAGAGTTGTTCAAGAAAAATTAGAGTTAACTAAATAGAACTAGAACTAATAGACACCAAACTGAACACCTCTACAATACATGATGGCACATACACATCATATATGCAGCTCATTATTCATTTATGTTGGAGCATTAATTTCAACACCCCCTCTTAATGCTACAACACTAAACTAATTGACTACAAAACAATAGGAAATACATTATGCAGAAGTTGTTCTTTGAAAATAGCTCTCAGACCAATAAGAATTCTTCAAGCTGCTCCCAAGTATAGTCACCTAGCTATCACCCAAGTTACTGACATCATTGGACACCATTTTCACTTGAAGTGTCTCATCACCCTCATAAAGGTATGATGTTGAACTTCTAGATTTCTAGATCCCCCTCTAAACTATTGGACACCAATTGTCACATATATGTCTTGTAACCCCAATGAGATATAGTTCTTAATCCTCAAACACCTTAGACTATTGAGCATCTATCTATCACTTATTATATCTTCTTTCTTCCTCCTCAATACATGCTACAACAAGTACAACTCCACTTTCATGTGCTTGTCATAATGGTTTCAATAACAATTTTAAAAAATATCTCTCATCATTCCAACATTCCATGACCTATGACCTCTTATTGATGGCAGAGGCTAAATTAGCAAACTCGATTTGGAAACAACTTATGTTTTCTCTTTTAGATTGTGGGTAGATTCGATACCCAAACTCCAAATCTCAATCTTTCTTCACTATGACACTATCAACAGATTTTGAAGAACACACACTGGCAATAGCTTCTAAATTTTTTCTCCCACGATTGAACATAGAGAATAGATCAACAAAAAAATCTTGCTCATTTCAGCAGCAAGGAGGGTCTCCTATGAGCAGCGCCTACGCAAAAACATAAATTGAAGAAACACTCTCATATTGATTGTATCAATTTACTGTGCTATGATACCAAATTAAAAATATAACAACAAATAGAGACATAATGAATAACAACAATAAAACACTCTGCATCTTTTTATTCATAAATAGATTACATATTTAAAGGTGTAGAACATCTAACAACAACCTACAATTGTGCTAATTACATTGACAACTAACTAGAGTTGTTCAACAACAAACTGGAGTTAACTAAACATAACTAGAACTAATAGACACCAAATTGGACACCTCTACAATACATGATGACACATACACATCATATGTTTAGTTCATTATTCATTTCTGTTGGAGCATTAATTCCAACAATTATCACTATAATTATTTCACAGTCGACAATCTTGTGTCAATCTTATTTGTTTTTCATATTCTAACTTAATTTAATGTGGTGATCATTGGGATGGTCTTAAACTCAATTCTATTTAGTTTTCACTTAAAAAAATTATCATCTTGAAAAAATCCATGATTAAGCATATAATTTCTCATGAGAATCTAAAAGAGTAATTACCACAAATCACTTTGAATCTCATTTATCATTTGACCTATTATTAAAAATATAGGTTGTAGTGTTGTCATTTTTCTTTGTTTATATTTTTTTTGATAAGAGGATTGGACAATGATTTGACAAAGTTGTTTATATATATATATATATATTTTGCTTACTTTTTAGTTAACAAATTGTGCATTCTTCTCATCTTGGATTCTACTCGCTTTTGTAAGATTTCATACATCAATTTTTCAAGGGAAAAGTTGGACACATGGAAAACTAACTTGTTGGCCAACACTACAAACTAAACAAATTCTTTTTTATAAGAATACTACATAATTATTAGAGGGGTTGGTTAATCTTAAAAATTCGTATTTGACTAGGAAGGTAACTTCCAATGGGCTCTATCATCTAAAATGTTTAACTAGCCTACTTATGAGTGCAACTCCAAAGATGTGTTTTTCTTTGAGGGTATACTCTTTTCAGCCAAAACAAATATATATTATGAGAGATTTCAACGTATAATAAAAAAGCATCATTGCAGTGTCATGTCTACATCTAGAAAATTCAATTGTACTATAAACTGAGCTATTTGGCATTTCTATGACTACAAATTTGTTTTAAAAATCTCCAAAATGGCAAGGACTAACTCTGGTTGTTGCTATTAAGTAATGAATTTTATTAAGCTCAACTATATTGTTTGATATTGATGTTATTTGTTAGTGATAATATATAATTTAAACAAATAAACTTCATGGGGCTTGCCCCTATTGCCTCTGGCATATCCAAGCTTAATAGTTTAGTGCATTTGTCATCTGTGGTGGCACATATAAGAGGATTGGGCTTGTAATTTTTCTTTTGCAAATTTATTTAAGAAGTTGGTTCATATAATTTTGAAAATAATACTATCACTAGAAAGTATTGAGAAAATGAAATATCATTTACATGTGCACAATATTAAACACAAAATAATAATATTATTGACTTAATCTAGGAATGAATTACAATATAACTTTTATAAAGTTTCAAATCTAACTTCCCAAACTACCAACTTATGGGAATGTAACTAATTATCAAAAAAAAAAAAAAAACAAGTCACTAAGGTGACTTTACTACCATAAACCTTAATATTCCAACACTCCCCCTTAAGGTTTACATTCCACACACAAAACATGTTGATTGAAACAAACAAATACATTTTCTTTAGAATATTTTTCTTTGAAAAAACAAATCCTTAATCAAGTGTACCTCCATCAAGCTACCTCATAACCCTCATAGCTCCCAAGTTGAATCATGGATCCCTTGAATTATTGGACAATAAACCATTGCTCCATCAAGTTGTCTCATGGCCCTTAGAAGGGTATAATTCTCCAGATCCATAGACTCCCAAACTATGTGGACATCAATCCATATTGAGTTCACTAGATTCCTACTTGTCTTCAAAAAAAATAAAATCACAATATATGCATTCTTAAATTTTATCACCATCAAAATAGAAAAGCAAAAATAACATATGTTCTCATACAAAACAGCATCTCTAAGACAAAAGCTGACTCAAAATGATAAAAATCTTCCAAACTTCATATCTCCATCCTTCAATTAAAATAAATTTATTGAAAGATGGAGTATTCTTTAAAAAAAAAAAGAAAAGAAGAAGAAGGAAGGGAGAGAAAAAGGTAAGATATATGTACTCGATCGTTGAATTATAATATTCACTAACACAACTTAAATTAATTTGCCTAAACTGAGATAGGTAGCTTTTAACAAATGCATTTGGTGCTCTATTGGTGTCAAGAACTCTCTTATGAAGGAAGACTTCAAATCAATTCCACAGGTTGGTTTTGTATCCCTTGATAAATCTCCAATGAATATTTTCCAGGATTAGAAGTGTCTTTTGAAGAATCCATGGCTTCCCTCGAACAATTCTAACCCCCTCGCCTCTTTTAAATTAAACGAAATAGTATTGAACTAGGGTTTTAAAAACGTTAATTCTAAAAAATAAAAAAAATCACAGGTGTTGGGCTGCGACTGCTTTCTCTTTGTTCACCATGTTATTTTATGGAATGCATTGCCCTTTGCTAGACACCTTAGGGAGCCACTGCAACGCTCACGTCAATAGAGGCAAAGAAAATAAATGAAAACAACCGCAAATGCAGGGCAAGTCACATATTTTATGCCACCGCAAAGATCATGATTTTTAAATTGATCTGCAGGTTGGAAATGATAAAAAATAGCGATAACCTCCAATGTATGTAGATTTACAGCCTATACAATTTGGCTCCTAACAATGCAGATCTGTTCATAGATTAGAACAAGGAGTGAGACATGGAGCTTACCACCGCCATTATCTTCTTAGGTTTCGTTCTATCATTCTTCCAGAAACTGCTGTGAAAGATTTGGAACATACAGCCTCCACACTCGGGTTTTTGTAATGCACGCTTGCACTTTTATTTAACCCAAAACGCCTGGCTCTCCTTTTTTTAAACCCCACAAAATAACTGAAATTCCTCCCATGCTTTCTGCTGTATAAATCCACTGCAAAAAACATGTCACCTTGTGCTCTTCATGTTTTTTCTGTAGAAATCAACTAGTCACAACAAATGCTAAATGCAGGTAGAATCACAGAGCGATGAAGAAAGCAGGGGCATCACCATCCACAAAATATTCCCTGGGCTCCGATATTATATGGGAAATTTAAATATCATTTACATTTGTATAGTATTAAGCACAAAATAATAATAATATTATTGATTTAATTTGAGAATAAATTACAAAATAGTTTTTATAAAGTCTCTAAAATATAACTTTCCAAACTATCAACTTGCAAAATGTAACTAATTATCAAATAATAGAAATAAACAACAAATCACTAAAATAACTTTATTACTGTAAACGTTAATATTCCAACAGAGAGCCTCCCAAATTGATATTTGGGAGGCTTTGTTTTGTTGCAAGCAGCAAAAACCAATTTCAAGGCGGCCCGGGATTAGTGTGTTCTTGGAGCTTGACGAGTTTAAAGTACTCACTGTTTTCACCTTTACTCATCAACAAAGGATGACTGTCCTGCTCAACAATCTTTCCATCCTCAATAACTGCCATGTGATCAGAGTTTTGAATTGTGCTCAATCTATGAGCTATAACTATGCTTGTTCTTCCCACAATAACTCGATCTAGAGCTTCCTGAACAACCTTCTCTGATTGAACATCTAATGCACTAGTTGCCTCATCAAGAAGTAAGATACTTGGATTTCTTATTATTGCTCTTGCTATGGCTATCCGTTGCTTCTGCCCACCAGACAGCTGCAGTCCTCTATCACCCGCATTTGTATCATATCCATTCTCCAAATGACTAAAACAATATTAATAACAATACATCAATTTCCAAAAAGTGAAAAAAAAAGGTTTGAGTTATAGTATTTCACTCACCATATAAATCCATGGGCATTAGCAGCTTCTGCAGCCTCAATCACCTCTGCCTCAGTTGCATCCTCTTTACCATACAAAATGTTATCTCTAATACTCCCTGCAAACAAAGTTGGCTCTTGCCCTACCAAACCTATGAAACGTCTCAAGTACCTCAAATTGAATGCTTTAATATCTTTATTATCTATTAAAACCAGTCCTCTGATAGGATCATAGAATCTCTCCAAAAGTCCAACAATGGTGGACTTTCCACACCCACTTTTGCCAACAAAAGCCACACTGCTTCCTGCTTTGATTTGAAGGCAGAAGTCTCTCAATACAGTAACACTGGGTCGAGCGGGATAAGAAAAATCCACATTTCTGAAGTCAACATTGCCATCAATTTTATCTGGCTTAAGTCCGCCAATATCTTCTGGATTTATGGAACTATTTCTGTCCAGGATCACGAATAAAGATTTCACAGCATCCGCGCCCTTGGCTATGTCTGAAGTCATGCTTGCAGCATCTACTATAATCTGCCCAATTCTTCCCAGCATTGCCATGCAGGTTAAAAATGCATGAAAACTTAAATACCCTTGCTGCATAAGCTTCCCTCCATACCAAAACACTAAAGCCCCTTGGGATGTACGGATAAATTCACATGTTCCAAGAACCAATCCTGCAAACCATGATTGCATTTTGATCTTTTTGTGGGGCTTTTCTTGTGTGGATTCAAATAGCTGGAGAATTTTTTCCTCGGCACAGAAAGCTGCAATAGTTCTGTGGTTTACAACACATTCTGTCGCCACTTCGCTGGTTTTATTCTGGGCTTTGATGGACTTCCTAGAAAGGTACTTAAGAATTACTATCTTCATGTAGTAGCAGTAGGTCTGCACAGGTTGTATGGCAATTAATAAAATGGCGAAACGCCAGTTCACAACTAGTGAAACAATGTAGGCTATAACCACTGCTGATAGACTTTCCACCATGAGCGACAAGCGATCTCCCACCAAGGATCTCATCTGCATAACAATAGAAGAATTCAATCAAGAATACTATATTTCTTCTCATCTGTAAAGATACTAGTTTAATTATTAACACAAGACTTGCCATGTTAGCTTCCTTTGATAGCCTGGAACAAACAGCTCCACTTGAATTTTCTTTCATATCAAACCATCCCACTTCAAAGGTTAAAATTTTTGACAGCATTTTCATGCGGACCCTTCTGGTTAAGAACTCTCCCATGACCGCAAAGTTATAATGTTCGATCACATTTGCTAGGAAGGACCACACTGTCAATGCCACAAAAACAATGGAGTAACTTCTTATTTTGTTCCTTATTTCATCATGATTGTCCAGAAATAGGACTGATATCATGCTTGCCATAGTGATAGAATAAGATGGACTCAGAGCTCCGTATCCAATGGCACCAAGGCACCCCAGTGCAGCATTTTTCCATTCTGGAGAATTCATTGCGAACAATAGGCAAAAGGTTGGAGTTCGAGATTTATCTGAAAATTTGACTTTTTCTTCTTTTTCTAACGCAGAAAAAGAACTGTCATGTTGCTCTGACATATCGGATATGTTCTCAAGGTCCCAGCTGCTTGCTCTCAAAATTGGCTCAGAGGCATTGTTGTCAACTTTTTGTGTTTTGACCATTTGCTGTTGTAAGTGTATGAGAGCTGCGTACTTGCCATTTGGATTCTGGACCAGCTCCAGGTGTCCGCCCGATTCAATAACACAACCATCTTGCACTACTGCAATTTTATCTGCAGCTTTCACCGTGGAGAGATAATGAGCCACAATAATAGTTGTACGTCCTGTAGAAGCTTTATGAAGTGCATCCTGGACAATGTTCTCTGATTCTGCATCCAGAGCACTAGTGACTTCATCCAACAACATGATTGGAGGGTTTTTCAGCATTGTCCGAGCAATGGCTATCCGCTGCTTTTGCCCTCCAGACATCTGGACGCCCTGTTCTCCCACCTGAAATATGAATAGTAGGAGGCAAAATTATCAGCTGTATTAAGTTATTAACTGATCTCATAAGAACAATGGAAGCTTAAAAACTATATTTTTTCTTTGAAAGAAGGAATATTAATGGATAATTCTGTAACACTCACCTCTTGGTTGCTATCAACTTATTTTTTACACTTCACTAGTTATCAGAATGAGAAATAGAAATCGCAACGGTAAGACAATGTGACCAGAAACAGGATATTCAAAGGTTGCGTATAAGAAATGGATTATATATATATATATATATGTTTTCAATCAGATTTATTATAAAATTTTGTCTCACATATATAAAAACTCATGCAAGTTAAAAGTTTGTCACATACAAAAGAACGTAATAGAATATAAACCATAAATATTATATCACTTTTAAACAATTTCCATGCAAATAATAAAAATATTTTAAAAATATATAAATTGAATCATTAAATAATTTTATAGATGTGCTCATAATCAAATCTAAACTTTTAGAGTACATTACAAGATCTGTTGTTTTTAATGCTGATCTGCAGGTCAACTTCAAGAGGTTCCCAGAAATTTCAGCGGAAGTTTATTAATCCCTTTTGTTCACCCTTGCATGGACACTGATGATGCCTATTCACTCGGTAGGTAGGGAAAGCCCTAAAAATTAAACCCCAATAGATTCAAAATGTTTCGATAGCCCAGAAATGAGCGTTGACGATGGCAAATACATTTTGTTGGAAATTTGTCCAACTCGCGAGTCCACGTCTTAGTCAACATCGGCAATTGCAGTCAACTCTTACTGCCATACCACACCGTCTTAGTCAACAGCTCGCGGTATCGCGGTGACCATCGCTCTACCGCAACCTCTTATCTCTCTCACCATGGTAACGCAGTTAACCGTTAGCATGTGTCGCTCACCGTCAGTCTGTACCGTTACCGCTCTATCGCGGTCTATTTTTTTATCACTGGCGGTACCGCGGTGTCCTTCTCTGGCGGTTAGTAGTCCGTCGGTGGACGGTTACCGTGGCCACCGCGGTCTGTTTCTTAACTGCGACGGTAGCGCAGTAAACTCTTTTTCTCCCAGCACTCACGGTTACCGCGACCACCGCAGTCTATTATTTAACCGTGGTGGTAGCGCGGTAAGCCTTTCTCCGTCAGCTCTCGCAGTTACCAGAGCCACCGCAGTCTCTTTGTAAACCGCAACGGTAGCGCGATAGTCAACATCGGTTGACTTTTTGTCTTTCTTGGCGTAGTTTGTAAGTGGTTTCCACGTCAGCATAAAAGGACAAT
Organism: Sequoiadendron giganteum; assembly: GCA_007115665.2. NCBI lineage: Eukaryota > Viridiplantae > Streptophyta > Pinopsida > Cupressales > Cupressaceae > Sequoiadendron > Sequoiadendron giganteum. The sequence continues at coordinate 275,622,687 of CM021103.1, read as the reverse complement.
TTTAATTAGTTTTTCTTCATGACTAGGACATATTATTAAATCGATATGACCTTGTATAGGACTATTATCTGCTGGCATGTTTATGACATTAAAGTTGTATTAAATTTTTGTGTGGGCTGAAAATCTTTATATACTGGAATATTTTTCTGTAATCGATATAGAAGAGAATTAATATAAAATATTGCTCTCAAGTAGCAAAGGGGATTAATGTATGTTCTGAGTTAAATTAATTTATTTTCTTGTGTGTTTGAATTTGAATTTTATTTTTATCTCTGCTATTTCCTTCACGTGGTATCAGAGCTATAAGGTTAGTTTTAGAGAGTCTGTAAATCATGACAGCAAGCACAAGTTTGAGTAATCCTCAAATTCCATAATTGAATGGAAAGAATTATGACTACTGGTCTATAACAATGAGAGCACTGTTTTGTTCACAAGATTTATAGGAGTATGTAGAGAATGGGTTTCCAGAACTAGCAGATGCAGCAGCATACAATGCCTTGACACAAGCGGAGAAAGATTTGTTGAAGGATAACAAGAAGAAGGATTCAAAGGCTCACTTCTTTATTTTACAAGGTGTACATGAAAGTATTTTTCCTAGAATATCAGCCACTACCAAGTCTAAGCAAGAATGGGATATTTTACAAATAGCATATCAAGGAATGGACAAAGTCAAAACTGCAAAGTTGCAAATACTGAGAAGAGAGTTTGAGACTCTGTTTATGAAAGAAAATGATTCTGTAGATTCATATTTTACTCAGATAATGGGACTGGTAAACAAGATGAGAACACATGGACAGACACTAGAAGATGTCAAAGTTATAGAAAAGATTTTGAGGAGCTTACCCACAAGATTTGAGTCAATTGCAGTCACAATAGAAGAGACAAAGGATCTCGCATAGTATTCAGTTGATGAGCTATATGCTTCACTAATTTCTCATGAGCACAGACTCAGCAGAACAAAAAATATGTCATTGGAGCATGCATTCAAGACACAAGCTTCAATTAACCAAGGAAGAAGCAGAGGTAGATCAAATTTCAGAGCAAGAGGAAGAGGTTTCAATAGAGGTGGAAGAAATAACCAGTCAAGTTCAAGTGGAAGAGGCAGCAGCCAAAACCCATCTCAAAACTTTCTTCAAAGACAAAGGTATGATAAATCTCAGGTCCAATGCCATTATTGTAAAAAGTTTGGTCATTAAATGAATGAATGTAGAAAGAAACAGTATGAAATGGATAGACAAAATGCAAACTTCTCTAGAGAGAGTCAAGACAACAGACCTGATAAGAGCACTATGTTTTTAGCCTGTAATGTAGCTCAAGCTAGTGAGAAAAAAGTTTGGTTTTTACATTTAGGCTATAGGTAATCATATGATAGGGAATTTAAAGTTGTTCACAAGTTTAGATGAGAATATTAAGTCGAATGTCACCTTGGGTAATGACAACAAAGTGTCAGTTAAAGGAAAAGGGAATGTTAATATTCTAACCAAGCAGAGGGAGCAAAAATATATTTCTGATATTTATTTTGTGCCTGATCTTAAACACAATTTGATGAGTGTAGGACAATTAATTCAGAAAGGTTATAGAGTGTCTTTCAAGAATGGGTTGTGCACTATCTTAGACAAATACCCAAGTGGCCAATTGATTGCAAAAATCCACACGACAAACAATAGAATGTTTTCTTTAAGAATTCAGCCAGCTTTAAATACAAACCTTGCACAAGCACAAGAGGAATCAACTGTTATTCAAACTGTCTTTCAGGCAGAGGTAAAAGATGAGAACTGGCTTTGGCATTTAAGATTCGGTCATTTAAATTTTGGAGGTTTGAATTTGCTTCATAGAAAGAACGTGGTAAAGGGAATTCCATTAATTCAAAAACCAGAAAGTGTTTATGAGGGTTGCATACTTGGAAAGCAACATAGATAGTCTTTCCCAGTAGAGAAATCCACTACAACAAAAGCCCCATTGGAAATAGTTCATTCAGATTTATGTGGTCTAATGCAGACACCTTCAATAGGTGGTATTTTCTATTTTCTGACTTTTATAGATGATTATTCAAGAAAGACATGGGTGTACTTTCTGAAACAGAAAAGTGAAGTGTTTAGTTACTTTTGTCAATTTAGATCTTTAGCTGAAAAACAGAGTGGTTGTTTCATCAAAGTGCTGAGAACAAATAAAGGAGGTGAATACATATCAAGAGAGTTCTTAAATTTTTGCAGAGAACATGGAATACACAAACAATTCACAACAAGATACACACCTCAACAAAACGGTGTAGCTGAAAGGAAAAATAGAACCATAATGGAGATGGCTAGAAGTATGTTAAAAGCCAAGCACTTAACAAATGAATTTTGGGCTAAAGTTGTATCTTGTGCAGCATACATTATGAACAGATGCACTACTAAAAGTGTGATGAACATAATCCTTGAGGAAACATGGACAGGTAAAAAGCACATTGTGTCTCACATGAGAGTCTTTGGTTGTGTTTCATATGCACATGTTTCTGAACAGTTGAGAAGAAAGCTTGATAACAAAAGAGAGAAATGTATTTTTGTTGGATATAGTGAAGAATCCAAAGCATACAAATTGTTTAATCCCTCAACCAAGAAAGTAATAATCAGCAAGAATGTCCAATTTATTGAAGCTGAAGCATGGGATGGAAGCAAAGAAAATACAGTCAATGTTACTATTAATATCCCTCAAGATGAGAATGAAAATACAGTTCAAACTAATGTACCTGTAGTTACTAATCAACCTCAAGCAAGTGGTCAACAATTGACACCAGCTAGTAATACAAGAGTAGCAACAAGAGGTCTGCAGACACCAACCACAACAAGAATATCTGGCGCAGGTCCTTCAAGTCCACATTCTGCAGATTCAAGTGACTTATAAAATCCAACTTTGGCTAGCATGAGAAGGCAGAAAAGCAGAAGCATGACTGATATCTATAATCAAAATGAAGCTGAGAACAATCCTCAACAATTTACACTATTTTCCTTTTATTCACAAGCTGAAGATCCTATTCACTATGAGGATGCAATCAAGGAAGAAAAGTAGATAACAGCAATGGATGATGAGATAGATTCAATAGAAAACAATCAGACATGGTAGTTGCAAAGTCTTCCAAAAGACAAAGATGTCATAGGTGTAAAATGGATTTATAAGACTAAGTTGAATGCAGATGGAGAAGTGCAGAAGCACAAAGCAAAATTGGTGGTAAAAGGTTATGCACAACAACTTGGAATAGATTACAACAAAACTTTTGCACCAGTTGCACAATTAGACACAGTCAGGATGCTATTGGCATTAGCAGCACATAATAGTTGGCATGTTCACCAAATGGATGTGAAGTTAGCATTTCTCAATGGATATCTGGAAGAGGAAGTCTACATTAAATAGCCTTCGGGATATGAAATATCAAGACAAGAAGACAAAGTCTATAAACTAAAGAAGGCACTGTATGGTTTGAAAAAAGCCCCAAGAGCTTGGTATAGCAGAATTGATAGTTATTTCACAAACAATGGATTTACCAGATGTGACACTGAACCAACATTGTATACCAAAGTGAATGATGAAGGTAAAATACTAATCATATACCTGTATGTTGATGATTTGATTTTAACAAGGAATCTGTCAATTGATCTGTTCAAAATAGAAATGATGAAAGAGTTTGAAATGACAGACATGGGATTGATGAAGTATTTTTTAGGCATTGAGGTAACAAAGAATAGAGATGGTATTTTTATTTCACAATCTAAATATGCAAAGGATGTTTTAAAGAGATTCAATATGTCAAACTATAAGTCAACACCTACTCCAATGGTGACTGGACTAAAATTGAGCAGAGAAGATAAAGGTTCATATGTTAATCCAACTTTGTACAAACAGCTAGTAGGGAGCTTAATGTATTTGATAGCCACAAGGCCTGACATCATGTTGCAGTCAGTTTGATTTCCAGATTCATGGAAACACCAAAGGAGAATCACTGGATAGCTGGAAAGTGAATTCTGAGGTATATCAGTGGAACAAGAAATTTTGGAATCCAATATTCCAGAACAGATGAATTTAAATTAACAGGTTATATAGACAATGATTGTGTTGGAAGTGTTGATGAAAAAAAAAAGCACGTTTGGTTATGTCTTTCATTTTGGAAGTGGTGTTGTTGCATGGGCTTCAAAGAAATAGCCTATTGTCACTTTATCCTTAGCTGAAGCTCAATACGTTGCAGCCACCAGTGTATCATGTCAAGCAGTGAGGATGAGAAGAGTACTACAAGAAATCCAGAATAAGCAAACAGAGGCAACAAAAAAAATTTGTGACAACAATTCAGCCATAGCTCTGTCGAAGAACCCTGTATTTCACAAACGAAGCAAACACATTGATACACGGTTTCATTTTATTAGGGAACTGATTTCTGGCGGGGAGATTTCATTAATTTTTTGTAGGTCAGATGAACAACAGGCGGACATATTTACCAAGGCACTAAGCACAGAGAGCTTCAACTTTCAACGAGACCGGTTGGGAATCAAAAATGGTGTGAGTTGTACTCAAGGGGGAGTGTTGGAAATTCATCCAACTCACGAGTCCACGTCTCAGTCAACATCGGCAGTCGCAGTCAACTCTTACCGTCATACCGCACCGTCTTAGTCAACAGCTCGCGGTATCGCGGTGACCACCGCTCTACCATAGCCTCTTATCTCTCTCACCGCAGTAACACGATTAACCGCTAGCATGTGTCGCTCACCGTCAGTCTGTACCATTACCGCTCTACCACGGTTTGCTCTTTTGTCACCGGCGGTAGCGCGGTGTCCTTCTCTGGCGGTTAGTAGTCCGTCGGTGGATGGTTATTGCGGCCACCGCGGTCTGTTTCTTAACCGTGGCGGTAGCACGGTAAACTCTTTTTCTCCTAGCGCTCACAGTTACCGTGACCACCGTGGTCTATTATTTAACCGCGGCAGTAGCATGGTAAGCCTTTCTCCATCAGCTCTCGCAGTTACCACAGCCACCGCAGTCTCCTCGTAAACCGCAGTGGTAGCACGGTAGTCAATGTCGGTTGACTTTTTGTCTTTTTCAGTGTAGTTTGTAGTGGTTTCTACGTCAGCATAAAAGAACAATTTTAATTAGTTTTTCTTCATGACTAGGACATATTATTATATCGATATGACCTTGTATAGGACTATTATCTGCTGGCATGCTTATGACATTAAAGTTGTATTAAATTTTTATGTGGGCCGAAAATCTTTATATACAGGAATATTTTTCTGTAATCGATATAAAAGAGAATTAATATAAAATATTGCTCTCAAGTAGCAAAAGGGATTAATGTATGTTCTAAGTTAAATTAATTTATTTTCTTGTGTGTTTGAATTTGAATTTTATTTTTATCTTGCTATTTCCTTCACATCGACCGTCATGACGTGAAATGACGCTCTCCCCTCACGTTTCTGGTAACATAGTGAATCACTACAATCAATTTAATTGATCAAACATTTTCTCTTCCTTATATTTCAGAAATATTAGACTTCATATTTTTTTTATTCATCATGATGGTATCAACTCGACATCATCACTTATACACTTACCACTCACACAAAAATGGTAAGGTCCGAAGGTTAAGATCATTTCTAAACCTGAACATAACCCTCAAAAGTTCTTGTTGATTTATTACGCCCATACCCATTTCTTCAACATGCGTTATTTTGGATCGTCTCTTCACGTGAATGTTAGAGGAAATATCAGAGGTGCCGTGCCTCTATTAAATGCGTGGCCATGCCTGACTTTGCTTGTGCCTTTCCTCATAATTAAGAGATCTCCTTTCTGTCCTCTCTTTCTGGGCTTTGACCACGGGGATGTGACAAATTCTTAGCTTAAACAGGCAATCTGTGCTTCTGGGAAGGAGTAAAGTGATAATAGGGAGTTGATACAAGATGAATAAAGGAATTAAACAATAGCTGTCAAATATTTAGTGAAAATGAATATAGTAGAAAACCCATGGAAAATGCACTTCGAAGAAAATTTCTATGCAGAAGCATTCTGAGACTAGGTAAGCTCAAAGGGCAGAGCCCTAAGAATAGACATGGGAGAATAAAAATGTTAGTCAAATTAAAGGAGGAAAAAAAGGCTAGAGTTGGAACAATTACATACTCTGCTGAACTTCATGATATTTTAGAACTTACAATTCTAAAGATAATTAAGTTAATTATAATAGCTAAAATTCTTGTCTTTCTATTCTAAAGATTCTATATGGTCTCCCGTAGCTTTTCATTTCATTTCATCTCTGTAATACAACTGGATTTTAAACACCTAAAAATACCTGTGTATCGTATCCCTGTGGTAGTTGAGTGATAAAGTTGTGGGCATTAGCAGCCATTGCAGCAGTGGTGATTTCATCTATGGTAGCATGCTCTTTCCCAAACAATATGTTCTCTCGAATAGTGGTAGCAAACAGGGTCGGCTCTTGACTGACAAGACCGATTTGGCTGCGCAGCCATTTCAGTTTCAAGTCTTGAATGTTCACTTTATCAAGAAGAATCTCTCCTGCAGTTGGATAATAAAAACGTTCTAATAGCGAAATTGCAGTGGATTTTCCTGATCCGCTTGCCCCGACCAGAGCCATAGTTTGTCCAGCAGGAATAATCAGGGAGAAATTTCTAAATATCTCCGTGTCTGGTCGAGAAGGATATGTGAATTGTACATTTTTGAATTGGATTTCGCCATAGACCTTTTCCAATACATTCCCTGCTTCCTCTGCTTGATCAATCTCTGGTTCTCTGTCGATCATTTCAGAGATGTGAAATGCAGCAACAGCTGCCTCTGAAAAGTACTTAAGATTGGGAAGTGCCATCGCCAAAGCCCTGTAGACCAAATCAACAATTTCAAAACAAGAAAATAAAAAATACCCAACACAAAATGTTTTGGGAAAAAATAGATACATACATTCCACCATGAGTTATAAGCAGGCCAATTGCGAGGATTGTTCCTGGTGATACAGAATGAGATATGACCAAACCGCTCCCACGCCATGCCATAAAAGCCCATATAACAAAAGTAAATCCATTACTTCCAACAGCCAATCCTTTTGCTAGACCTTGCTTAAGACCTTGCTTTACAATTGTATCGAGTACACATGAATATTTATTGATTAGATTGTGTTCTCCCACGAATGAATACACAGTTCTGATGGAGGAAAGTGCCTGCTCTACAATTGTACCGGCCCTGTTATTTTGTGCATGCGTATCCCAAGCCAACCTCATCAGAATCTTACCATAAATTAATCCCGGGATGATCAGTAATGTGACCAATGGAAAGGTCACCAAGGTCAGCTTCCATGACAAGTAAAAGCTAGCAGCATAGGAACCAATAAAAGTTGTCACATTCCTGATAAAAAATGGAGCCTGCAGAGGAAATAGTGCTCAATATGAGCATAGAAACCTCTGAAAATAAGCATTAGAGAAACATGCTGCATCGGTATATTAAATTTGGCTCTAGGAAAATTCATGTCAGCAATTTATCGAAGAAAAATTTATCATCAGCAATTCGTGTCATCTAAAATTCACTGCCAGCAATTCATCAGGGATTAATATTTTTTAATATATATTTCAAAAACTTTGATGGTGAATTTTATTTGAGGATGAATTTTCCATGAGAATAAATTACTGATGATGAATTTTCCTTCGATAAATTGCTGACAATGAATTTACCCTATGCCATCAAATTTATGTGAAAATATAAGAATCGCTTGTAAAATCTATGTAGTACAGACATTAACCACCTTTTCACGGAGGACGTCTTGGATGAGAAGAGTATCATTGGTAATAACATTAACGACCTCGGCCGTGTCTGTGCCTCTTGTCTCGAAAAATTGGGCATCTTGTCTCAGCACAGCTCTTAAATATTTTCTTCTCAGTCGAGACGCCTGTCTTTCTCCACTCCTAGTCCAGAAGAAAGCCTCTGAAAAGCAGCACAGCAAATGCTCTTAATTTCACTGGCCAACATTAAACACTTCAATTCTATCAAATTAAAGACAGAAACAGCACCTATGAATGCTGCAATCCATACTGCAGCAGCCACATAAAAAAAAAACATAATTCCCTGCACCAGCCACAGCGAAGATGATTATAAGATTATAATCTAAGCTTCTAATGCTAAAAAGGCAGAAGCAATCAAATTCTATATTGCCCAAATTTTACCTTGTTAATTTTGGTTATAAAATCACCATTTTTCTGAGATGGACCATATCCTATAGTATTGGATAACCCGCTCCATATAACCCACGTAGCAGGTACAGATAATCCATCTCCAATGGAACCTAAACTCCCCAATGCCATTGCCAACATATCTATGTAATCTACATATTTAAAAACTTTCCAGATGGCCATTTTCCGAGCTGCTAAATCATTTGAACGGCTATTTCTGTTGAAAGCACCTCTAGCCATGACTGTAACAAACAATGCCAATTTCCTTTTAAATCGGGATATATAAGAGCTATGACCAAGAGATCGGATTCCCTTTGACATGCATTATCAACGTCAATGTTTCAACTCCATCCTGGATAGCTTCCGTGTTCAAACTGAATTAGAAAACAGAGCTCTTTATTCACACCAAAATAATGCAATGATATTACAAAACTTGAACAGAAAAAAAAAAGTCTAATAATTTCAGCAGAGTGCCACGATATAGGTGGTAAAAAATATCAACTGTCCAAAGTACTTAAAAATGATCAGTACATTTAAAGCTGTAAAAGTGGAATTAATCAAGGACTGAGCATATGCTTCACCCTTTTTTTTAAGGGTTTTTTTTGGATTAACTATAATTGTTATTCTCCTTCATCAAACCTTATGACTTCTAAGCTATTTTGGTAGGTAAAATATTTTATGACAATTGAATCTTGTTTGAGAGATTTTAAATGTTTACATAAGGATCTCATGCCAAGTAAATAGGGCATGCACCTTCATTTTTTGTTTTTTTAGGTGGAATCGTAGAAAAAGTAGTCTATAAAGAGTATGAAGTCACATTGCCACTACTACAACCTCCCCCCTCCCTTTCAACATCCTTCATATACTTCTTTACAATAGGCTTCAAAAGAAGGGATTATTTCTAAATGAGATGATTCATCATTATCCGAATGAGTACTAAGCTCCCTTTTTTCTTTCCTCCTTCAATCTTTTTGCATCTGTATATTGCCTATGCAAGTAGTAGCCAAGTGGCTAGTCATAAGATGCATTTCATAAACATTTGAGGCCACCTCATACTCAATCCTCTACTCCCAAACATCGTACTTAGAAGGCAAGGCAACTAAATATGGTAACTTCTTATCAATATCAACATTCACACAAAATTTGCCCAAAAAAAAGCTTTCTAGATCTAGTCACAAGATCAATAGCAATGAGAGGCTCAAAGGAATTAGCTATAAATATCACCACCTCTTCTTCCCAATATTCCAATGGTAAGAAAAGAAGCCTTGCCCAAATGGAGATTCAATTAAAGAACTCTTTCACTGCATAAAAGCCCAATCTCCCAATGAACCAAGGTTCACTTGAAAGGATTTTGATACAATCAAAATTCTTCAAAAAAATAAATAAGAAATAATCTATGAGATAAGATTGAGATCCACATTTGACCAATCAGTTGTCATTTCCTTAGGGCTCATCTTCTCACTACATCAATGTTAGGCTTCCAATGAGAGCATTTTGAAGCTTAGAGGAAGATCTTTCCACAACATCAAGGAATTTGAATTGAATGCATTTTCTAAGCATAATTAGTTCTAGGAGGCTTGGCATAACAAGGTTAGAGAAAGACTTACCACTAGTCACATTTTTCTAAGAGATCATACTCACACCATTTTCCAAAAGCCCGAGCCCTTCAAGATTATACTCCCATTTAGTGATGAAAGGTATTGTAGGAGTGCACTTAACTAGGATCTCTCCATCATTATTTGAAATTCCTAACCCTATAGTATTGGTATCCCCTTTAGGTAGTAAAGGCATCATATTATAATGACATTTGAGATCTCCCCAATTATCAAGAAGGTGCTACAACAAAGACGTATAAGAGAGAGGAGTATTCTGTATTTCCCCTACCATATGATGTAAAAGAGGGATCCCAATAGTAGTCCCAAATGGAATGTCATCCACACATGGAGGAAGATCTTGTACTTGTCCCAAATTCAATAAATCCTTTGACTCTACAACCCATATTCTTGCATAACTCATGAAGTTGGAGGGAAGAAGAAAATCCTTTCATATCCCCTACTTCATGGTAGAGATAACACATACCATCCCAAGAATAAAAATAGGGGAAACATCAACAACATACTTATTAGTGGGCTTAAGGACTAGACAATCAAGTGGGTAAGCTATTTGGCTTCCAACCAAATATCCAAAAGTCATTCTTCCTCCTCATTGTCGAGGTTATCATTATATTCACCTTTTCATAGCTAGGCATCCTTTCCAATTCCATCATTTCCATTGTATTTTCCATCTTCCCTTTCATCGCCCCCTTCCACAAATAGTACCAAAAAACCTCTCAATGGATATTGAAAATTCTATTTCCTATATACCTTCTCACTCTTTTTCGTTAAAACATTCTCTTATTTTCCATCTTCCTCTTCATCATCCCCTTCCATAGCTAGTAGTAAAAACAAACTCAATGGAGAGAAAAATAACTTTACTCCTATTTTTGTAACCAAGAAATTAAAATAAGTAACACAACATGTATTATAATAACCTGAAAATACATGAATATCATGACCATATATCTTATCTTGGAGATTAAATAATAATTTAAAAAAATATTACATCAACATAATTGAAAAGAAATTAAAAAAATTAAGAAATCTACCATTCATGAATTGGTACAAGATTGCCAAGAAAATAATTGGAATTGATAATTTGGCATCAAGGCATCGTGAACATAGTACATATAACAATGAAACTACACCAAAATTGTATTAACATCTTGTTGGTAAACATAAATTCGTCACTGCGGTTATGTCTCCAAGAATGACCATGTTCGCCCAAAGAGTAGTGAAGTACCAACAATTGGAGAGATCGTTACAAGACAACAATATTCCTTCATTTTTGAGAGGGATAAATCCCTTGTATGATCAAATTTGGGGATTTTGTGGTATTTTAACCAAAAAAGTCTAAGGTAAGAAAGGGAAAAACTAAAGAAAGACGACTAATAGAAACCCTAGTTGTAAACACATGAATACCAATAGGGCTTCACAAAATTATTGAAAAACAAACAAAACACACCACAAATCTAGAAATTACATTCCCAAATTCATATGATGGGTTTCATAATAATGTATATGATACTATAATAATGGTGGACAAATAGTATACAAATCTCAACATACGAAGAAATAGGCATGAACATCATTTAAATCAAGCTACCAAGCTTAGAGTTATATTTCTTGTAAAATCCACTCCTCAACATTATAATTTTAAAAAAAAAAAAAAATCAATTAGCAACAACTACCGAGTTAGCAAACCAAGCATTTTTCATCTAGATTAGAAGTTTTGATTTTAAAAGTTCTTAATTCATCATGGCAACAATAATCAATGTCACGCTTATATGATTACACTCAAAAGTGATAAGCTCATATGGTTAGGGTCATCCCTAGACCTAGATCTAAACCTTGAGGGTTCATGGTGACCCTACCTACGTATCCCCTCATGGGAATCAGAGGCTTTGTAGTTCGCCCTAGAATGTTAGAGGGAGTTCATTCTCTCCTCTTGCATGAGATCTATGATCTTGCCTTTAACCCATGACTATTACATGTAAGATATCAAATTAGCCAATTATAATATATAATGATAACAAATTTTCCATCAAGTGTTGGGTCCATACAAAAAATTACCAAGCACTAATATACAAACATTCACAATATTCACAAGAGGCATATCATACCACAATCTCAAAGATCATACACAATGTTTGTCATGCGCATACCTCCATATACACAAGTTGGTTAGCTCTTACACATTAGAAGTACAATAGTGACTGGATTATACACAGATCACAAGTACAATGGTGATTAGCTCATATATACATCACAAGTACAATAGTGACTATCTTATTGATACATCACAAGTACAACAATGACTGGCTCATATGCATATAACAATTACATTAGTGATTGGCTCCAGCATACATCAAAAATACACAACGAATAGCTCTAACACACCACAAGTACAATGGTGCCTAGCTCATATGTACATCACAAGTACCATAATGATTAGCTCAAAAAAACATCATATATACTCAGTGATTGGCTTAAACATCATAATGATTGACTAAAACATGTCCATAATGCATCCCAAATAAAAAATAATGTCAATATATTATGCATTACACCATGGGTCCCATCTTTTCCTCTGGTCTTTTGCACCATTGGACAACTCGGAAGAGGATTCAATGCATCCCATACTACATCGTAGGTCCATCCTCAACCCAACAAGGCCAAGTATACAATCAAACAACTAGGAAGGAGATTCAATGCATCCCATACTACATCGTGGGTCTGTCCACCATCTCAAGGCTTTTCACAAGTAGTGAACCTATCATAGCCCAATGGATTCCAACTTAAATTGCTTATAGACCATTGACGACAAGTCTATCCACCCAAGAAGAAGTATCTTTCAACATATACCACCTTGTGACCTTAGTGATATTGTTATCTATCTTCTTCACAATCCTAAGTAACACTTGGCATTGGTCACTTTTATGCCCTCAATGACAACTCATGAACCGAGCTTCAATACAATGGTTAGCCCTAGATTACCATTACTCACATAGACATGGGTTCCTATTCATGCAATCATTGGCGTATCATAATCATAACTAGGGTAGCCCATAGAAACCTTCACCTTTTTGAACCAAGTGAATGTCAACTAGTCCCTAGCTGTTGGAAGTATGCAAAAGATTAGTCATATATTGTCATTGATGTCACCATGTTGATTTGATACCTTATACCGATGTGCAGATCAAGCTTATCTCATCCGGTATTTGATCTGGTATTTTGGTCCCCATATTATCTCCAGTAATCGCTATGGTTTAAGGTTTTGGGAAAAGTCTTATGATCACCAGAAGTGTGTATGTATGCATTCTTAGATGTTCATATGATTGGACAGTACGTTGGCATTGGTTTTTGTGATTGCATTTTGTTATTAGGTTAATCACGGCTGACATAATATTGCATGACACAGTTGGATTAATTTTGGAAAAGCTTTATATGAAGCTGACAAGTTATATTTTTGAAAATATGAATTGCATCCAATTAGGTTGACCTAATTGATGTGTGTAGATATATCAGGTATATATACAAGGTGGTTTGAAGAGGAATGTATGCGAAGAAGTGTGTGTGTATGTGGTGATAAGTGAAGTGTACGAAAATAAGAATGAAGATTAGTCTGTTGTCATGCGAGCGAATACTCTGAGCATCAATGGAATTGAATCTGCACTTGTGGTGTAACTGTAAGAGAGGGGGACCAACCACTGCAAGGCCCCAGGTCATGAAAGGCCAAGAGTGGAAAGGCTGCTCTAACTTACCTCAGTTTAAAGGAAGGTTAGGATAGAATGGATAAGAATGATGAAGACTATGTGTCCTTTGATCACTGTGCAATCTTGAGAGTTGAAGAGAGACTAGGTGAGCCACTTTTTAAGGTCAACTCTGTGTCCCGGGTAGTTCTTTGTCAGAGGATAGAAGCGTGGTTCTAGGATGACAACACGGAGCGTTGGCATCTCACAAGTGTGTTGGCATCCATACGGCTAGAAAACCAGAGAGACGAGATTAAATCCTCAAAAAAAGGACTACTAACCTAGTTTAGAGGTTTCTTGAACAACAGAACGAGATTAAGGAGAATAGAACATCAATACGAGTGTGATAAAAGAAATATATTACTGCAAGGGTGATGAAGATAATTTCATAGACCAATCTTCTCGCCAGCTTGCTCCAAGCTCTCTCCACCTACACATCGAAAAAGGGGAATGTTGGGGCTATTTAGGGGCTTGCCTCAGTCAGACCCCCATTTTGGTGTTTCCACCTCCATGGACAGTCAAGTTTTCAATGATAGAAATAAAGATAAAGAAAGGAATACAAGCAACGTAAACAAAAGACACTACAAAATAGTACGTGTTTACTCAACCAAGATGATAGAGAAGATGAGAGGAGCTTACCACCTCTGTCCAAAGCACTCAAAGCTTGTGGAGGAGAAAATGAGAGGAACTCAAGCCTCTGCTGCAATGGAGTGTGAAGTGCTGCTACAAAGCTTGTGGATGGATGCTCAAAGCATGGAGAGATTGTCTAAGCTTGTGAAGAAGATCAACCAACTTGAAAATGGAAGAAGAGATAAAGAATATGAAGGAAGAGAATGAAAAATGACCATATTCGGGTCGACCAACCGAAGAGGGGTGTTAAAATTTGACTTCCAATTGAAAGTGTAACGTCTCTACAGACTCCAACCATAGGAATTCTCTAGGAATGTAAGAGCTCCATGTGGATGTATGAACGTCGTGCGGGTATCCCCGACATAAAATCCCCCACCCACACTCAAAACAGGGACCAAGTGTGATGTGGATAGCAAGCTTAAGTGGAATTAAGCCTCTGCCTTAGGTTTTCTAAAGTGCAAGGGGGTAAAAGGGAATTTTCATTAGGGGTGCAACTTTATGCTCATAAATTTTTCCCTCACTTTAGCAAGCATGAATACTGATGAGTGCTTTGGTAAAGTAGAGTATTAAGGAAGTAACATTGAAGTAAGATAAGTATACTTGAACTGACGAGGAAGTAGAGCACGATCTGATGAACTCGAAAGTGCAGGAGAGGACTCCGTAGTTCCACGGAACAACAAAGCTAAAGTATGAAAGCATGTCATAGGCTCACAGTCCTGCAAGGGAGGTATCCTTCAAGAACTCTCACATGAAGGAAACTAGGAAAATCCCCTTACAAACCCACAGAACTACAAGGAAGGTATCCCCCAAGAACTCTCACATCAGGGAGATCAAGCAAAGGAGACTCCCCAGAGTTAGAAAGGGCGACACGTTTACTCACAAATAGAACACGTCAAGAATCAATCGCGTAGGGTAGTGGATGGACAGTCACACAGACCATTTCTATGTTGCAAGTTTTTCAAACGGGTCCCTCGGGAACCCTTCAAAAGGAAGGAGGGTCCACTCAAGGGATGCATTGTTTGAAAAGTGAAGTCTATTCAAGCTTCCCCCAAGCTAGATGTAAGGATGTGATGTAGGTCTAGGAGGGCTACTCTCGAACTAAACACGAAGAAGTGAAATCGGTCTAGTCGGGTTGCCCTCGAGCTAGACACCATAGTATTTGTTGAAAGCTTTCGAAGGGGTCCCTTGGGAACCTAGCATGAAATGGAGGGGTCCACTCAAGGGACACACTATTTAGAAGCTACTGTCTTCTTTCTCGAATCAATTCAACATCAAGGAATCCTTTCGAAAGATGTTCACTTCATCAAGGAATTTGAAAGGAAGGAGATTCACCCACACAAGGGGAAGACTAAGACCGTTCCCACTTCGGAGGAGGGTTTCCAAGTTCTTTCTTTATGAACCCATGATGAAGAAAACATGTTCTGTTAGGGTTTCAAGTCGAGAATACAATTCTAATAAAAAAGTGTATGAAGGATCTTCAAGAAAAGATTCATTTGGCAATGAATTAATTTTCTAAAAATCATGAAATATAGAAGTTTTTGGCCTCCTACAATGATTTCAATAACTAAGAATTTACAACCATGATTCAGAGATTGGACATCTGACCTGATTAGCCATCTTAACCATCATGAAGGTACATTTAAATTTTCAACCCAGGGACATGAACTTGAAATGGGTCAGCATAGTATGTGCACTAGGAACTTCAAATTAGTCACCTTCATTCTAAAACTAAGAAAGACTAATGCTGAAGGTAAATTGCATGGAAAGAAATTAAGCGAAGGCTGAAATCTACTCAACAATAAAACTCAAACTAAATATGCATAACATAAATGAAAGTCTGAGTAGCAAACAAGAAACTACTATGGTTGCTTTGACTGTAGGGATAGTCACATAATAGAATTCCAGTGGTTGCAGGAACAGTCAATGCTTGATTCTTACTAAGTACTGAACATAAGCTAATATTAATCTATCTAAACTAATGGATTACTCACCAAGTGGGCCCCTTTGGATGAGTATCCTTTGGAACTAATGCAAACTTAGATAAAACTTAGATACTCAATTCAAAATCTCATTTCATTCATTAGAAAATGCAAATACAAAAAGAGTATGTCTAGTATTCTTAGCTGGTACAATAACTTGGTGATCAACTCCCTCAAAAGGAGGATCCAAACCTTATTTATCATCTAAACAGGGTAGTCAACTCCCACTAACTGAGAGGACGCCATATAGGGAAAACAGAGAAAAGAGTGGAAGGATGGTTACACATGTACGGGAATCCGTTCAGACATGCAGGCCCAAACATGGACTTGACCACTATAGTAATGCCCACATTGCTCAATTTCATTAAAGATAGACATAAGATAGTTACATGTGACTAACATGGGAATCTTCCGTTGTTGTCCTTCAATTGACCTTCGCACGCTTCCTCTACATGAACGGTTGGTGGTTGCATTTCCCAACTTAGCATTTCCAATCATGTTTGTATGGAAATTTTAGTATGCATAATAACTGCATAACTAAAATTATCTTAAAGAACATCCATCAATCACATGCAAGATTAATATAGATAGTCCACATAATAAGTTAATATCATTAAAACTGGCAGAAAGGGAATTAAACCCAAATGTCTTAAGGTCTGAGAGAAATTATATAAAATTTTTAGTCATGCAATATCAAAACCCATGGTAATTTTAGCAAATAGACTATGGATTCTACCCATAACTAGCCCACAATCTAGACTCATCACTCCCCCCAACTTAACGTTTTGCTGGTCCTCCAGTAGGGGAAGATTATGCTTCTGCTTGGTCATGGCTCTGAAATCCATAGCTGATAACTACCCAATGTTAGTGTCTATTGTGGGTGAATCTAGGTTCCAGTAGAATCCTCCCAACCAGTTGAGTCTCTTCCATCTTTGGTTTTCCTCAACAATGTCATATCAGAAGAATCTGAAATTTGGTACAGGCCACATGAGGATAGGTGGCTAGAAAGTCAAGGGAAGCCATTCTCGCCCCTACTTTCTCCCAATCTGAATATACCTTTCAATTATTTTTAGTTTAGCAACATAGTTGTGGATGGAATGTGGTTTAGCTTGTTTTAGCTCATCAGTTAGTGTGTTCCATCTCTGGGATAGGTACCTTCTCATAGTATCCTCTTTTGCTGTTGTTTTTACCTTGTACTCACTATATGTTGCCTCAATCCAAGGCATAATCTTGTTACCATAGCTTGGCCTGAAGAGAATTCTATTCCAATTTGCATAAATGCCTTTTGGGTTCCTGGATTCGGCTATAATAGCCAAAGGAATATTGGATTCCTTCCCCCTATAAGTATTATATTGTTCACTCCAACTAATCTCATTTTGTACCCATGACATAAATGATCTCAGTTGGATGTCCCCCACATAAAGGAGTGGGTTCCAATCTTGGTCCTTACTTACAATAAAATTGTGTAAATAAAATTCACATAATAAATTATTTATTTCTGTGGAGGCAATTTTGTAAGCATTGAAAAATTCAACAAGAGTTTCAATTGAAGGATTCAAACCTGAAATGTGTCTTGACAATTTAAAGGAGAGACACTTTTCCTTTAGGTGCAGAGAAAAAACTCTTGGTGGTGTTCTACATGCTAAAATTTGTGGCACCAAGGTTGCAATATTTCCCATCCTCTCTTTTAGAGAGGAAATCTCCTAATTCTTGTCCTCAATAATTTCATCCTTCTCTTCAATTTCCTTTTTCAATCTTTTCTTCTCCTTCTTCCATTCTTCCTCCCATCTATGTATCTCTTTCAAAAAATTTAAGAACGCTGCATGAATTGTAAAACTAGGTGGATTATGAATTTCCACTAGCACCTTTATTGATGCTCCATATAGTACCAATTGAAATTGATTTACGTGGTCCAACAAGTTTTGACCATGGGGGTACACTTTCTTCTTCCACTTCCTACTGCATGGCTTCTTCTTCATGTTCCTATGATTGTTGCCAGAACTCTTGATCTTGCTGCAAGAACTTAATTTTTTCTTCATGTTCTCAAGTCTCCACTTCTTCTGCAATGGCAACAAGATCTGTCAGGGTCATTTTTGTTGCTTCTTCAAATACATCCTTTTCTTTAACATTTTCCTACCCCATTGGGGCCTCTGCACTCTCATGTGATTTCCTTTTATGCTTAGGGATTTTTTGTGAAGGAATATCAACAACAGGTGTTGATTTCTCAGGAGGGATGTCATGTTTTTCTTCAACTACAGGATGAATAGTGCCAGCCTTTCTCTTCCTAGTACTTGGCACATTTATATCTGCAAGCTATGTTTTGAATTTTCCTTTTTTGTGCCCTAGTTCTTAATAGGGTCCCAAGTGGAACATCATCATCAGAATTCGAGGAAGAAATTTTTCTTCCAGAGTGCTCAGTTTCAAAGGAACTAATTTCTATAGTTCCTTTTGCTGCAGGAGGGGTCATACCAACACCAGAGGTCGAAGCACTAGGGGTGGCTTCATCCATGCTTGATTTTCTACCAAACCTACATGTCCGAGGTGAAACCCTAGGTTGCAACTGCTCAGGTCTAAACTGATCAAATTTTATTAAATCCTCCCAGGTCATTCTAGGTGTTACATCAAGTAGAGATTTTACAACCAACAATTTAATTAAACAATGGTGGGAAACAGAGTTATCCCTACCTTTTTGAGTTTTTTTTGCCATGATGGAGAGAAGGTTATATAAGATGTTGGGCACGTTCATCCTCCTCCCATGCCTCATATGACTCAACAATTTGAAATGCACTTAATGCAAATTCGATAGTCGACCCTCATA
This sequence comes from Sequoiadendron giganteum, assembly GCA_007115665.2. Lineage (NCBI taxonomy): Eukaryota > Viridiplantae > Streptophyta > Pinopsida > Cupressales > Cupressaceae > Sequoiadendron > Sequoiadendron giganteum. The sequence continues at coordinate 275,603,724 of CM021103.1, read as the reverse complement.
AGTGATATATCTGATGATGTAGACAGTTGCCTGCTTACATGGCTCAGGCAAAGAAAATATTTTAGCACCCTATTTGTCAATAGTGATTGGGGGATCACCATTCATTGTGAATATAGCCCTGGCTGACTTGGCATCTCTAGAAATAGGGTAAGGTTCGCCATCAGCTGGCAACCCTAATACTTTTGCAATTCGTTCCTCATTTTCTATGACCTCCAACCCTTTCACTATGGCTTTTCCATCTGAAAATGTCTGGGCAAACTCCAATGCAATGCCTTTGTCAAAACCGTCCAGTTTCAAAAAATAATCCAACCAACCATAATTTTTGAAACTCGGCCAGACACTGTGCATCTTGCAACAAAGTATCATGAATTGAGGGCTCATTCTGAATGAGTCCGCCTCCCATTATCTGCAATCAATATGTTACTCTACAAGATTTCCTTCTATAACTCTCATCTGTAAGCAAATTCCTTTATGTACACTTGCTAGCTGAATTATCGACTAAATTTTTCCTTTACTTAGTTTTTAACAATTACCATTTGCATTTCAAGATTATGACAGGGTTATTAATGGCAAGAAATGGTAATAAAAGAGAGTTATGATGAAAGGAAATGGTAGCAAAAATTTAGTGTCACATCACATATGTGAGCCATCTTTTATTTGAAATTTCAAATCAGCTCAGCAAGATTTGCTGACGCAAACAATCATGGACTGAAATGTGGCAATATATTCGCATCTTTCTTACCCCTCTCCCCATCCTAAATTTGGACATGTCTCCACACATGCGAGATGGTAGTAGTGATTTGATAGGGGTATTATGTAAATTTCCATACTAACATACAGTAATTAAATGAAACACTCTAAGAGATAATTAAGAAAGTAATTAATGCATACATACCTATGTGTGTACAAACATGATGGCATAGAGGATTCATTGCAAATATTGCAGAGAAAGTACCATTTTCCTTTTTAAGAAATAATTGAGCAATTAATGATGATGAAGTGGAATGGTGTGAGGTGGAATGAAGTGATGGGAAAGAGAAAGGTTGTACAAATAAACGGATGGGTGGATGGGTGAAGAAATGGATTTCTATAAAAGTAGAAGTCTTTATTATGACAAGTACGTACCTTAATTAGGTAGAAGGAGGGACACTAGGTCCACTACCTTTGGTTGCAAGAACTTCTCGGCTATAGGAACTGTGCTCGAGTGATGCATGTTGGATGAACTACTGGAGGAACTCTTCTCTGGACGCTGGCTTTTGATACAATCCGAGATGATTCCCATTGAATAGTAATTTGAATCTGACAGGTTCAATGGTGGTGAGTGTCACATCGCCATTGGAAAATACCTCAGCAATTTCATATGGCCCTAGCCACCTTGTCTATAATTTTCCTATAGTATCTTGATACCTTAAGTCATAAAGCAATTATGGTGCAGGGTAGATTTCATCATCTCATCTATTGCATTCAGCTGTGTGATCCTTTCTTTCTGTGCCTCAAAAATTTCCATCCCTAATTCAACTGCAGTTCTGAGAGTCTTGTGCTCGAATTCAATGGGCATCATGGTTGTCTTCCCATACAATAGCTCAAATGGTGTGAATCCTGTAGTTGTCTTCCATGTGGTTCTGTAATCCAAAACTACTTCTTATAATCTGTTTGCCCAATCACTTATGTGAATATTCACTATTTTGGTTAGGATGGCCTCAATCTCTCTGTTTGTCACCTCAACTTGTCCATTTGCTTGAGGGTGATAACAAGTGGACTTTTTGTGCCTTATGTTATATTCATTAATCAATGTTATAACAAGTGTTGAGGTAAACTGATCTCCTTGATCAGTTACTATTTCTCTAGGTACTCCATACCGCGTAAAAATTTCTTCATAAATAAATTCTACAACCTTGTTGTCTCTTGCATGTTTCAAGGCTTTGACTTCTACCCATTTAGTTACATAATTAGTGCATACCAAAATATAAGACTTACCATTTGATGTGGGGTCAATGGGTCCCACAAAGTCCAATCCCCACTTGTTAAAGGGAGTGACTACTATTTGGGGATGGAGTGGCATCTCATCTGACTTGGTTGGTCAGCCCATCCTTTGGAATCTATCACATTTTATTTTATATTTTCTTGCATCTCTATGGATTGTAGGCCAATAGTATCTTTTATTCAAAATTTTCATTACTGTCCTCTTGGCTGCAAAGTGTCCTCCACATGGTTCATCATGGCATGCATGTAGAATATCATAGGTCTCATCTTCCCTCATACATCTTATCATAACATGATCTGGTCTAGTATAAAATAGGCATCCATCTATCAATGAAAAAGGGAAATATTTTTCAATCAACGCTCTTCTCTCTTTTGGAGAGAAGTGAGGAGGAACCCTCCCTGCCACAAGGTAATTGGCTATGTCAGCATACCGAGGTGTTTTCACATTAATAGAGAATAGATGATCATCAGGGAAGGAATCATCTATGGCTTGACTATCTTCTGATGTGGTCAGCCTGGAAAGAAAATTTGCAACAACATTGGCCTTCCCTGGTTTGTCCATAATAGTTATGTCAAACTCCTATAACAACAACAACCACCTAGCTAACCTTCCTGAAATTGGGGGTTTATTCATGAGATATCTAATGGTTGCATGATTAGTGTGCACATAGATCTGGTAACCTATTATATAGTGTCTAAATTTGTTCAGGGCATAGATTATTGCTAGCATTTCTTTCTTTGTTACTATGTAATTAAATTCAACTCCCTACAAGTTTTTGTTGAAAAAATAAATAGAATTCTCAATGGCTCCTTCTTTTTGTCCCAAAATTGCTCCTATGGCATAATCTGAGGCATCTGTATGGATGTGAAATGATATTTCCCAATTAGTTCCCTTAAGTATAGGAGCATGAGTTAGAATTGTCTTTAAATCAGAAAATGGTTTATCATAGCCTTTTGTCCATTGAAACTCAACATCTTTAGCTAGGATACTATACAGGGGTGTTGCTATTTTTCTAAAATCTTTGATGAAATGCCTATAATATCCTACATGTCCTAGGAAACTCCTAACATCCTTTTGTTTTGTAGGTGTGGGAAGATTAGCAATTACCTCAATCTTTGCAAGGTCAACTTGAATACCATGGTGTGAAATGTAGTGGCCAAGGACTAAACCCTCTTGCATCATCATGAAACATTTCTCACTGTTTAGAGATAGATTTTGGTCTTGACATCTCTGCAAGAATTTCTTCAAATTTTCCAATGCTTCATCAAAATCAGCATCGTAGGTGGTAAAATCATCCATATAAATTTTGATGTAGTCAAGGGAGATGTCTGAAAAATATGTTGATGAACGCTCTCTAAAAAGTTGCGGGTGCATTGCATAACCCAAAGGGAAGCACTGAATAGGCATATGTCCCCCATGGACATGTGAAGGTTGTCTTCTCTTGGTATTTTGGTGAAATTTGAATCTGATTGTAGCCACTGAATCCATCAAGGAAAGAAAAGTATTGCTTTCCCACAAGAGAGTCTAGGACTTGATCTACAAAAGACAAGGGGAAATGATCCTTCTTAGTAGCAACATTGAGCTCCCTGTAGTCAATATAGACTCACCATTTTCCTCCCTTCTTGGGCACAATTACCAAAGGAGATACCCACTGGCTGTCTGAAATAGGGTAGATAAATCCTACGTCTAATAACTTGTGCAACTCTATTTTAAAAATCTCTCGTAATGCAAGGTTGATTCTTCTTTGTGGCTGCCTTACAAGCATACAATCATCTTTGATATATATCCTATGAGTGCAGAGGTTTGGATCTAGTCCCTTCATATCATGGCAATCCCAAGCAAATGCTTTTTTATGGGCTTTCAACAAATTTTCCAATGTCAACTATTATCCCTCACTCAATTCACTATTGATATTTAAATATTTTTCTTCAGACACCTGTACTTGTGTAACTAACTCTATCATAGCTTCTTCATTAATAAATGGCACCTTAAGTTCATGTGGCAGTATTGTGTGGAACATAACTATTTTTGTAGGACATTTGTTTGCTGAAAGAGTGACTGTAGGAAGTTTATTCGCAGAGATAGTGGTTGCAAGAAGAGTGGTTGTAGGAAGTCTATCTGCAGAGACAACAACTGCAAGAAGATCAAGAAGAACTAACATAAGTGTTTGCATGAGGTTCGCAAAACTAGACACATGAGTGGATGATGCCTCGTCTATCTGACAATGGTTCTGAATGATACTAGATAACACTTCATCCTCATCTTGAAGCTGTAGGAAAGGAATTCTTCCTAGCATCATGAGCTATGCCATAGAGTTAACGTCTTCAGCCTCTTCACCAACTTGTGGCCATACAGAATTATCATCATGGGATGGTTGAGCAAGAGGATAAATAACAAGATTTTTGGTGTTTCTACCATCATAAATGGTCATGTCACCTGACCAACATCCAATATAAGTCTCTTCAGTTGCTAACCATGGTCTACCAAGGATAATGAGATACTTGCCAAGTGTAGCTTTGGGAGAAAGAACCATGAAGTCAGTTGGATACTCCCAAGAGTCTAGAATCACCACAAGGTCTTCTACTATGCCATTAGACTTAACAGTGGAACTATAAGCAAGCTACAGGACAATATGAGTAGATCTCATGCTTACAATATTCAATTGTTGTAGGATGTCTTTAGTCATCACATTGATTGTTGCACCTAAGTCAATCAAATCATTCTTTATATTTATCCCATTTATGATAACTTCAAATAGAGGACTACTTGGATCATTATACTTGGGGATACTTATTTCTCTAAGCATGATGTCAACAAGCTACCCCACTACATGAATGATAGATGGGTCCTTTTTTCTGCTCGGTTTCTTAAGACATGCTTCTTTAATTGCCTTGCCATAGATAGGGACATATTTTATGGCCCGGAATAGGGGTATGTAGACACATATATGCTTTAGTTGGTCTAGAATATCAAAAGTAGTTTCCTCCTTGTCTTTTTTTTGTTTGGCCACTTCCAATCTCTGGGGGAAAGGTGGTTCTTGGGTTGTTTGCTTGGCTGGAGCTGGTTAAGGATTCTTAGGTGCACAAGGTTGAATGGGATCAGTCAGATATTCTTCTTGCTCTTCCACAGGAAGCTCGGTGATAATGGGGGTGGAAGGAGCTGATAAGGTAGTTCTTGAACACAAACTTGTTCCACCTAAACTCACAACATATGCAGGGAATTGATTTGGATCAGTAGAATATGTAGGCTATTGTTATGGTTTGTTATTCAGGTTGGGTGTGGGTTGGGCTGGTAACTGAGTAGGTCTGGGAGCATTTGAATTTGGATTAGCAGGAGGAGGCATTATAGCAGGCTATTTGGGTTGAGAAGGTGGTTGCATGTAGCTTGTTGTCTGATTTGGCCATTTTTGGCCACCTATCCATTGAGATGTTTGTTGCTAGTTTCTTGGAGGTGGCTATCAAGATCCTTGAAACTACTACCAACTCCCCTAAGGTTTCTACCATTGAGGTGAGGGATTTTGATAATTGGACCAAGCATTTAGAGGGTTACCCCAAGATTGTGGTGGGTATCCTCCATAGTTGGATGGACAAGGGGGTTGCCACTAGTTACCAAATGAATAAGAATTAAAATATGGCCCAACAAAAGATAGTGGATTTGGTGGCATACATTGTCTTGAAGCCCATGGCCTCTTCTATGCAACAAAGTAGACTTGGTATTCCTCAGTGTGAATTGGTTTGAACCCAGGTGGAATATGCTTACCATCAATGTTAGCTATCACCTTGCATCTACAGTCCTTCTTCTTTTGTCTGCAATGAGGGTAATATTTTGTCAGTATTTCCTCTACCTCATGTTTTTTCTTGGCTTGAAGTGTATCCACCTAAGTAGCTATATTGTTGATGATATCTTGCTTGAAATCTGCCAGAAAATTAGTAATATCCATTCTTGAGACTCCACTGGTGGATGACATACCCATAGAGGATTGGTAAGCTCTTCCTTTATTTGAAGCTGCCCTAGAATAGTTCTGGCATAAATTCTTGATATCCTCCCATGGAACTTGAGTGATATATCCTCCAACCATCAAATCCAAGGTTTCAGTGCAACTTTCACTAATTTCTCTTAGAAAAATAAACTTTTGTGAGTCTTCATTCAGTGTATGGTGTGGAGACTTCTACAGACAAAACAAAAACCTTGAAATGAAATCCTCCAGGCTCTCATCTAATTTTTGCTAGATAATGAAAATGCCACCTCCTCTCATATCACTACCCATACAATATTCCTTATATTTCTCAAGGAATTTTGTCTTCATATCTTCCCAAGTCGCCACAGTGTTCCTACCAAGGCTCATAAACCATCTCAATGCAACTTCTTTCAAAGTGGTAGGAAATAGCTTGAGTCTGTGGGCATCAGTGATGTAGTCATAGCTTCTGCAGAGTATATCAAACTCAAACAAGAATGTATCACGGTATTCTATGACAAGTCCATAGGACTTAGGAAGGACTAAAGCAGGGATATTTTTGAGGTTATCTACTTCATTCTATTCAACAATGGGAAAAGCAAAAGCTGGTTGGTTCTGCCTATTAGGCCTGTCTCCATTTGCATCAACCATGCTTGCTTGATGAAATTCTAGAATAAAAGGTTCTTCAACTAGATTTTGATCTCTAAGGGAAACTTCAAAATCGGTCAAGTTAGAGAATATATCAGCAAAGAGATGCGGCTCTTCTTCCTCTTCATTTCTAGGTAGATTTGGAAGCTCTATTAGCTGAAATGGCTCTGAATTATTAGGAAGGAATCTCCCATAAGCATCTCTTCTTCTTCTATGCATGCAGTATCAACCAAATCACACAAAGAATGGGTGGGAAAAAAATGGTGGATCATAACTTCTAACACTAAGAGAAAACTCCATAAATACTATAGTAGGAGAAAACTATCAATGACTCCAAAGGACTCCCTAGTTTGACACCATCCTTGATAATGGCGCCAAAAATGTCGGCCTCCTACAATGATTTCAATAACTAAGCCTTTATAGCCATGATTCAGGGATTGAACATCTGACTTGAATAGCCATCTTAACCATCATGAAGGTAAATTTAAATTGTCAATCCAGAGACATAAAATTGAAATGGGTCAGCACAGTATGTGCACAAGGATCTTCAAAGTAGTCACCTTCATTTTACAACTAAGAAAGACTAATATTGGAGGTAAATTGCATGGAAATAAATTAAGCAAAGGATGAACACTACTCAACAATAAAAATAAAACTAAATATGAATAACATAAATGAAATTCTGAGTAGAAAACAAGAAACTACTATGCCCGCTTTGGCTACAAGAATAGTCATAGAATGGAATTCTAGTGGCTGCAGAAATAGTCAATGCCAGATTCTTACTAAGTACTAAATAAAATCTAATATTTAATTATCTAAGCTAATTAATTACTCACCAAGTGGTCCCCCTTGGATGAGTATCCTTTGGAACTAATGCAAACTTAGATTAAACTTAGATACTCAATTCAAAATCTCATTTCATTCATTGGAAAATGCAAATACAAAAAGAGTATGTCTGGTATTCTCAGTTGGTACAATAACTTGGTGATCAACTCCCTTAGAAGGAGGATCTAAACCTTATTTATCATCTAAACAGGGTAGTCAACTCCCACTAACTGAGAGGATTCCATTTAGGAAAAATCGAGAAAAGAGTGGAAGGGCAGTTACACATGCAGGGGAATCCGTTCAGACATGCAAGCCCAAACGTGGAATCAACCACTACAGTAACACCCACATTGCTCAATGTCATTAAATATCAGCATAAGTCAGTTACATGCGGCTGACATGGGAATCTTCCATCGTCATCCTCTAGTTGAACTTTGTGCACTTCCTCTGCATGACTGGCTGGGGACTATGTTTCTGAACTTAGCATTTCCAATCATGTTTGCATGGCAATGTTAGTATGCATAATAACTACATAGCTAAAATTATCTTAAAGAACATCCATCAATCACATGCAAGATTAATATAGATAGTCCACATAATAATTTAATATCATTAAAACTGATAGAAAGGGAATTAAACACAAATGTCTTAAGCTTTGAGAGAAATTATATAAAAGTGCAAGTCATGCAATATCAAAGCCCATGGTAATTTCAGAAAATAGACTATCGATTCTACCCATAACTAGCCCAAAATCTAGACTCATTAGAATCAACGTTTCCATACATGAAAGGGACGACTCAAGCCAAGAAGAGAGAAAGATAAAGAGAAGGGTAAAAGAAAAGAGATCACACATAAAGGACATAGGGGGATCTAGTTTTATGGGGTCATATCCACCTTTAATTATATATGTAATAGGTAACCATAGTTTAAGGAGAAATATCATCAATCCCTAACCAGATTGCGAAGAATGCATGAAAGACAAAGTAAAATAAAAAATTGGGTCAACATGGAAGGAGGCCTAAATGCTCCTGACGCTTTGCATCGTCCCCAATTAGTCGAAAGTCAATCACAAACATGGAAGAATAGAGATACACATAGAAGAAGGTTTACAACACAAATGCCATGCCTGTATCCAAGCACCAACAGGGGTGATGAGGGTCATCCAAGCACATACAACATGGTTATAGGGGAACATGTCACAACACACACACATCTAATCTAAAGATCAAGAAAAGAGTCTCCCCTTAACACTAGTCGACCAAGAGGTCATCAACTTCCCACTCTAGATCATCGTAGGGGGAAGGGTGACGAGCCTACAATGGTGTAATGTTAAGGGGAGGAGTTTCCAATCCTCCGGCAACAAGGGCTAAGGTAGAGGGACCAACGAGATCTTCGTCACTCGACTCTTGTTGGTCTAAGGTCAATGACTTTTTGAAGATCGCTGATAGCATTAGAACTTTTTCCATTGAGTTAAACATACACTTGATGAGAGTGCCATGTTTCACCTTGGCGGATGGAGGGGTTTGCACTTGAGGTTCACTACTAGGCTCACCAAGAGACTCTAGAGAGGTGACAAACTTGGGGGAGGCAGGAGTTGGTTTCGTCACTAGGACAGAACAAGTCAGTGTGGGGCCAACTTTCAAAGAAGGTGGGCTTTTCTTACATCCTCTATTGCTAGAGGGACCATGCTCTACTTTCTTCTTCATCAAAAGATTTAAACTCCTCACAGACGAAGCAAGGTGGGTAGAAGAGGACAAAACCACAGTGGATACAAATGAAGTATTAACCATAACCATGAGTTTCAGGAAAGGTGAGACATCTGGAATGGAAGTCAGTAGAGTCGGCTCTGCATAAGGAGCGATGAACACTTGCACCTTTCCAGGCGCATGTGCGCTCACAACGAGAGCTGAAAGAGATTCAAAACTAGCTAGATTAGAGACAGAAGTGGGGAAAGAGGAGGACACAACCAAAGGTGTTGTCTTCTCTTCCTCCTTATTTTGGGAGGAGGCTTTCTCAGCTAGGTGAGCCTTTCATCGATGCTTACGCTCATGCACAAGGCGGTTCCTATGACTCTTCAAGCCAAAAAACCAGAGTTTACGAAGGGACAGAAGAATTATGCTCAGCCATGGGAGTGTCCTCCACGACTATTTCTAGCAGAAGGGAAGACTCCTAAATGGGAGTAGAAGGAACAGGTTCATAAATGGTCAGAGGAATTGACTCCACCACCTTAGAGGTGGATCCTTTTCTATTTGGAGGAATAGGAAGAGGTCAAGGGGAAAATTCTCTCCACGAGCCTTTCTTTCTGCCATACAAATAATACAAGGGCCCTAGGGACCCATTAGGGAGATCCGATATCATAATCTTGGGCCTTCATGAAGGAAGCATCATCAGACTCAGTGGGTAGGACCCGGGCTTGTTCATCCATTACTCTTCCCAAGAGAGGAAAGTAGGCGAGTCAGCTCAAGTGGGAGCAAGCTTCTCCTTTTCCTTTCGGGAGGAGGATGCAGCTGACTGGTCAACAATAGAAAGGGTCAATTCCGGCTGTCTCTTGCCTCCAGTCTTATAATTCACATATTTCTTGTAAAGTATGTCCATTCTTTGTGGGAGCGGACCAACGAGAGAGGGAAAAAAGTGATCCAACGAGAATCCCCCACAAGATACCATAGGTTGATATCTAGTATCATGCACTACGTGCATGACACCCTCATGGGAAAAATTAGGGCACTTATGAATCATGGAATGGATCCCATTCATGGAAGCCATCCAAGGTATGCCTAGCTTCACTCTAAATAGGTCCAAATCAGGAATAACATGGAAGACTATGTCTACATTCCTGGGTCCAACCAGGATGGACAACATTATCAATCCATAAGGTTTAATAGAAATTCCATCATGCGTACAGATGATGGATTTTGTTTTTTTGTATTCCTCCCTTTGTAGGGAATTTAAGAGTAGTGTCTCCTTCGTTATGACATTCACTCTACTCGTGGGGTCGACTAGGACCCCTGTCACAATGTTACCATTGAGGCGAGCGGGAATGTAAAGTGGAGAAGGTTTGCTATTGGTTGGCACATATTTTGAAGTAAATTTCACATCTGGTTAGCTAGGCACAAGATGAGGAGAGGGAGAAATAGTCACCATGTTAACGTATGCCTCGGGGTAGGAAATAAAATCTGAGGGATTGATAATCATGTTGGAAAAGTGCGATGGAAATAGGTTCGTGTATATCTGCAAGTCACTGTTAGCTTTTGCCACTGATTTGTTCATGTTTTATTTACTCCCATCAAGATGGATAGTATCATCCTCAATGCGGTCTTGTATCTCATGACGTAGGTGCATGCAACGTTCAGTATTGTGTCCATTAACTCGATGGTACTAGAGATATGTGTTTTCTTCATACTAGTTAGGGTACAGTTCTCTAACCGATTTAAGAGGTGGCGGGGTAAGTATCTTATCGTTCACCAACTTTTGCAAGATGGAAGAATAAGATTCTGATAGCTTCATAAACTTTCGGTCACATCTGAGGTCATTGTTATCCACAGCAGCTACTACATTCGCAATAGTTTTACCTCTTCTAGAGATCGATACAATAGATCTCCCTTCAGAATGGGAGCATGAGGGAGGACCCCCAAACTAGACCACTGTTTGTTGGTATTCTCATAAAGCCGCACTTAAGTGTGCAAAAGAAGGATACTTCATGAGGGAAAACTTCTCTTGCCAATGTCTTTGTAAATTCCCTATGAAGACCTTATGTACATCAGAGTCGAGTAGCAGATACAAGATCTGTGAGAAAAGTGCTTGGTATCACGCTATAAAGTCTTTAAATTTATCATTGTCCCCTTGTTTGCACAGAACAAGGTTCGAGAAGGTCATCTTTGATCCAATATTAGCTTGGAACTATTGTAGGAACTGGTTCACAAGTTGATTGAATGTGAAGATGGAATTATCAGGAAAAGAACAGTACCGATCTAGTGCTATATCTTTGAGGGATTAGGGAAATAGCTTCGCCATCAATGTGTCATGATGGAAGAAGCATGTTCACAAGGTGTTGAAGGCGGACACATGTGTTTGCGGGTCCCCTTTACCACTGTATTTTTTGAATTTGGGAATCTCCATCCCTTGCGGGAAAGGAGTGTTTAAAATTGTAATCAATAATGGATTGTGTCGGAAGAAGGGTTGGAAAATAGGCTGGGTCGAGGCTTGGGAAAGGTTTTCCAACTGATTCTGTATCTTCCCCATATTCTGAAGAAGGGTATTCAGAATAGGGTCATTAGAATACATAGGACCACTGGAACCACCACTAGATCCACTGCCTAGACCACCGCCGGAGCCACCACCGATGTCACCACCACTAGTGTGACTTATGCCATGACCACCACCAGAGCCACCACTGATGCCTCTACCACCAGTGTGACTTCCGTCAGAGCCACCACCACTTCTGAAGCCACCACCATGAATTTTGTCAAAATTTCTTCTGCCAATGCCACCCCCACTTCTGAAGTTTCCACCACCAAAGCCTCCACCTATCATCCCACCAAATCCTCCACCATCAAAGGCAGTGGATAAGGTGAAGTGGAAACCCAAAGGGTTCTTGTTTACTTTGATAGTTCCAAACTTTCAGAAGTAGCGAGTATACTGACCAAAGGGACCACATCAGCCATATATACGGATGTAGGAGGCATCAACATCTATAGTTGCCTCTCATGTTCCTTGAAGAGGCCACCTTGTGTCATGTGACTATGACTTGAGGGGGCACATGCTTCAGCTAGACCAACCAGACTAGGTAAGAGCTCTACACTTGTCTGGTGTTTTTCCACCTTGTATCTTATTTCACTGATAAATTTAGTAGCCCTAGCCATCTTCGAGTTTCCCTCTAGGTGATTTTATAATGCACCTAATCCTTTACTAAGGCTAATGACATATTCAAAAGGGATACAGATGGCCTCATGCTCATCCATGGATGAAGAGGTCAATGACATAGGAGGGTTAGGGATGCGATCAGTTTGATCAAGAAACCTAGGTTTGCCTCGTGCTATGTGCTCCTGTGCGGATAGGCCAACCACATAACTAGAGAAAAGGCCGACAGTGAAACTAGAAGAGATCTTCATCTTTTCCATCAGAAGGTGTCGTAGACTTCTTCTGATAATATGCCCAGAGGTCATAGACTGGGTTGTAAAGGTCATAAACCTTCACAACACACAAGGGTACAATGACCAAGAGGTATAAGAGAAAAAATTTAGAACACCGACAAATGGGTAGATGTTGGTTCACGTCAAGTTCACCAAAAATGTAACAGAGGGGAACCAACCACTACAAGGCCCTAGATCATGAAAGGTTAAGAGTGGAAAGGCTGCCCTAACTTACCTTAGTTTAAAGGAAGGTTAGGATAGAAGGGATGAGAATGATGAAGACTATGTGTCCTTCAATCACTCTGTAATCCCGAGAGTTGAAGAGAGACTAGGTGAACCACTTTTGTAGGCCAACTCTATGTCTTAGGTAGTTCTCTGTTAGAGGACAGAAGAGTGGTTTCAGGACGTTAGCATGGCACACTGGTGTCTCACAGGTGCGCTGGCATCTGTACGGCCAAAAAACCAAAGAGATGAGGTTAAATCCTCAAAAAGAGGACTACTAACCTAGTTTAGAGGTTTCTTGGACAACATAATGAGATTAAGGAGAATAAAACATGAATATGAGTGTGATAAAAGGAATATATTACCGCAAGGGTGACGAAGATAATTTTGTAGACCAATCTTCTCGCCAGCTTGCTCCAAGCTCTCTCCACTTGCACATGGAAAAAGGGGAATGTTGGGGCTATTTAGGGGCCTACCTCAGTTAGACCCCCGTTTTGGTGTTTCCACCTCCACAGATAGCCAAGTTTGCAATGATAGGAATAAAGATAAAGAAAGGAATACAAGCTATGTAAACAAAAGACACTAAAATACAGTACATGCTTACTCAACCAAGATGATAGAGAAAATTAGAGGAGCTTACCACCTCCATCCAAAGCGCTTAAGACTTATGGAGGAGAAAATGAGAGGAACTCAAGCCTCTACTGCAATAGTGTGTGTCTCGCACTTGCAATATCAGAGTGATGGAACTCGGTAGATTGCTGCAATGGACTATGAAGTGTTGCTACAAATCTTGTGGATGGATACTCGAAGCATGGATAGATTGTCTAAGCTTGTGAAGAAGATCAGCCAGCTTGAAAATGGAAGAAGAGATGAAGAATATGAAGGAAGAGGATGAAAAATGGCCATATTTAGATTGACCAACCGAAGAGGGGCGTTACACTTCGACTTCCAATTAAAAGTGTAACGTCTCTATAGACTCTAGCCACAGGAATCTACCAGGGACATAAGCGTGCCACACGGATGTCTACGCGCCGTGCAGGCATCCCCTACAGAAACACCCCCATCAACACTCAAAAAAGGAACCAAGTGTGATGTGGACAACAGGCTTAAGTGGAATTAAGCCTTCGTCTTAGGTTTTCTAAAGTGCAAGGGGTTGAAAGGGAATTTTCATTAGGGGTGCAATTTCAAGCTCATACAGTAACTTCATCAGTTCAACTCTAGTGTCTAACCATTTTTGTTTACTTAATTTCTATAGGCAGTGACTGTGAGCCTCCATGTTTGGAAAGTGAGTCCTTTTAAGTAGTGAGATTTTGTATCTGGTAGTGAGCCTCCCTTGTAACCAGTATTGAAATAACTATATAGTATGAGCTAATCCTCACTGTGGTTTTTCCCTCATTGGGTTTTCCATGTAAAATCCGGTGTTCTTGTGTTGTGGAATTTCATGTTTTGACATTACTCTTATCTGTTCTATGCTGTAAATTAATTAAAGGTGTTTGTTCAATAAGTTTTAGTGGATACTAATTCACCCCCCTCTCAGTATCCTGACTATTCAAAAATTTGTATCAGAGCATTGGTTCCTCTAGAGAATTCTAATAGCTTGAGGGAGATCCTGCAGATTGAACAAATGGATAAAGAAGAGCTCCAGACTGCCCTTGAAGATCTTGACAAGGCTAGGATTGATGATAAAAAAATAATTTTGTGTGCCCCAAACATGATTTTCAGATGATAATAATTATGTATGCCCCCTCGGGAGATAAATTAATAAAATTTATAAATAGTGCAAAAGGTCATATTCAAAGTCATTTGTGCTTTTTCAATTCAAAAATCTTAAGTGATAAAGACTTTTCTGCCAGCTGGAGCAACATGTCGATTCCCTACCACACTCACTGATTTGAGCGTGTTCGATGTTACCGACGGCTGCCTGCATATGGACCTTCCGTATGTACCCCTTGACCTCCTCGTAATTCATGATTTTCTATTTTTTATGCTTTTTAGACATTAGGCGTGTCTAGGTTAGTTTTAGCACTTTTAGTCTGATGTAGCGCTTATAGTCCGATGTAGCGCTTCTAGTAGGTAGTTTAGCACTTGCGTTAAAAACTCTAGCGCTTCCAAGTTGTAATGTAGCGATTTTGGTGATGTAGCGCTTAGGAGTCAAAAATTAGCGCTTTGATGTCAAATTTTAGCACTTTGAGACTTTTAGCGCTTCGATTCAGTGGATTAGCGCTTTCAGTGTCTGTTCTAGCGCTTATGGTAAAACAACGCTTTGACAGACTGTTGTAGCGCTTCGATGCGAAAAAGTAGCGCTTCGAGCCTTTTAGCGCTTCGGATGCTTGATTTAGTGCTTCAGAGTGTTGAAATAGCACTTTCGGTCCATGATTTAGCGCTTTTAACTAATAAAGTAGCGCTTCTGGGTTTTAGCGCTTTGGAAGCCTAATTTAGCGCTTTTATGATAGATTTGAAAATTTTGACTTAGTGAACCCTGATTTTGTCAATTCAGATCACGTCCATTCTTTGGAGTGGTATGATTGATAATCCAAATACTTGATATGTTGGATTGATGATTTAAATAAGACTGACTTCTCATGATAGTTGAGAATGAAATCCTATTTGTGATGATCCTCATGATAGGCGAAGAATTGATTTAAATATCCGATAAATCTTATGATAGGTGAGATTTAGATAATGTTTGATGAACCTCATGATAGGTGAGGTTTGTTGATGATCACCCATGAATTTTGATTGAAAATTCATACCAAAGCATTTGGAATAGACTTGATAGTAGAATGACTTTTGATTTCTTGACATAGTTCACTGATTGTACATCTTTTGTTATGAAGATAGGAGGATCTGGGTACTCTCCAGATGTGAGAGAGGTTTCCACAGATGACTGACTTGATACCTCATCTGACACAAGATGAGCTTCGAGTGATAGGTCAGTGTGGCCTCACGAGTTTGCTTGATATGCCCCAGATTAGGATTAATCGGGGTCTGTTGACTGCATTGGCTGAGAGGTGGCATAGTGACCACAACACCTTTCACCTACCCACTGGCGAGATGACAGTCACACCAGAGGATGTGTGGAATATTTTGTGCATTCCATTCATGGGGGAGATTGATACTTATGATTCTCATGGGACCAACAACAGAGATGCTCTTCGTAAATTTTTTCAGGATCAAGACATAGAGGGTCCGAGCATTTGATGGTGGAGGATTACAGATTCCTATGCGACACTACCAGCAGTGCTAGCTGGATTTATTGGAGGTTTCCTTTGCCTTGATCGTAGGTCAAAGGGATTCCTCGTTGGCTAGGGTAGGACTCTTGAGAGTATGATGGTACATGGTACCAGATATGCATGGGGGATGTGCATACTAGCGCATCTTTATCATGATCTACACTCAGTTGTGTACCTAGGTGCACGTAGTTTATCCGCAGGGATGACCCTGTTACAGGTATGGGCCTAGGAGCATTTTGCTATTTTTCAGTCATTTCTAGTTGCAGACAGACCAGCCGACAGACTGTATGTTTTCAGATACAAAGGTCGGTTCACACAGGCCCAGATGGGCAAGTTAGAGCACTTGAGACTAGTGTTTGATGACACTGAGATAGTTATCTGGCATCCATACCTCGACTATGAGTAGTGGGACGAGGATGATATAGTTTTGGGTTTTCTTTGTGATTCTATGTACCTTATCGGTCGAACACCATTTGTATTAGAGACATTCTTGCTTCGTTGAGTATATAGACAGTATGGCATTGTTTAGTGCATGCCACAGGGAGTGGCCCATTATGCCCGACGACGGATGGATATTCCTGATTGGGGTCCCACATTATCATATGATGTTCTTGTAGAGGGGTACAGGGTATTACAACCATCTCCCTGGGACATGCAGAGAGATATCTTAGAGGCAGCTATGATAGAGGAGTATGCGGCATTCTTGGCCTTAGTCTCCCATCCTCGTATTACTACCCCCGATGAGCCAACACCTTTACCTGTAGAGGGGGATGTAGCTGAGGGTTCTGCAGACAGTGGGGGTGGAGAGGATTCTTCATCAGGCCATAGCTCAGAGAGCAACAACAGTAACAGTGATGACAGTGATGGTGGCGGTGGAGGAGACAGAGGGGCAGGGCCAGCTACTAGCAGTGCTCCTTCTTCTAGCAGACCTCGCAAGAGGCGAGTAGTGACAGTGCCGGCTGTTGATCAGCAAAGACAGATAGCAAGTCTCCAAGCATAGGTCCAGACTTTGTAGGGACAGCTGGTACAAACTTAGGGTTTGCTTGTGCAGACCCAGACTCAGATGCAGGCACAGGCATAGGCTCATGCCCAGGCCTTAGCACAGGTATAGGGACAATTAGCCACCATGTAGACGCGGGTTGATACCTTGACTTCCGAGAGAGACAATGCTCAGCAGATCATCGAGAGGGCACAGGAAAGAGCAGAGACCTTACAGAGAGTGGCCGATGGCACCACTGTGGGAGACTACATGAGAGAGGTTCTGCAGGCTGACCGAGAGGCAGAGTTTTACAGGGATCATTATCATGATGCAGTTCCTGTTGAGCATAGAGTGAGTTATGCCGCATCGATATCTAGGCGAACACATATGTAGATAGTGAGCGAGGGGGTGACATAGCCTCCTCGTAGAGATCCCAAAGATCCTGGTCCTTCCGGGGGTGGTGGTGGTACAGGTCCTGTTGGGCCCACACACTCTGGTAGTAGCAGATCGTAGATATTATTGCGAGCCTCTATGATGTATACTACGATGTAGCTTAGTTGTTGATGATGTATTTTTTTACCACACTTCATTGTATACTTGACATTTTGATATATATAAATGAGATGCTTTTGATGTAATATGATGATGTTTTGTGATTTCTATGTGATGAATGCTTTATGCAATGATTTTATTTTGATCTAATGGTATAATGATAAATGCATGTGTAGAATAGATGGCATATGGATGTATGATGTGATGATATGATGTAATGAATGGATGGATATATAAATGTTTTTATACTAATATGATGATTTTATGATAAATGATCTTTTGATGGATGATAATTGATATGAATAATGACATGATTTTATTTATTAAATGTATGGATGGCAAATGATGGATGCATATGATGTTGAATAGATGATAATGTAATGATGTAATGAGAATAATGGTAAAAATGAACATGATGTACCCTATGGCACACTTTAATTCATAATTTATTGGATGTATGATAAAATATATGAATGATGCAATGATGATACTAAATGATGTGATGACGATTTTTTTGGATTTATGTCAAGTATACTTAGTCTGATTTTTGTAGATTAGATAATTTTTAATTGAATCCTTTATGCAACAAATACTCTGCAGATAATGAATGATGAATGCAATCTAATTCTAACATGCAACTATATGCAAAATAATTTGTCATTTTAACAATATCTTGTGCTTTTTGTCATCATAGAGCTTTTTTGAATGTTGAAAGTGAATACAAGCGTCAATGGTATGTGTTAGACCAATGATGACTTGAGTATGTCTTTCATGATTTTTGATATTGCAAGTGAACACAAGCATCAAGGTATAATTGAATCGAGATGACCTGAGCATTCATTGCTTAAACAAGCAGTGATTAATCATTTCAATATGTGAATTATGAATGTCATCGGTGATACATTTGCATAGCACATCCCCCGACAATTCATATATTTATATGATTAACTTACAGACAGCAAATAATAAAAACATCATTCTTTTTCCTTGTTCCTCTAATGCAATACATCATTGAAAAACTCCAAAGAAATGATAATTAAAAGTACAATTTATCCATCGTTGACATTAAAGTGTTTCATTCATTAGTCAGATTTTAGATCATTCATCCTGATTTGTGATGTTTTTGGATTTTCCATGATTTTTGACAAAAGACCTAACCTAGTAACCTATCTTAGGGGTCTCGGGGGCTGATTTAAGATTATCCTTGCCTACGTTATGCACGCAGAGACCACGTAGTTCGACTAACACATTTCTATGTTTTTGGGTTTCGTTTTTCAGACGTAACTTTTTCGACATGTTTTTGGGATTTTTTGATAATAATAGGGATGGTAGATGTCCTTCTGACGATGATTGATATTGCATTATGATCTTTGTGATTTTATTTTTCTATTACATAGTTGTTTGCCCTTTGGTGAAAGCAATGTTATTGTTGCCCCTAGTGATATCTAGATGTTCCCCCCAAGCTTTGGAGTGATACTTGACTTATGAATTATATTGATATGGATGTAAAATGGCAAGGTGACTGACATGATATGAAATGGTACTGACTGCCAGACTAATAATCTTGATACATATCAAAATAGATGGGAAAGTTGATCTTAGAATCACATACGACGCCTGTTTCCAGGTTTTTCGCCATATGCTTTGATCACACATTTCCTGTTATTTTATTGTCTCATTTTCTCTTTTCTTACTCTTTTTTTTTTTTTGTATTTTTGTATTTTTATTTTTCCAAGATGCCTGTTTGCCAGGTTTTCATCAAAGAAACAATATCTAGAAGTATGACCCGTGCACTAGGAAATTCAAGCATAGAATCTTCGGAGATGAATAGTGTTGATAGGCTCATCAAAAAAATCCCCTTCTGGCGTTGATAGATGATATGCCCCTAATCCATATACTGATGTGACGACAAAGGGACCAAGCCAGTTAGGCTCAAATTTTCCTTTCTTCTCTCTGTCTTGCTGATTCCTAGGATTTTCTTTTAGAACCAAGTCACCAACCCGAAAGACCCTTGGTTTTACCTTGTGATTGTAACTTCTTGACATCCTCTTTTGATAAGTCGTTAGATGATTAACAACTTGTTGACGATGCTCATCCAGCAATTCTAGTTCCTGCAGTCTAGAGACCCTATAATCGTCATCTGATATGATACCTCTGAGTGATACACGAAGGGATGGAATTTCAACTTCAATTGGTAATATAGCTTCTGACCCATAGACTAAGGCATATGGTGTAGCTCCTGTTGGTGTTCTGATACTTGTTCTGTAGGCCCATAGTGCAGGATTGAGTTGAACATGCCAGTCACATCCAACTTCGTTAACCATATTTTTAAGAATTTTGAGTATTGTCTTGTTTGAGGCCTCTTCTTGGCCATTCCCTTGTGGATAGTACGGTGTTGAAAACCGATGTTTTATATGAAATTTATCACATAGCTCCTTGACATCTTGATTCTTGAAAGGTCGTCCATTATCAGTGATAATGGATTGAGGGATTCCATACCAAAATATGATGTAATTAAAAATGAAAGAGGAGATCTGCTTCCCAGTGATGGTAGTAAGAGGTACTGCTTCAATCCATTTTGTGAAATATTCTGTAGCTATTATAATGAACCTGTGTCCATTAGATGAAGATGGATTGATTTTCCTTACTAGATCAGGACCCCATTAACAAAAAGGCCATGTTGATGTGAAGGGATGCAATTCTTGTGCTGGTGCATGAATCAAATTGTTGTGAATCTGACACTTTTGACATTTCTTTACAAACTGATATGATTCTTTCTCCATGCATGGCCAATAATATCCCAAACGGAGGAGTTTCTTAGCTAGAGTCATCCCACTCGAATGAGTACCACAAATACCCTTGTGAACCTCTCGTAGGGCCATTACAGATTCATTGTGTTCTAGACATCAGATTAAAGTACCATCAAGACCTCGACGATAAAGTATGTCAGTGATTAAAGTATGTCGTGCGGATTGGCGGATGAAGTTTCTTTTCTGGTTCCTAGATAAATCAGGAGGAAGGACATTGTTTTTCAGATGGGCATAGATTGTTTCATAGATGGAGGTTTCTGATGTTTCGATATGGCAGATGGTAGCGGATTCTTGATTATTATGGGAAGGACATGATACTTGTTCTACCATAAACTCATAACAAACATGTTTCTCAGGAAATTGTAGTAATGAAGCGATTGTAGCCATAGCATCGGTAGCTTTGTTCTCAGCTCTTGGAATTTGATAAAAAATGATATTGATAAAGGACTGTTTCAGATTATCTATTTGTTGCTTGTAGGGTCTCAACTTTTCATCTTTGGTTTGATATTCGTCATTCACTTGATAAATAACTAGTTGAGAGTCCCCATACACCTGTAAGTCCATGATTTTCCACTTAATTACTGTTTTGACCCCAATAATCAATGCTTCATACTGCCACATTATTTGTGCACTGGAACATTAATCGATATGACTTTGGAATTGTGTGTCCTTGGGGAAAGATGAACAAGATCCCTGCTCCTGATCCTTGTTGTGTATATGATCCATCAAAATATAGTATCCATTGGTGGGACATTGCTGTCATAATGCCTGCATCTAGAAATTCCATTATCATTGGGCGATCATCTATTAGAGGAGCTTCAACTAGCTATTCAATGATTGCTTGTCTCTTGATTTCCTTTCTCTTGACATATTGAATGTTGAATTCACTTAGGAGCATAACCCATTTCGCCAGTCTACCTATTAAGGCAACTTTACTTAGTAGATACTTCAAAGGGTCAATCTTTGCAATTAACCTGATTGTATGAGTCAGCATGTAGTGTCTTAGCTATTGAGTAGCAAACACCACTGCTAAGCAAGACTTCTCTATGAATGTCTAGTTTATTTCGTATCCATTCAATGTCTGATTGATATAATAGATGGCACGTTCTTTCCCTTCATTATCCTCTTGTGCTAAAAGTGCCCCCAATGAGATATCTGTTGTAGCAATGTACAGTATGAGTGGCCTTCCTTCCGTGGGTGACATGAGAATGGGTGGTAACATGAGATACTACTTGATTTGATCTAATGTTGTCTCACACCCTTTGTCCCATTTCAAAACAATGTTTTATGCAATAGATGATTGAAAGGATGACTTTTATCTGCCAGCTAGGAGATGAATCTTCTGATTGATTGGAGCCTTCCTTGTAGTGATCGGAGTTGACTTATGTTCCTAGGAGGTGGCATTTCCATGATTGCTTTGACTTTTTTCAGATCCACTTCTATACCTTTTTCCGAGACAATGTACCCTAACAGTTTTGCTGATGTAACCCCGAAGACACATTTCTTAGGGTTTAACCTGATATTGAATTTCTCCATCTGTGTGAAGATTTTGTCTAAGATATGCAGATGTCCTTCCCTAGTAGTAGATTTTTCCAAGATGTCATCCACATAATCCTCCATGAAGGTGTGCATCATATCATGGAATATTGCCGTCATTGCTCTTTGATAAGTGGCTCCTGCATTCTTTAGACCAAATGTTATGACATTCCAGTAGAAGGTTCCCCATGGGCATGTGAAAGCTGTCTTTTTCTGATCTTCGGGAGCTATTTTTATTTGATTGTATCCTGAGAAACCGTCCATGATGGACAACATGGCATGCCCAGCTGTCAAGTCTACGATGATGTCTATGTTTGGTAGTGGAAAATCATCCTTCGGACACAATTTATTCAGGTCCTTGAAATCTGTACATATTCTCATACTATTGTCTGGTTTTGAAATAGGTAGAAGATTTGATATCCATTCGGCATATCTATAGACCGTATGAATCCAACATCCAATAATTTCTTTAGCTTTGTTTTGACCATCAATGCGATGTGAGGATGCATTTTTCTTGACTTTTGCTTGACAGGCTTGATTCCTGCAGGCAAAGATAAGTGATGCATAAGAAGATTTGAGTCTAAGCCTGGCATATTAGAATATGACCAAGCGAAGTTGATGCTTCGTTGTTTAAAGAACTGGATGAATTCCGGTCTTTCCTGTTTTGTCATAGATTCTGCTAGATGTAATATTTTTGCTTTGTCTCAAGTGCCAATATTCACAGACTGTGTCGGTTCTACTAGGACCGATGATCTTTCATGATAGTGTTCCAGAAGAGTGTCAAACCCTCCATCCTTCAGTGCCTCAGAAAGGTTTTCACTGTTAGATGCATTCTTTATTTTTACTTTTTCTAGATCTAATGCTGCCATTGAATGGTTTTCACCATTAGATCTATTTTCCCTATTGTTATGTTTACAACTGGAAGATTTGACACCCTCCTACCGAGTCGCATTGTTATGAGTATTACAGTCAGAATTTGTACCAGGTTTGGCATGGCATAGGAAGTTTATGATGGCATCATCATTTGTAAATATTGGTATATCCAAAGGCTCGATAGGTTCCCAGTCAATGAGTTCAGGATTGATTAATGGCATTTGGTTATCAGATGTTTGCAATGCAATGGTTGTAAGGTTGTGGATAGCCATTTCATCATAGTCATTTATCGGAATGTCGAGGTTCATGATGGTACTTTCTTCCATATCGTCCAGTCCACTTGAAGTCTGTTCATCCCCACTCGAATCATTGATATCTAGTGAACCTTCTACGAGTGGTGTAGACCCAGAACCTTGGCCCTCCTCATGTGGAGGTGCATATTTTTGGATTACATCTACTTGAATATCAATGAAAAATGGATCAGAATATAATGCCCATTCATATTCATTTGAGTCTGTTTTGGAGCCATCCTGAAATTGAAGGATATTGTCTACAACTGTCTTTGTTAATTCCTCCTTCTCTTCCTCAGAGTATCCTAGTCCTGGCTTCTCTTTTGTGTGGAGAGTGAGAGGTGAAATAGGCTCCATGATTCCTTCTTTTCGTAATCCAATGGGTCCTTTTCCTTCATATCCCATCTTTTCTAAAATAGCCTTTCCTTTCCCATATTGATCGGTGTTGATGGCGACATTTTTGATACTATCATCTAATGTAGAGGGCTCCTCATCTTTGGATAGCCAATCCAAGATTTCTTTTTTGCTTGTTTCATCCTCTATTGTACCTTTCTTGACAAACCTTTCATCTAGAGCTGTAACTGGTAATGATGTTTGAGACTTGATCAGAGATGCTTGACCATACGTTCTAGGAGATGGCATTAACTGTGATAGGTTAAGCGATTGCTCCATTGAATATGTGCCCATCCCTTTGTCCTTTAGTTGGATTTGTTCTTGGAACTTGTGTGATAAAGAAGGTTGTTGATCTGGTTTATCTGTTGATTGAATTTCAACAGGACTTGTCGCTTGTTCTTTACCCTTCTTTTCTACCCATTTAGTAGTGATGCTTGGATGTTGTTCGTCTTTGGATGATGATGCTTCCCTATTGTGTGGTATGAAGGTATCTTGAGAGATCCTAAGGGTATCACAATGTTGAGGATGATTGTAATCAGTAGATATAGTCACCTCTCATCCATTTACTGGAAACTTCAAACATTGATGATATGTCGAAGGTACAGCTTGCATTTCACGGATCCATGATCGGCCCAAGAGAATGTTGTATGTTAATTCTTTCTCCAACACTTGACATGCAATATGTTTCATCATGGGTCCCACTTGGATGGGTAATACAATCAAGCCTTTAGATGATCTCTCTTCTTCATCATATGCTTTAATAGTCATTTTTCTGCGAGAATCAATAGCATCATCCAAATATCCTAGTGCACGGATTAGCTTGAGAGTGCAAATATTCAGACTAGCTCCCCCATCTATTAAGACTCTCTTGATGCGGTGATTGTGGATTAAGACCTCAATATGGAGTGTCATATTATGGGGATGGTTCAACAAAATATCATCCTGTTCGGAGAATGATAGACAATGTGGGGTAGTCAAATGTCCCACTATAGCTTGAAATTGACACACATCTAGATTCTTTGGTACCGTAGTGGCAACTAAAGCTTGTTCGAGAACCTCCTTATGTGAGGGTGATATTTTAAGGGGCTCTAGTATGGATATCTGAGTAGGAATCCTTTGCAATTGATCGATGATGTTATAGTGTGATGGAGATGGAACTGCGTGTGTAGAACCAATTCCTTTTAACATGACCTTGGCTTTCCCCCTAGTCATTACATTTACTGGTTGATGCTCTTGATGTTCTCTGATTTTTATGACATTGATTTGATTATCAAAGTTTGATATGTTTGGGAGTAAGTCCAATGGAGTAGTGTTGTTGATTTTTGGTTCATCAATGTCATGGCCAACTATATGATCACTATCTATTCCAGATAGACAATGGATTGTCATGTCAAATAAATGGTTGATATTCTTCCCTTTGTTGTTTGAAGATGAAGATGCTCCTTTGTCATAGTTGGGCAAAGGGTCTTTGAAAGCTAAGTGGTCATTGTTGTTTTGTGGTGTTTCCACGTAAGCTTTATTGTTGTCAATCAAATCTTGTATTGTGTGTTTTAACTCCATACAATCGTTAGTTTTGTGACCCTTGTTGTTATGAAAGTTTCAATAATCAGTGTCATTCCACCATGGCGGTTTGACTTTAGGATCCTAGAATCAGGCTTCTCTTGCAGTGATAAGACCACTGGCTACTAGTTCTTTCATTGCAGATTCTATTGATTGGCCTAAATGTGTGAACCTTCGCCGATTTAATGGTTTCTGATATGGTTGCATTTTGACGATCTCGTTGTTATGTATGATATTTGGCTTGACAGGTTGATCATTGTTTTGATTCTTTGATGTTGATGCTGTCAAGTTAAAAAATGGTTTGATATTTGTAGAATCATTTGTTGTTTCATTGATAGTCATGTTGTGATTCTTTTGCCAAAATTTTGGCTTATCACTACTTGAGTATTGATTTGAGGAGTTACTTGTGTTGTTTGATTTATCATTAAAATGTCTGATAACTCCTCGTTTGACCAATGCTTCTTCGATTTTGAGACCATTTTCGATGACTTTCTCAAATGTGGGAGGGCATTGTAGTTCCAGTCTATAACTCATTTCTTTTGTTAAGTTATCACTAAATAATTCTATCTTTTCTTCCTCCAGAATTGATCTAGGATATCTAGCGAACAAGCGTTGCCATCTTTGGAGAAAAGATAAGAATGTTTCCCCCTTGTTTTGCTTTAGATTATAAAGATCCTTGATTGTTACATTGTGTTGGATGTTAAAGGAGTATTGGGAGATAAATCTATTGACGAGTTCCTCAAAATTTCTAATACTATGTTTTAACTTTGAAAACCACTCCATGCATGATCCTCCCAAACTCCTTGGCAATAGTCTCATTAAATATGTCTCCTCTTGTACAAACTCAAGACTCATTGTTTTGAATTCTCTGATGTGATCAATTGGATATGTTCTACCATTATACTTATCGTATTTTTGGATCTCACAATGTCTTGGAAAAGGTATCAAGACGACCATTGCATCAAAGGGATAAGGACAAATGTCCTGTATCGCATATCTCTTGGTAGTCCCTTGCGTCCTATCTTGTATTTGTTTTTGTAACAGTTGCATTTGAGACGTTAAAGCAGCAACTGGATCTATCATTTGTGTTGGTTGCAAAATTTCAGCCTCACTTGTGTTAGGTGCTTCCTTTAGATGGTTTACGTCAAAGTCCTTGGGAAGTTTGGCACCTGATTCAACCAACATCAAAAGATATTTCTCCATATCTTGTTCTAGAATCTTTTCCATATATATATGGAACTTAGGATCTTGTTGAGCTGCTTGGATGTCCTCTAGAGTGATGTCGTTTTTATCATTTTGGTTTAGATTGTTCCAAGGATTTTCCTCTGCCATCACTTGGGATTTTAAAATTTATTGTTCTAAGAATCTCTATTTTTGGGACCTAGTGAAGATTGGCATACAAAATTTAACCCTTTCTTCTGAAATGTTGATCTTCTATGGTGAAAATGTCAATGGAAACTTTTAACAAAGTTGAATAAGATGACAAATCTTATTGATTAGACTATGTTAAAAACTTGATTGCTATACTTAGTTTCATGATTTAGGATGATAATATCCTGATGATGAAACTTTAATGTAGTAATCGATTTTTGTATTGATTTTGACACTTGTGATTTGCAAGATCTTGTTTTCAGTTGATAAGATTGAAAGTTTGTATAAACCTATCTGTTTTCGGTCTCTAGACAGTGATTCTGATAAAAATAAATTTAATTCTGATGAAAATTGTGGATAAAATGATAGACTAATTGACTGATGAAAATTTTGAACTCTCTGTTTTGAAAGCGCTAAAATAGAGAACAGAAGCGCTATTTCCCAAAAGCACTAAAACAGAGTACCGAAGCATTAAAATAAGTGACAAAAGCACTAATTGATAATAAGCGCTAAAACAGTGCCTGGAAGCGCTGTAGAATTTGATGAAAGCGCTATTCTACTGAAAGCATTGAAACAGTGTCTGAAAGCATTGTAAATTTTGACAGAAGCGCTACTTTACCGAAAGCGCTAAAATATAAACCTAAAGCGTTGAAATAGTGCCCGAAAGTGCTATTTCCCAAAAGTGCTAAAACAGTGACCAGAAGCGTTGAAACAGGTTTCCAAAATGCTTAAAAATAGAAATTTAATATTCTCTATTGTAAAGTCTAGTCTGGCCTTGTGGCATACTGTATCAGGGATTGTGGAAGATATGAAGGATGTATGCGCTGACTACGGTTGTGATATTGAGTGAGAGCTCTTCTTTGAAAGAAGGCTCGAGAATAGAGCGGTTCTACCGCATAATCTAATGAGTGACCCCTAGCAAAATCGTGGTAATGATGAATGAATGTTCTATGCTGTAAGAAGAGTTTCTGATTTTGATATAGAAAATGTTCTTTTCTCAATCTATTTCTATAACCGAGAGGTTGCTTGGGCCTTGTAAATTTGATTTTTCTCTTGAAAAACGTGGTGGACTTCCACTTTCGCAGCATGGATTTTCTGATATATTTTGATTTTGTTGGTTTTCAGGATGATCTTAAATCTGATATAATTGAATTTGTGAAAACACAGCAAGCAATTTTGAATATTTATTAACTGAATAGATTGTGTATGTTCAAGAACCAGGAATGATTCTTATTGATTTTGATGGGTCGTTTTAACAATTGTACACAAATCAAATAGACTCACACTTAAGGACAAGTAGGTCATCATTATACTCACAGCCCACATCTTGAATTACGTTGACTCACATAGCCGTGTCACCCCCTAGAGGGCACCCGTGTTTTTGTTGTTGCCAAGCGCGTAGTCAAAGTGACAGAAGTGGATACCAAATCCCTTGAGCAAGCAGTCCTTGGTAATTATATAGTGAGTGTCTTGGGGGAAGATTCTTCCCTCCCCTTGCACCTTGAGTATGACAATGTATGGATACTGACTCGGCGAAAAACTACTCTATGGTTCGTAAATAGGGTTTCGTTCGGTGCGGCAAATAGATAAACTCCCTCATGAGACCTCCCAATCTTTAGAACAAATACTTTGGGGATGGTTATCTTGCTCACTACCGTCAAGTTGGACTTTCATCAACAACTTGTATTTTTATTATAGTGGGTTGGATAACCTGGCTTTGGTTGTTCCCACTTAGGTCGTTCCCGTAGGGTGAGTACTTTTTCCCACTATGGCAAGCCTGCTAAAGGATTTAATAAAGCGTAAATGACATGAAGTAAAAGTGAATCTAGCACTTTGGTCACCCAGTCAAGGGGAGAGCATAAGCCTAATCACCACAAGCACAGCATATAAGTTTGTCTTGTTTTAAGCCCAAAATAAATTTTCTAATCTATGTGAAGGTGTTACTTCACATAAATCATGATCTTCTTTTTAACTTCTACTATAAGAATGTGATGACTATCCTAGGATTGATAAATTTGCTTTAATAAAAACAAGAAAGTGACTATGCTAGGATTGATATATTTTAGGAACATTGAAGTGACTATCCTAGATTGATCAATTTTAGTCCAATTGTAAAAAAAAAAAATCTGGCCACGGATGCATCGAATCCAGACCGATTTTTACAAAAGCACTGGAATATTGCACCGAAGTGCTAAAATAGTTACCTAATGCGCTAAAACCTGAAAGCGTCAAAACAGGACCACAAAGCGCCAAAGTTTTCCCTCGAAGAGCTAAATCACCTGATGTGCTAAAATAGTGACGAGATGCGCTAAAACAGTGACTGGAAGCGCTAAAACAACAACCAGAAGCACTAAAACAGAGACCAAAAGCGTTAAAACTTTTAATGGAAGTGCTATAAGAAAACATGTCAAGAACCTGCGTGACACTTTCCAGAAAATTGATAATTTTGATAAAATTGGGGATAATGCCCCACGATGGGCGCCAAATTGTAAGTGTGAATATGTGAATAAGATTAAAACACTTCTTAATACGACATTATATCAAAGATTAAACAAATTGAAATAATTCAAAATAGTAATCAATTGAAAGCGTCATATTGCTCTCTATCTCCAAAGATTTATTAAATCATGATTGCTCTTAGATTGTTTAAGCAAATAAGACTGTTAAAATGACAATTCAAAGAACGAGATGATGCTAATGCAATACTAAATAATAAACAATGTAAACTAGCATATATGAAACAGATAATTGCAGCTACAGGAGGCAGCCATGGTTGAAAACTTGATTGCTTGATGCTTGATGTGTGAATGCTTGATGCTTGATGCTTGATGCTTGAATTCTTGCAGAGTAAGAGTGCATAAACTTGATTATTTGGATCCTTTTCTTGGTTGAATGAGGTTGTATTTATAGATTTCCTAGCTGTAGAAATGCATAGGGAAAGCTTTGAAAGGCTTGGACTCAATCTGGAGAATTGAATGGTGAGAGATTGAGGAGATTGAAAGAAATATGGAGATTGTATCTACCCATGAAAACACCAAGCAAGAGAAGAGGAAGGATTGATGGAGGAGGATTGAGAGATCAAATTCCAAATTTGTCTCCAATTTGTCTCCAAAACTTCCCGTGAAGTTTCAATCAATTAATTTGGACATGATTTTGACATAAATTAGACATAGGATATCTAATTCATTTTTGAGGAAATGTAGATTGGAATATTCCTTATGCTCAAATTCAAATATTTTTATTTATTTAAATTAGCAAAAGAAAGATAAATAATTTAATAAAACGAACTATAGTATAGTTGTTTATTAAATCAAACAAAAGAATATGGCAATTAATTAATAAAGTGTTTTGTCTTTATTTAATTAATTTAAGATGGATGTGATAGATTGAAATAGGGATTTGATAATTAAATCGAACAAAGTATTTAATTTTGTTTATTTAATTAAGATGAATATTAAATGTGAACTATATAAATAAATATTTCTATTTATTCAATAGTAGAGGAAATCAGGATAATTAATCACATAATTGTATTTAATTAATCAGATGCTCCAGACCAATTTTAGGTGCATACACCTTCTAAAGACAAAATTGGTTTAGGTAATGAAGCTGGTAAAAGAATGCAAAAGTCAAGTCCAGTAAACAATCAAAAGACTCAAGATAAAGGAAAGAAGAAAAGAAACTTCGGAAGGAGATCATCTATTAGACAACCAAACACACAAAGGTACTCATCATTCAATGGTGTTTCCTTCATGTAATAAATTTGGTCATAAGGCAACTGAGTGTAGGAGTAGGATGAATCAGTTTTCTGGTTCCTTCTCTGAACAATGGTATACATGCAAGAAGATCAGACATAAAGCTACTGAGTGTAGATCTTCGGTAAGAATGATTAGGTAGGTGATGATGAATAGGATCAATGGAAGAAGGATGAATCAATATTTTGATGGCTATTGATATACCTATAACATTCTTGGACATAAAGAAAATCAATACAAAATAGGGATTGATGGAAATCAGACAAGATAGAGAAATATTGTCTATTACTATTGTAAAAAATTGGGACATATTTCAAAAGTGTGCACAAGTAAAAAGGGGAAGCAGTCTGCTCTAGTGGAAGATGATAAACCTGTGAAAAAGATTGATAAGAAAGAGGTTAAGAAAGAAATGAGTGAGATATGAAAGAAAAAGGAAGAATCAAAGACTACTGATTCATCTGTACCCTCATCCGATGCAGATGATTCCACCGAGAATTAGACCTAGCATGCTCTTGGGGGAGCTTTATCATAAAATCAATTAAACCCCCAAAAATATAGCATGTCAAATGCTGGCACGTGGATATGATGTAAGGAATAGTTGAATAGAGGTGATGCAAAAGAAATCAGAAGAAAAATATCGAGCATGTTCTTCTGTGGAGTAAATTAGGGTTTCTTAGTAGAGTGCAAGAAAAATTTTGTCAGCTTTTTGTAATTAATGTGAGTTAGGGAAAAATGATGGTGTATAAAGGAAATTTCACAAATCATTTTGATCATCAAATGCATTCAAAGGATTTGTAGAGCGACTTGGAACCTTCTTTGAACAATTCTAAAGCATTTTGGAGAGATCTTTATGGCATTCGAAAGAAAGCAACGAAATTTTCTCTCTCTCGCAGTTGCGGAGGAAGGTAATAGAAGAAATCCTTGTTGAATTTTAAGAAGTTAAGAGCTATAATGGAAATTTCTAATAGAGGATCCAGTGGAAATATCCCACTGAGATTAAAAGGAGTTGAGCTAGATGAATTTGATGATCGCAAAATAAAGAAGATGGAATTAGGGTTGGAACCAAATGACTTACGAAACTTACAAACCCTAGGTTTGGATTTATGGGGAGAATTTTCTTGGATTGATGATAGAGAAATTATCTTGTTCCTTTTGGGAAAATTCTAGGATAGTAGAATTGTATTGGATAAGTCCTATCCCATTACGAAGGAAGCGATCGAAGTGGTTACTTGATTTTGTAGTGTTGGAGAAATTCCTGGACGGAAGACCATAAAGTACAAGGAAGTAGAGGAAATGACGGGAGTTGACAAAGATCTCTGAGCACTGTTGATTGATGCTATTGGTGATTCCTCAGTTAGGTATGTTGTGTGCGGCATTTCTTACAAATTATACTTCAAAAAGTTGAGATGGCTCTACTTCGACCATTGTTGTGTATTTGGCACATAAAATGGTAAAAGAGAACAAGCAGTTTGATCTATGTAGACTAATTCTTTAAAATCTCGTCGAAAACATACGAATGTCACTGGAAGAAGGATATCCTTTCCATTTTGGGTTCTTGCTTACATGTCTGGTACTCTATTTTTTGAACTCACTACCGAGAAAGAAATACATTAAGTGGGAATCTAAGATTCCTGTTGCAAGACAAATATGCAGACACTTGAAAGGTTTAGAAGATAAAGTAAGTTCGTGTAAAAAAAATTTCTTATCCTTGTAGAAAGTAATGAGCTTTGGTGAAGTTACATTTAGTCAATTTGAGGAATGTTCTTCCTCCGGAACAGAAGAATTGGAAGTGGTCACTAATGATTCCCCTCAAGAATCGAAGAAAAGAAAGGTTGTCTCTAAGAACATCAATGTTATTCTTGAAGAGAAGGAAGAAGAAGAAGAAGATTCTCTGCCTGGATCAAAATTTTCTGATCCAAATGACATCTGATCTATATTAGTAAAAGAGAAAATGAATAAAATTGGTGAATTATGGAGTATGGCCTCTTCGATTGATAGACTCAAAATCGATGATGCCTTAGTTGAGTATCTACTTCATAAAGGTATTTATGTATCAATCATTTCTAATTCCTTACCGAAAAATTTAGTCAAATTAGTTGAAGAGAGAATGTTGCTTTAAGGTCTGAAAGGATGCAAGTTGGAAGCCTTGGTTGAAAAGAGATGTTCTAAATAAAAGTAGAGACTATTAGAACTGATCATGGAAATGAAGAAGTGCATAAAATAACTTTCGGATATCCATAAATATTGTCTCAGGTGGCTTGCTATAGTTGATAAATTTAGAAGTAGAAATGAAGCAATTGAATCTGAAGTGAATAACATTGGAATGAAGTTTGATATTTTTGTAGAAAAAGAGGCAAAGAAAAGGCTGAGAGTCGGTGAACTACAAGATAAAATAATCATTGTGCAAAGACAAAGGGATTTTGTAGTGAAGACCTTCTATCTTCTTAAGGAAATTGTTGAGGTCCGGTTAGACTATCTTTCCAGAATATTCTCTGATGCAGAAGATTGTGAAAGCCAATGCTCATTTACAGATTGGTCATCCTCTTTCACACTATTGGCTCTATTGGAAAGTATATGTACAAGAATGGATTCTATAGTACTTTAATGGAAGAAATTATATCCTATTATCAAAGAAAGGTACAACAAGGTATTTCAGGTAAAAAGTGTCATTCTAATTTGAAAGAACTTTGAAAGATTAGATGCTTGAAAGTTTTGAGGTTTTGAAATTTTGAATGAATTAGAATTTTTGAATATTGGATGTCACTGTTAGCTCTCAAAAATGCAGGGAAGATGCCTCAAGAGGATGTCAATCTCTTGATACGCTTCAGGGTAACAGACAAGGTTAAGAGAACTCAACCTTCTACTCTTTAGGTGCTGCCAAACCTTGGCGGGTATACCTTTTTTAATTCAACAGACTTATTTTGTGATTAACTTTCTGAAATGCTTTGTCCACAATGGCAGACAACAGTGAACAAATGAAACCAAACTTGATAGCTATCTTCAGATCTAAATCCTAGAATGCTTAATTAACTAATAGAAAGAGATTGAATGAATTCAAGTAATGAAATTACAGAGACCAGTGCCTTGTTGGGTATGCAAAGTCAAATGAAATAGAAGTGGGCAACTTATTTTGGCAGAAGATTGAATTGCAGGCATATAATCTGTTCATAACTTGTATAAACGATGAAGGATTATGACTACTAAGCTCTACTTTAATAATCCAGATGAATCTCCCTGATTGTTGTGATCAACGAAAAGGATTTAATCTCTACTTGAGATAACCAATTAATTAATCACACAAATACAACAAATGTGCATTGACAAATTGAACATAAACTTGTTATGCCAATTTAAACAACTAGAAAAAATCAAATTGGAGACAGCTTCAGCAATACTTTTTAATAAACTCAACAGACAATTGATACCAAAAATAACCTGCCACACCAATTGATTCCCATTGAATTCACCATTTTAAAACATGCACATAGTCTCCAGAATGATAACTTTATTCTATTGTGCCCATTCCTAATCTACCCTATCTATCTATTCTAAAATCTGATCATCACTCAATTACAATCAGGGTGCATATATATACACCAGCACTTAGAAATCATATTGTTTCAAATTCATGTCGGCCACCGTAGAATTTGGGAAATTCTCACATGTTGGCCCAGCACAAAAATCAGGCTCCAATCGAGCTGGCAAGCAACGGCTCTCAAGCATTATACATGTCGGCCTTAGTGTTTGAAATTTTGTTATTTACTTGTGAACAATTGGCGAGACATAGTGCAACATCCTGTCGAAGGCAATTCAATCGTTATTCACCATGACATCCACCATTCGGGAAGATGCCATGTAGAGTTCTTTTTATTTCACCGAAAGTCCACTTGGAACCAAACAGTCATCGTGACATTAGTCCCCCTCCCGCCGATGAGTCAAACTTCCCCATGTATGTCACTGTAGCTTCCATCCGTCGGGGAGACCTCACATAGACTACACAATGTTTCACCGAAGGCTCCCAACCATCCCTGAGTCGCTGTGACATCGACCATTCGGGAAGACACCATGCCCGACAAGTCTACCTCCCGCCGATGAACCCATTCCTCCACCTTATTCGCTGAGACCTATCCTGATGTGCTCTGTCGGTGAAACACCCTGATTTCATTGAAACTCTCACCGAAGACCACCCTTATGCCGATGATAATCCTTTCCACGCATGAGTCGGGGTGATACATCCAGTTCATGAAATGACCCTTAATGTATAAGTCGAGGAGACACATCAAAATCATTATGACACTCCACCGAAGGTTAAAACCTTTGCCAATATGCCCAAAAGCACCTGTCGCCGAGACACCTTCATCTCGGTAAGACATTAGCCCGATAGCCTTAACAAATGCCGATAGATGACACCATTTTCGCCAAAACAATAGAAACATCCTATCGATAGGCAACGGACATTTGCAATAGAAAAAATGGATCGGGGAGACACCCATGTTGTCATGCCGATATGGACCACAATATGAAAAATGCATGACTCAAAGGCAAAAAATGAAAGGAATATGCATATGATAGGACCAAATATGGAAGTTTATGAGTAAAATAAACATGTGGAAACATCAGATTTTTACAGTTCCAATAGTGGCTCCATTTGGGGATGAATGATAGTAAGATCATTGCAAGGATCCAGATCTTTGGGTGAGCAGACTAGACACAAAATGAGCAAAAATGGAAATGGACAAATAGCAAGATGGAAAGAATGCAAAATGGAGGTGAATCAAAACCTTCAACTACTATGCATGGAAAATAATTTTAAAGAGGACAAGCAAGAGTCATCCATGCACTAGAAACCCTTAATCCTTTGTGTTTTAATTTCTCCTGTCTTGAGCTATTACAATCTGAAACTCAAAGCATACTTTCCCTTGTCAAATACCTGGTTTTGTTTTGAGTTCATCAAATTTCTCTTGAAGACACAGATGCAATCCTTCCTGTTATTGAAAGTTTTTAGAGAATCACTATGCTCAGATTGGCCCAAAATCCATACACCATTCTGTAATTTATATTCTTCATTATCAGAAAAATCTCTGCCAGTATACAAAATGCATACATATTTAATGCAAAATTTTGTATTATCTCTCTCACTGTTATGTACTATGAAACACTCTCCCGGCTGTATTAAAAATTCACAATCAAAGTGCTTCTCTTGAAAGACAAAAAACTCTGCCATATCATTGTTGTCTGAAACAAAAATATCTGAAACCTTTTGCACCTCTTTGATACTACCATTTGGATACAACATAGGATCATGACTCGCATCATCAATATCAAGCGTATATGAACCAATCAAAGCTGGATCACCATCATCCATGATATGCAAACAAATGTCTTCTCCACATGAGTTAAAAATTTTAGAATCACATACCTCACTTTGAAAGAACACAGACTTTTGATCAACACCAAAAGTTTCACTATCACTCCAAGAAATGCACTGGGAGTCATAAAAATCTTTACACAAAGATCTTTCATTGTCAAAACAATTGTAAGCTAGACACAAAACCTTAAGATCACCTTCATGAGCACATCCCTGGTATTTAGAAATTAACAAATCTGAAATCTGTTCACTAACAAGTGAACAAGTCTCAACATTTTCATCACTACAGTTATACTCTTCACCTTTGTCATCATCAAGAAAAAATCCTAGACCATTAGGAAATGGGAAATCAGAAACATTATTAGCGTAGTCATTTATTCCATCATTTTTCTTGTCTGAAATTATCTCCTCTTTTTCATAAAGTGGGTTTGAAAATTCCCGAAGTTCATTCATGGGGATACCTCCACAAAATATCATCTGATCTTTATTTAACTCTTTGTCATACAATGGGTTTGAAAATTTTTGGAAATCACTTTAAAATGTACAAACCTCATCATCATCAATTGTATCATCATGATAGGTAGAAGAATCCCTTGATTGTAGATCAAAATCCTCTGGTTCATCAGAATCAGAGTATTCACTGGATTCTTCACAACATGCACTGCTTTCCCTATCACAATCTGTGATGCAAGAGAAATCTCTTGTACCTTCATCTTCCTCATGCAAGCCATCACAGGAATAATTTTGATTTGCACATGTATTATCTTCTATTGGATGCATCATCTGATCAACTTCACAATACTCATCAGAAATACAACAATTGGGTTCAACATTGATAGTGTTCTCATACCTCATTCCCTGGGACAGCACCCGAATGAAGTTAAAAGAGGAGACTTCTGCCTCAATTATTTTCTTCTTCTCTGATGCCTCTCCTTCGTTCTCTTCCTTTTGATCAGCAACAATTAGTCTGTCTATCTCTTCTTCAGTAAGTGTCTTCATGTTGTATTGGGCAGGTACCTCAACAGAATGTGGCTCTGTATAATCTTCTTCAGAATTAGAAAGGACCTACTGTTCAGGCATATGAACATTGTATTTCTGATTTGAAACATCATGCTGATAACCTTCATCCTCTGAAGATGAATACCTCTCCATAACATGGTGAAATTTATTTGAAGTCAAATATACTATGTGATCTTCTCTATTGTTTCCCATCAACATTGCCTCTTCTTGCATTCTCTAGACTATAACACAATAATCTAAGGAATGTGGCATTTTACAAACTTCACAAAAATAATTGTTACTTACCATATAGGTTCCTTTCTTTGTCAATGGATCAGGAGCCTCTTTGTTTATAGGAGGCCTAGCTGTTATAGGTTTCTCATCCTTCCAGTATGTATTATAAGGCATGTCATGCAACCTCGGCCTTTCGTTTCTGTAAGTATTCTACTGTTAGTATTGATAACTGCTACTTTGTTGACGAACCTTAGGATTGTCTCTTTTATCCATTATCTCTGCAGCCTTACTATTGTTTTCAATTGTCTGTGCCATCTTCTGAGCTTCAGCTAAGTCTCTTGGGAATTTATTTCTCAATTCATACCCTGCCTTAGGATCAAAAGCATTCAAATAAATACTTAGTGCTACAGAATCTAGCAACTTTGATCCAGGAGGTATTTTATTCTGCAACTTATTGAATCTATGATTAAAATCATAGACTGTATCACTTTGATCTTTCTGAATGTGTATTAATTCACGAAGAGCAGCATCTAGTGCACTTAGATTCCCAAATTTCTCGAGGAATTGATCATGAAATCCTTGGAGAGAATCAATAGAGACCGCTAGCAAGCTATTGAACTAATCCCTAGCATCTTCAATAAGTGATATCATGAATAGCCTCATGTGTAAATCTTCATATGGCACACCCAAATCCTAGATGAAAGCACTGAAACTTCTTAGATGCTCTTCAGCAATGATTGCATCACTCCCTATAAACTTTGGAACAAGACCTCTCCAACTGCCATCCATTGGAAAAGGGGATAATTGAATCCCTAACAAATCAAATTGTCTGATCATTGTTGTGTATTGATGAGGGGGGCGTTAGGTGGGTACTGATGTTGGTACATTAGATCATAGTGTTGTGTATGATGATATGAGACATATTGCTGACCATGAGCAGCTCCAGCATGACCTCCCTTGAATTGAGATCCTCCTCCATTCATGTTTGAACAGCTGCAAAAATTCTTTCAGAGTCGCCACCTACTTTTCCAAAAGTAGGAAAATCATTATTTCTGATCTTTTCCCTAGCGGAATCACTCTTTCTGAGACTTCTAAAATTACAAATTTTCTACACTGACTCTATTTGATGGTCTTCAACCGAATTTTTTGATGTATTCCCCAACGGAGTTGCCAATTTGTTAGCTCTCAAAAATGCAGGCAAGATGCCTCAAGAGGATGCCAATCTCTTGATATACTTCAGGGTAACAGACAAGGTTAAGAGAACTCAACCTTCTACTCTTTAGGTGCTGCCAAACCTTGGCGGGTATACCTTTTTGAATTGAGCAGACTTATTTTGTGGTTAACTTTCTGAAATGCTTTGTCCATAATGGCAGACAATAGTGAACAAATGAAACCAAACTTGATAGCTATCTTCAGATCTAAATCCTAGAATGCTTAATTAACTGATAAAAAGAGATTGAATGAATTCAAATAATGAAATT
The DNA here is from genome assembly GCA_007115665.2 of Sequoiadendron giganteum. Lineage (NCBI taxonomy): Eukaryota > Viridiplantae > Streptophyta > Pinopsida > Cupressales > Cupressaceae > Sequoiadendron > Sequoiadendron giganteum. The sequence goes on along the minus strand of CM021103.1, from coordinate 275,565,527 downwards.
GCAGAGACCAGTGCCTTGTTGGGTATGCGGAGTCAAATGAAACATAAGTGGGCAACTTATTTTGGCAGAAGATCGAATTGCAGGCATATGATTTGTTCATAACTTGTATAAACGGTGCAGGATTATGACTACTAAGCTCTACTTTAATAATCCAGATGAATCTCCCTAATTATTGTGATCAACGAAAAGGATTTAATCTCTACTTGAGAGAACCAGTTAATTAATCACACAGATACATCAAATTTGCATTGACAAACTGAACATAAAATTGTTATGCCAATTTAAACAACCAAAAAAAATCAAATTGGAGACAGCTTCAGCAATACTTTTTAATAAACTCAAAAAACAATTGATACCAAAAATAACCTGCCACACCAGCTAATTCCCATTGAATTCGCCATTTTAAAACATGCACATAGTCTCCATAATGATAACTTTATTCTATTGTGCCGATTCCTAATCTACCCTATCTATCTATTCTAAAATATGATCATCACTCAATTACAATCGGGGTGCATATATATACACTAGCACTTCGAAATCATATCGTTTCAAATTCATGTCGGCCACCGTAGAATTTGGGAAATTCTCACATGTCGGCCCAGCACAAAAATCAGGCTCCAATTGAGCTGGCAAGTAACGGCTCTCAAGCATTATACATGTCGGCCTTAGTGTTTGAAATTCTATTATTTACTTGTGAACAGTCGGTGAGACACAGTGCAATGTCCTGCCGAAGGCAATTCAATCGTTATTCATCGTGACATCCACCATTCGGGAAGATGCCATGTAGAGTTCTTTTTATTTCACCGAAATTCCACTTGGAACCAAACAGTCATTGTGACATTAGTCCCCCTCCCACTGATCAGTCAAACTTCCCCATGTATGTCATTGTAGCTTCCATCTGTTGGGGAGACCTTACACAGACTACACAATGTTTCACCGAAGGCTCCCAACCATCCCTGAGTCACTATGACATCCACCATTCGGGAAGACGCCATGCCCAACAAGTCTACCTCCCGTCGATGAACCCATTCCTCCACCTTATTCGTTGAGACCTATCCTGATGTGCTCTATCAGTGAAACACCTTGATTTCGTTGAAACTCTCACCGAAGACCACCCTTATGCCGATGATAATCCTTTCCACACACGAGTTAGGGTGATACATCCAGTTCGTGAAATGACCCTTAATGTATAAGTCGGGGAGACACATCAGAAACGTTATGACACTCCACCAAAGGTTAAAACCTTTGTCGTTATGCCCAAAAGCACCTGTCGTCGAGACACCTTCATCTCGGTAAGACGTTAGCCCGATAGCCTTAACAAATGCCAATAGATGACACCACTATCGCCAAAACAATAGAAACGTCCTGTCGATAGGCAATAGATGTTTGCAATAGAAAAATCGGATCGGGGAGACACCCACGTTGTCATGCCAATATGGACCACAATATGAAAAATGCATGACTCAAAGGAAAAAAATGAAAGGAATACGCATATGATAGGACCAAATATGGAAGTTTATGAGTAAAACAAACATGTGGAAACATCATATTTTTATAGTTCCAATAGTCACCATGGTTACATTTTTATTGGCACCCTTTTCCATTTATTTCAAAGGGGGAGAGTTTTGGAGAAAATTGGGGAGATATTTGGAGAGATTGAAGGAAAGTTATGAATTTGAATTTTTGCACATGTTGCCATCAATGCCAAAGAGGGAGATTGTTGGAAGTATGAAAAATATTAGTCCTATATTGTCTTTGATGTCACCATGTTGGTTTGGTACCTTGTACCAGTGTGTAGATCGATCTTATCTCATCCAGTATTTGATCCGGTATTTTGGTTCTCATATTATCTCTGTTAATCAATATGTTTAAGGTTCTGGGAAAAGGCTTATGATCACTAGAAGCGTGTATGTATGCATTATCAGATGTTCATATGATTACATGATACATTTCCATCAATTTTTGTGATTGCATTTCATTATTAGGTTAATCATGGCCAACATAATATTGCATGACATGGTTGGATTACTTTCAAAAAAGCTTTATATGAAGCTGACAAGTTATCTTTTTGAAAATATGAATTGCATCTAATTAGGCCGACCTAATTTATGTGTTCGGATATATCAGGTATATATACAAGGTGGTTTGAAGAGGAATGTATGCAAAGAAGTGTGTTTGTATGTGGTGATAAGCGAAGTGTGCGAAAAGAAGAATGCAGATTAGTCTGTTGTCATGAGAGCGAATACTCTAAGCGTCAATGGAACTGAATCTGCACTTGTGGTGTAACTTCATTAGTTCAACTCTAGCGGCTAGCCATTTTTTTTACTTAATTTATGTAGGTAGTGAGCCTCCATGTTTGGAAAGTGATTCCTTGTAAGTAGTGAGATTTTGTATCTGGTAGTGAGCCTCCCTTGTAATCGGTATTGAAATAATTATATAATATGAGCTAATCCTCACCGTGGTTTTTCCCTTATTGGCTTTTCCACGTAAAATCTAGTGTTCTTGTGTTGTGGAATTTCATGTTTTGACATTACTGTTATTTTTTCTATGTTGTAAAGTAATTAAAGGTGTTTTTTCAATAAGTTTAAGTGGATACTGATTCACCTCCCCCCTCTCAGTATCCTGATTATTCAACACTAGCAATATATTAGACATCGTTCATTAGCATAGTCCAATGTGTACTTGTCACTACTCAAATATCTTGGAGGTTCGCTCTTGGGAAAGTCATACATAACATGAATCAAAATCGCAATCAACAAATAAATGGGCATATACATAGAGACCTCTAGAGATGGATTCCATTTTTATAACACATAAAAGTTACATGGAACCAACATGAGATGGAATTTACCCAACATATACATATATTCAAATACCAATTATAAATTAGTCAATCTCTTGCTTCATTTAACTTACTATTCAAAAGAAAATTATGCATTAGTTATGTTATTAAGTTTCTTATCCTAGGTATCTTCTTCAACTATCAATGCATGCCACTTCCATCCCAAGAATTTCAACTATCTTATTCACATCCTAGATAACATATGACATCAATCACTTCTATGCTTATTAGTGACAACCAATGAACCCCCTTAATACAATGGTTAGCCTCAGATTATCATTAGCCACACAGATGGGTCCCTACCCATGCAAATGTTACTATATCATAACCAAGGTAGCCCATAGAAACCTTCACCTTCATGAAACAGGTGAATGTCGGCTAGCCCTAGCAATATCCCAAACATCAATCATTTGCATGGTCCAATGACTACCTATCACTTCTCAAATATTCTAAAGGTTCACACTTTGGTGAGTCATACATAACATGAACCACAATCACAATCAATAGATAGGCCTATACATAGAGACCTCTAGATATGGAGTCATTTTTCACAACACATAAAAGTTAAATGGAACCAACATGAGATGGATTTTATCCAACATATACATATATTCAAATACCAATTATAGATTAGTCAATCTCTTGCTTCATTCAACTTACTATTCAAAAGCATATTATGTATTAATTATGTTATCAAGTTTCCTTGATTCCTTCATAACCATCTAATACCCATTTCAACCTCAAATTGATGCCTACTAAATATGGAAGGTCAAACCAATTAGGAACAACTCCAACCCTTAGATTTATCCCCCTAAAACCTCCCCCTATGGACTTGAGGTCTTAGGGACATCCTTCACCCAGGGACTGCCTACATACCCACTTCCAAATGAATCAAAGTCACATGTAGTTCTCCTTACAAGGCTTCTCTCCATAATCATACACCTTGGTTCCCATACTCAAGATTTCATAACCAATCAATTATCATTACTCAATGGGGTGAAGCATAGTAAATATTATATAAGGAAAACCTTGCTAGTCTTTATAGACTAATCACAAACCCCAATTTCTTAGTTTACTATTTTGTACCCCATAGGGTCTCTTTTACTAATTCTCAATGATTAGTAGTGCTAAATAATATGTATGGAAATCCAAACTTATTTCCAATTTAGAAAAACTATACCATGACACTCTCATCCAAAGGTGTTGTGAACCCAATTGATCCTCACCATCCTTATTGTTCCTAATTTAATGTGACATCCCAAAATATCTTATAGATTATCTCGATGACATAGGGTAAGGTTGATTTACTAACAAGAAATTCTATTTGTTTTTACTAACCATACTTATCACTAGGTAGAGGCACTATTCCATAGTGGATACATAAACATGAAGTTATATTATTGTAATCAAAATTACCACATCCAAAAGTTATATTCTAATACAATTCCATGCAGGTTTTATTTGGCTAGCTCACAAGAATAAATAGTACCCTTAGGTGCAAATTTATATCATATGAAGATGTATACTTGATATTATTATTAATAATATTCTTAACCCTTTGATTTCATTTACCTTGCAGTGTGACTTCATATTTCTATGATTGCTTATTTTATAGGCTGGATAATAGTTTCCCTCTTTTGATTTTACTAATCATTTTTGGTCAACAATAAGTAATTTTGATATACCAAAAATATGTTTGTAATCAACTCCTTTCACTGTGGTTAAAAAATTCTTACCATAGTTCATCATTTAGATAGAAAGCCACATCCCTCCCTCTCAAGGACAATCTAGTCTCCCTGTTATCATTATTAACCTTCTCCACAGTCTAAGCAACCTTAGCCAAATGGGAAGACCTACGCCCTCCCATCTTAGAGGCATGTATAACATCCCTTTAATCAAATCCTTCTAACTATCTTTATGTTCACCTTCATGATCCTCAATGATATTAATTACATTTTTTCTTGTAGGGTTTTTATGCACTGATTTCCTACTTTTAGATGGGTCCAACATTAAGGAAGTGTGTTTTATTTTTTTGAGGGTAGTCTTTAGCAAATCCACAAGTCCATAATAGTCTTTAGCAAGTGTTATTGTGTTGTTTTCTAGTTGGTTGCTAAATTTTTGTTTTTCTTAATGGGCCTTTTATTTGTAGGATAATATTTGGTTATATTCTTTCTATAATATGAAATTAGCTTTAAATTTTAAGAGTAGGATCTCCTTTTGACGCTTCATTACTTTATCTTTAAAAATATAAAATTAATATATAAATATATGTATAGTTGAATATATTGTGGTTTAATAGAACTTAGGTCATAGGATTCATATGATAGAGAACTCTAAGGTTTAAATTCTAAAAGTGGCATATCATTGTGAGTGTTGAATGTGATGTTAATACTTGAATGTAATGCACTACAAGTGAAGAATATTGGGTTGCACTAGCTGGAGTGTGTAATGTATCCCTATAGGGTGAATTGTTAGGACCTATTAAAAACATGTTATAAGGGGTGGGGGGTCCATTATGAAACCCTACCTAAATAATATATAAATTCCCATAAGGTGTAGACTAGATGATCAAGTTATTGAAAGACATGGATGTTAGTGACACATTTGAACCTTAATTGAAACACTATTCTAGGTGGTGGGGCCTCTCAAATTCATAGTTATGTAGTTATAGTGCCTCACCCATCTTTTCTTATGCTTAACATTTATCATGGTGCTTGTTCATTGGGCTATTGATTCTTTACATTGCAAAAAGAAGATTTGAATATGGGTGATCCTATAATAGTATATCCCACTTATGGAACAAGGTCAAAAAAAATAGTCCAAGGTGTAACAATTACAAAAAACCTTTGAATGAATGTAATTTTGAATTAAGCATCTTTCATTGAGGGTGAGATGTCATCATAACCTTTGAATGGATGCCTTATTTAAATTATTTTTAAATATTTCATGTTCAAAATATTGTCACATACCCTTCAAACATGCCTTACTTTCTCATGAAACATCTAGTCTCATTGTAATTTGGATTGGGGATGGGACTTGTATTCACAAAACATTGATGGTGTGTGTATGTGTGAAATGGTAATGAACTCTTAATGTCAACATTAATGATTTTTAGTATTATTACTATGCTATCTATGAATTTCAATGCACCAATTATGTTTTAGAATAACCCAAACTAACATTGGTCATTGGAATTGTGAGAGGAATGTGGTTGAATGCAAGCACTTGGGGTGCAAGGTGAGATGGACTCTATGGTTCCATAGACAGACAAATTGTAACATAAAATTTTTAGGACCTTGACAATGATATTTCACCAATTATATATATATATATATATATATATATAATATTTCTTTTATCCTCAACTGAGTACACCAACACTTGTTTGAATCCTCATGCTTAAACCATAGGAACCCATGTACCCAATTAATAGATTTTGTTTCACTCTTTGAAAAATATTTTTTTGAGGCATTGATAATAACCCAATTCAATTTTGTTTGACACTAGATATTGAATATAAATGAGGGAGACACAATAAAAGATTAAAATTTTCATTTTATGCCCATTAATCCTTGAATGGTAAAGGAAGAAATACAAATAATAATTAAATAAAATAAATTAAACTATTCTAAATGTGTAAGAGGCAGAAAGAAAGAATGTGTTAAAAAAAAGGGTAAGAGGCAATTAAGAGAATAGACAATATGTTATGGCTATGGAAGGAGGTTTGGCCAAAATTAATGGCTTGGTCGGTCATTGCCAGTAGAGTGTGGAAGGGAGGCCGTTCCTCTTCAATTAACTTGCCCATAAGCACCTACATGAGGACGTAAATGGATTCTAGGGTAGGATGGGATGAGAAAAAATAAATTGGGAATTTTTGCAGTAAGAGAGGAAGTTTTGGGAAGCACATAGGAGGGTGACTGACGTGAAGAGATCAAGCAGAGAGAAAAAATTATGAGTTATCTTTCCTTTGAGCTCATCTCACTTGTTTTCTATGCCAAAAAAAATTGAGGTTTAATGTTTTAATAGATAAAAATGATGCCTATAACTAAGATGACTTGTGGTTTTTGGTGTTGTTAGTTATCTATGGGTATATTAGATGCTTGATAGTCAACTTGACCCTTAACAAGTTCATCTTACTTAACCACGAACCCTTTTAAGTGCTAGCCTAGGAAATGATATATCATGAAGAAATCCAAATTGGGATAACTTCAAGCTAGTTGCTTACCTCCTTGTTCCTCCCTCACCTATGACATACCATCAAGCCTTGGTTAGGTGGGATTACCTTGTTCTTTTACAAGGATGACTTAGTATAAGATATTTAAGGCTATCAATTAATAAATTATATATAGAATTCTCAATCCATACATATTAAGTAATTATCTTTAGATAGCATGAGATTTATAAAAAAATACATGGTTATGAATGTTATTTTTGGATTTAAATGTTATTTTTAATTATTTCCTTGAATATTTTCCTGTTTCCATTTCAAGTGGTCTCTTAAAATGAAATTGGTGAAAAACGCATCTCTAAGAATTAACATAGAAATAGATAGTCTCACAATCAATAAAATATTTGGCCATCCCTTGTTGTCTTTCTTCCTTTTTGAAGAACTTGGAAGAGATTGAAGATTTTGATGCTCAAATATGACTTCACTAATGTGAAACTTTCAACAAGAAAATAAAGAATCGTGAATATCTAAGTTGATTATTAGATTGTGTTGTATATTAGGCAATTTGAGTTTAAGAAAACAATTTCCTTATTGATTCCTAAGTCATTTCCATTCATGCATTCAAGGGATCTTCTTAAACTACACATATCAAAGAATCGTAGTGTTAGGAATAGATTCAATCACAATAGCTAAACCTCAAATTTAATCTTGCAATGAGAGAAGTATATTAATGTCCTAAAAAGAAAACCCAAGTAGCTCAAAGGGTTGGTAGGAGTACACCTAGCTTTGGGAAAAAAAATGATTGTCTAAGATTGTCATAAACCCTCACTACTAAGCAATATAGTATTATGACCTCACAAAGCAACAATTGTGGGTGGGAAAATAACATTGTCCAAACTAGTAGTAGTTGATTACTTATAACCACGTTCTTTGGATATGTCGGATACTTCTACTAGATTGAATACTAATCCAAAAAATATCTAGGGAACAAATAGATGACTATACTCTTCACATCATATTAATGCCCAAATTGGGTAGTTAAGCCAAAGGGGATGTTGGACCTAGAAACTATTTATTTCTAATTGTATACACCTAAAAATGGTCTGGAGAATCCTATTAATTAAATACAAATTATTTGATTAATTATCCTAAAATTCCTCTACTATTTAAATAAATAGAAATATTTATTTATATAGTTCACGTTCACATTCTTCTAAATTTCTTCTAGTCTCATCTTAATTAAATAAACAAAATTAAATACTTTGTTTGATTTAATTATCAAATCCCTATCTAATTCTATCACATCGATCTCAAATTAATTAAATAAAGATCAAATGCTTTATTGATTAATTGCCATATTCTTTTGTTTATTTTAATAAACAAATCCTATAGTTTGTTTTATTAAATTATTTATCTCCTCTTTCCTAATTTAGATAAATAAAAAATATTTGAATTAAGGCATAAGGAATATTCCAATCTATATTTCCTCAAAAATGAATTAGATATCCTATGTCTAATTTATGTCAAAATCATGTCTAAATTAATTGATTGAAACTTCACGGGAAGTTTTGGAGACAAATTGGAGAAAAAATTGAAATTTGATCTCTCAATCCTCCTCCATCAATCTTTCATCTTCTCTTGCCTGGTGTTTTCATGGGTAGAGAAAATCTCCATTTTTCTCTCAATCTCCTCCATCTCTCACCATTCAATCCTCCAGATTGAATCCAAGCCTCTCAATGCCTTCCCTGTGCATTTCTACAGCCAGAAAATCTATAAATACAAGCCTCATTCAACCAAGAAAGGATCCAGATAATCTATTTTGTGCACTCTTACTCTACAGGAATTTAGGCATTCAAGCATCAAGCATCCAGCAATCAAACTTTCACAACCATGGTTGCCTCCTGTAGCTACAATTATATGTTTTATGTCAATATCATGCTAGTTTAGATCATTTTCTCATCTGGTATTGTCTTCTAGCTTCATATCATTGCATTAGTATCTTTCTCATTCTTCAGCTAGTCATTTTAATAGTCATTTGCTTACACAATCTAAGAGCAATTTTGATTTAATAAATCTTTGGAGATAGAGAGCAATATGATGCTTTCAATAGATTATTCCTTTGAATTGATTCATTTAACTTGTCTATTGATATAATGTCGTATTAAGAAGTGTTTCAATCTTGTTCACTTTATTCACTTACAATTTGGTGCCCACCGTGGGGTATTAACCCCAATTTTATCAAATTTTTCTGAAAAGTGACGTGCAAGTTTCCGACAAATTTTCTTTCAGCGCTTTCACCAAATACTATAGCGCATCAGTGGCAAACTACAATGCTTCCGTGAGTTGTTTCGGAACTTCTGTGTTACTACAATGCTTTCGTTCAAAATTTCAACACTTCCATGGCCTATTTCAGCACTTCAGTGATTTAGCGCTTCCGTGGAAAAATCCAGCGCTTCAGTGTTCTATTTCAATGCTTCAGGTAAAAGTTTCAGCACTTCTATGAACTGTTCCAACGCTTTTGTAAAATCAGTCTGGATTCGATGCATCTGCAGCCAAATTTTATTTTTTTCACATTTGGACTAAAACTTATCAATCCTAGGATAGTCATTTCCAGTTTTCTAAAATTTTTCAATCTAGGATAGTCACTTCAAAGTTTCTAAAATTTATCAATCTAGGATAGTCACTTCAAGGTTTCTAAAATATATCAATCCTAGGATAGTCACTTTCTGTTTTTCTTAAAGAAAATCTATCAATCCTAGGATAGTCATCACATGTTTTATAGTAGAAGTTAAAAAGAACATCATGATTTCTGTGAAGCAACACCTTCACATAGATTAGAAAATTTCTTTTTGGGCTTTAAAAAAATAGAACAAACTTATATGTTGTGTTTGTGGTGATTAGGCTTATGCTCTCCCCTTAACTGGGTGATCAAAGTGCCAAAGTCATTTTCACTTCATGCTATTTACGTTTTATTAAATATTTTAGCAAGCCTACGGTAGTGGGAAAAAGTACTCACCCTACGGGAACGACCTAAGTGGGAACGCCTAAAGCCAAGGATTCCAACCCACTATAAAAAAAATGCAAGTTGTTGATGAAAGTCCAACTTGACGGTAGTGAGCAAGATAACCATCCCCAAAATCTTTGTTCTAAAGATTAGAAGGTCTCCTGAGGGAGTTTATCAATTTTCGCACCGAATGGAAGCCCTATCTATGAACCATAGAGTAGTATCTCACTGAGTCAGTATCCATACATTTTCATACTCATGGTGCAAGGGGAGGGAAGAATCTACCCCCAAGACACTCACCATATAATTACCAAGGACCGTTTGCTCAGAGGACGAGAAATTCAACTTTGAGTATGCACCTAGAAACGACAAAAACACGGGCGCCCTCTAGGGGGTGACAGGACTTTGTGCGTCAACGTAATTCAAGATGTGGGCTATGAGTATAATTATGACCTACTTGTCCTTAAGTGTGAGTCTGTTTGATTTGTGTACAATTGTCAAAAAAACCTGTCAAAATCAATAAAGACCATTCGTGGTTTTTAAACATACACGATCTATTCAGTTTAAAACACTTATTCAAAATTGCTTGTCATGTTTTCACAAATTCATTTAAATCAGATTAAAGATCATCCTAAAAACATCAAGTCAAAACAAATCAAAAAATCCATGCTTCGAAAGTGGAAGTCCACCACGTTTGTCAAGAGAAAAATCAAGATCACAAAACCCAAGAAACCTTACGGTTATCGAGATAGCCTAAGAAGAAATCATTTTCTATATCAGAATCGAAAACTATTGTTGCAACATAGAACATTCATCCACAAATATCATGATTTTACTAGGGGTCAAACTTTAGATTACGCAGTAGAACCACTCTACTCACGAGCCTTCTTTCAGAGAAGAGCTCTCACACAATACCACAATCATAGTCAACGAAGTCATCGTTCTTATCTTCCACAATTCATGATATAGTATGCGACAAGGCCAAATCAGATTTTACAATAGAGAGTCTTAAAAAGTCCTATTTTCAGCATTCTAGAAAACCTGTTTCAGCTCTTCGAGTCACTATTCTAGTGCTTTCATAAAAGCAACACTTTTGGGCACTGTTTTAGCGCTTACAGTCTTTATTTTAGCGCTTCTATCAAAGCAGCACTTTCATCACTTTTTCCAGTGCCTTCGGGCACTGTTTCAGTGCTTCTATCAAGATAGCGCTTCTATCAATTTTTCTAGCGCTTTCGAGCACTGTTTCAGTGCTTTGGTCAAGTAGCGCTTTCATCACTTTTTCCAGCACCTTCGGGCATTGTTTCGGCGCTTCTGTTAAAGTAGCGCTTTCATCAATTTTTCCATATGCTTATGTCAACTATTTCAGCGCTTTGGAACTTTGTTCTAGCGTTTCTATGAAATAGCACCTCTGTCCTCTATTTTAGCGCTTTTAAAACAGAGAGTTCAAAAATCTTACCATTCGGTTTGTCTGTCATTTATCCAAAGTCTTCACCGGAACACAAATTTCTTTTTCATCAAAATCACTGTCAAAAAGACCAAAATCAGAAAGGTCTAGACAAATTTCCATCTTTATCAACTGAAATAAGATCTTGCAAATCACAAGTGTCAAAATCAAATACACAATCAATTACTACACTGAAGTTTCATTATCAAGATACTATCATCCTTCATTATGAAACCAAGTATAGTAATCAAATTTTTAGCATTATCTCATCAATAAGATTAGTCATCTTATTTAACTTTGTTAAAAGTTCAATTAACACTATCCAGCATATAAGATCAATATTTCAGAAGAAAGGGAAAAAATTTGTATGCCAATCTTCACTAAGTACCAAAAACAGCGAATCTTAGAACAAGAACTTAAAAAATCACAAGAAATGGCAAAAGAAAATCCTTGGAACAATCTGAACCAAAATGATAAGAATGAAATAACCCCAGAGGATATTCAAATAGCTCAACAAGATCCCAAGTTCCATAAGTTTATGGAAAATATTTTGGAACAAGACATGGAAAAATATCTTTTGATGTTAGCTGAATCAGGGGCTAAACTTCCAAAGGGCTTCGATGTAAACCGTCTGAAGGAAACACCTAGAATGAATGAAACTGAGATAATACAACCTACACAAACAATAGATCCAGTTGCTGCTTTAACATCATAGATTCAAATGTTACAGCAATAGATACAAGATATGACAAAAGGGACTACCAAAAGATATGCGATACAAGACATTTGTCCTTATCCTTTCGATGCAACGGTCGGCTTGATATCTTTTCCTAGACACTATGAGATCCCAAAATATGATAAGTATAATGGAAGAATAGATCCAATAGATCATATCAGAGAATTCAAAACAATGAGCCTTGAGTTTTCCCAAGAGGAAACTTACTTAATGAGACTATTCCCAAGGAGTTTGGGAGGATCATGCATGGAGTGGTTTTCGAAATTAAAACTCAGTAGCAGAACTTTTGAGGAACTCGTCAATAGATTTATCTCTCAGTACTCCTTCAACATCCAACACGATGTTACAATCAAGGATCTTTACAATATAAAGAAAAATAAAGGAGAAACATTCTTGTCTTTTCTCTAAAGATGGCGATGCTTGTTCACTAGATATCCTAGATCCATTCCTGAAGAAGAAAAGATGGAGTTGTTCATTAAAAACTTGACATAAGAAATGAGTTATAGACTAGAACTACAATGCCCTCCCACATTCAAAAAATTAATAGAAAACGGTCTTAAAATCAAAGAGGCGTTAGTCAAAAGAGGAGTTATCAAGCATTTCAATGATAAAACAAACAACATAGGTAATTCCTCCAATCAATATTCAAGTGGTGAGAAGCCAAAATTTTGGCAAAATAATCGAAACACAACTACCAATGAAACAACAAATGATCCCCAAAATGTCAAACCGATTTTCAACTTGACCACATCCATATCAAAGAACCAAAAAAATGATCAAATTGTCAAGTTGAATATCATACAAAGCAATCAGATCTCAAAAACACAGTCATATCAAAAACCATCAAATCAGTGAAGGTTCACACCTTTGGGTCAAATGATGGAATCAACAATGAAAGAATTAGTTACCAGAGGCCTTCTCAATGCACGGGAAGCCAGAAACTGGGATCCGAAAGTCAAACCATCATGGTGGAATGACGCGGATTACTACAACTTTCATAATAACAAGGGTCACAAAAACAACGATTGTATGGAGTTGAAACATGCAGTACAAGATATGATTGACAACAACAAAGTGTATGTGGACGGACCTCAAAATAATAACGATCATTCCGCTTTCAAAGATCCTTTGCTAAATTATGACAAAGGTGCATCATCCTCTTCCAACAACAAAGGAAAGAACATCAATCATGTCTATGACAAAACAATTCTTTGTCTATCTGAAGTCAAAAATGATCATAGAATTGGTCATAACATTGATGAAAATGACACCAACAACATTACCCCTTTGGATTTGCTCCCAAGCGTGCAAAACTCTGAAAATCAAATCAATGTCTTAAAAATCAGATAAAATCAAGAACAACAACCGACAAACGTGATAACTAGGGGGCAATCCAAGGTAGTGTTAAAGGAAGTTGGCTCCACTCATGCCTCCATCTCATTATAATGTTATCAATCAAATACAAAACATCCCCCAAGAGAATCAAGAACATCAACCGGCAAACGTCATGACTAGAGGGCAATCCAAGGTAGTGTTAAAAGGAGTTGGATCTCAACGTGTAGTTCCACCCTCATCTCATTATAATATTGTCGATCAATTACAAAACATCCCCGCACAAATATCGATACTAGAACTCCTCAAATTGTTGCCATCACATATAGAAGTTCTAGAGCAAGAATTAGTTGCCACCATGATACCAAAGAATCTGGATGTTTATCAATTCCAAGCTATGGTAGGACATTTGACTACCCCGCATTGTCTGTCATTCTCTAAATAGGATGACATCTCATTAAATCATCCCCATAATACTATGATGCATATCAAAGTATTAATCCATAATCATCACGTCAAGAGAGTTTTAATAGATGGGGGAGCTGGTCTGAACATTTGCACTCTCAAGTTAATCTGTGCACTAGGGTATTCCAATGATTCCATTGATGCTCGAAGGAAAATGACCATCAAAGCATATGATGAGGAAGAAAGATCGTCTAAAGATTTAATTGTGCTACCTATTCAAGTGGGACCCATGATGAAGCATATAGCATGTCAAGTATTAGAAAGAGAGTTGAAATACAACATACTCTTGGGACGACCATGGATCCATGAAATGTAGGCCGTACCTTCAACATATCATCAATGCCTAAAGTTTCTAGTAAACAGACAAGAGGTGACAATAGCTGCTTATTATAATCATCCACAACATTGTGACACATTGAGAAACTCTCAAGATACCTTTGTGCCTCACAACAGGGAAGATTCTAGTTCAAAATCATCCACCAAGGAAAAACGTCTGAGTATCAACACTGAGTGGGTGGAAAAGAAAGGTAAAGAAAAAGAAACAAGTCATGTTGAAACTCAATCAACAAACAATCCAGATCCACAAACTTCTCTATCAGACAACTTTCAAAAGCAAGTTCAATTGACAGATAAAGGGATGGGACAATATTCGATGGAGCAATCACTTAACCTCTCATAGTTAATGCCATCTCCTAGGACATATGGACAACCATCAATGATCAAACCTCCAACATCGTTACCTGGCACAGTTCTTCAAGAAACATTTGTAAAATCCGGTACCATAGAGGAAGAAACAGACGACAAAGCAATCCTGGATTGGCTATACAAGGATGAAGAGCCATCAACATCAGACATCAATATCAAAAATGTTAATATCAACACCGGCAAGTATGGAAAAGGAAAGGCTATTCTTGAAAAAATGGGTTATGAAGGACAAGGACCTATTGGATTAAGAAAGGATGGAATCATAGAACCTATCACACCTCTCACTCTACATTCAAAAGAGAAACCAGGACTAGGGTATTCTGAAGAGAAAAAATAGGAAATGACACAGAAAGTTGTTGAAAGGATCCTTCAACTTAGGGATAGCTCTGAGATAGATTCAAATGAATATGAGTGGGATGTGGGTTCTGAAGTGTCTTTCACAAATATTCAAGTTGAAATTATCCAACAATATGCACCTATGCATGAGGAGGGACAAGGCTCTAGGTCTAGACCATTTGTAGAAGGATCATTAAATATCAATGACTCTAGTGAGGATGAACAAAATGTGAGTGAACTAGACAATTTTGAAGAGGGTACCATCATTGACCTTGATATCCCTGATAATAACTATGATGATATCACTATCCTAACCCTCACTTCCACCAACCTAAATTAATCCGATGATCTCATGCCATTAATCCATCTAGAACTCATTGACTGGGAATCTATCGAACCTTTGACTATACCACAATTTGCAAATGATGAGGCCATCGTTAATTTCCTATGTCATACAGAACCTAGTACAAGTCCTATCTATAATACTCATAACAACACGACTTGGCAAGAGGGTGTCAAATCTTCCAGTTGCAAAATTGAAAACAGGGAAATTAGATCTAATGGTGAAAACCATTCTATGGCAGTATTAGATATGGAAAAAGACAAAATAAAGAATGCATCCAATGGTGAAAACCTTTCTGAGGCACCGAAGGATGGAAGATTTGACACCCTTCCAAAACATTATCATGAGTGATCATTAATTCTGGTGGAACCAACATAATCTGTGGACATCGGCACTAAGGAGAAAGCAAGAATCCTACATCTGGCAGAATCCATGACGGATCAGGAAAGACCAGACTTCATCAATTTCTTTAAACAAAGAAGCATCAACTTCGCTTGGTCATATTCTGATATGTCAGGCTTAGATCCAAATCTGCTCATGCATCATTTATCTTTGCCTGTAGGAATCAAGCCTGTCAAGCAAAAATTAAGAAAAATGCATCCTCACATCGCATTGATGGTAAAGACTGAGTTAAAGAAATTGTTGGACGTTGGATTCATAAGGTCAATAGACTATGCTGAATGGATATCCAACATAGTACCTGTTTCAAAACTAGATAACAACATTAGAATTTGCATGGATTTCAGAGACCTCAATAATGCATGTCCAAAGGATGATTTTCCACTACCAAACATAGACATCATTGTGGACTTGACGACATGGCATGCCATGTTATCAATCATGGACGGTTTCTCCGGGTACAATTAGATAAAAATAGCTCCAGAAGATTAGGAAAAGATAGGTTTTACATGTCCATGGGGAACCTTCTACTGGAACGCCATGTCATTTAGTCTAAAGAACGCAGGAGCCACCTATCAAAGAGTGATGACGACAATCTTCCACGATATGATGCACACCTTCATGGAGGACTATGTGGATGAAATTTTGGCAAAATATAGTACAAGGGAAGGACATCTACATATCCTAGACAAAATCTTCACACGACTAGAAAAATTCAATGTTAGGTTAAACCCCAAGAAGTGTGTCTTTGGGGTCACATCAGCAAAATTGTTGGGATACATTGTGTCGGTAAAAGGCATTGAAGTAGATCCAGCTAAAGTCAAAGCAATCATGGAGATGCCGCCTCCTAATAATATCAGTCAACTCCGATCACTACAGGGAAGGCTCCAATCAATCAGGGGATTTATCTCTTAGCTAGCAGACAAAAGTCATCCTTTCAACCATCTATTACATAAGAATGTAGTTTTCAAATGGGATAATGGGTGTGAAACAACATTCAATCAAATAAAAGAATATATAATGTCACCACCCATTCTCATGCCACCAACAAAAGGAAGACCTTTGATATTATACATTGCAACGACCAACATCTCTTTGGGGGCACTATTAACACAAGAGGACTATGAAGGAAAAGAGCATGCTATCTACTACATCAGTAGAACATTAAATGGTTATGAAGTGAACTACACTTTCATAGAGAAGTCTTGCTTAGCGGAAGTATTTGCTACTCAACAGCTAAGACACTACATGTTGACTCATACAATATGACTAATAGCAAAAATTCATCCTTTGAAGTATCTACTAAGTAAAGCTGCCTTAACAGGTAGACTGGCAAAATGGGTCATGCTCCTAAGAGAATTTGATATTCAATATGTGGAGAGGAAAGCAATCAAGGGACAAGCAATCGCTGAACAGTTAGCCGAAGCTCCTCTACCAGATGATCGACCAATGACGATGGAATTCTCAGATGTAGATATTATGACAGTGATGCCACACCAATGGGTATTATATTTTGATGGATCATACACACAGCACGGATCAGGAGCCGGGATTTTGTTTATCAATCCCCAAGGACACACCATTCCTAAATCATACAGGCTGATGTTTCCATGTACAAATAATATAGTAGAATACGAAGCATTGATCATTGGGGTCAAAATAGAAATTCAATGGAAGATCACGAACTTACAAGTATATGGGGACTCACAACTAGTCATTTATCAAGTAAATGATGAGTATCAAACAAAAGATGAAAATTTGATGCCCTACAAGCAACACATAGATGATC
Source organism: Sequoiadendron giganteum (assembly GCA_007115665.2). Taxonomy (NCBI): domain Eukaryota; kingdom Viridiplantae; phylum Streptophyta; class Pinopsida; order Cupressales; family Cupressaceae; genus Sequoiadendron; species Sequoiadendron giganteum. Next base: position 275,547,961 of record CM021103.1, on the reverse strand, counting down.
TGAAACAATTCTTCATCAATATCAAGTTTGATCAAATTCCAAGGGTGGAGAACAAAGTTGTTGATGATATGGCCACAATCGCTTCATTGTTACAATTGCCTGAGAAATGTGTTTGTTATGAGTTTATGTTAGAGCAAGTACCATTTCCTTCCCATAATAATTCAGAATCCAATACCATTTTCCATCTAGAAACCATTGAAACCTCCATCTATGAAAAAACCTATGCTTACCTGAAAGACAATATCATACCTCTCGATCTTTCTAGGAATCAAAAACAATGTTTTATCTGCCAATCCGCCTGACATATCTTAATCACAGACATCCTTCATCATCGAGGTCTTGATGGTACCTTACTTTGATGTCTAGAACACGACGAATCTAAAACGGCCTTACAAGAGGTTCACGAGGGTATTTGTGGGACTTATTCGAGTGGGATAACCCTAGCTAAGAAACTCCTCTGTTTGGGGTATTATTGGCCATGCATGGAAAAATAATCTTATCAATATGTCAAGAAATGTCAAAAGTGTCAGGTTCACAACAATCTCATGCATGCACCAGCATAGGAACTACATCCATTTACAACAACATGGCCTTTCTATCAATGGGGTCTAGATCTGGTGGGAAAAATACATCCCTCTTCATCTAATGGACACAAGTTCATTATCACAGCTATAGAATATTTCACAAAGTGGATAGAGGCAGTACCTCTTACAACCATCACTGGGAAGCAGATTTCCTCGTTCATCCTGAACTACATCATCTGTCGCTATGGAATCCCTCAATCCATTATCACTAATAATGGATGACCTTTCAAGAATCAATATGTCCAAGAACTATGTGAAAAGTTCCACATCCAACATCATTTTTCAACACCGTACTACCCTCAAGGAAATGGCCAAGTAGAGGCCTCAAATAAGATGATTCTCAAAATCTTAAAGAAGACGATTAATGATGTTGGATAGGATTGGCATGTTCAACTCAATCCTACACTATGGGCCTATTGAACAAGTATGAGAACACCAACGAGAGCTACACCATATGCCTTGGTATATCGATCAGAAGCCATATTACCTATAGAAGTAGAGATTCCATCCCTTTGTGTGTCACTCAGGGGAATCATATCAGACAAGGATTATAAGGTATCTAGGCTACAGGAACTAGAGTTGTTAGATGAGCATCGTCAACAAGTTGTTAATCATCTAATGGCTTATCAACAGAGAATGTCAAGGAGTTACAATCACAGGGTAAAGCCAAGGGTCTTTCAGGTCAGTGATTTGGTTCTAAAAGAGAACCCTAGGAATCAATAGGACAGAGAGAAGAAAGGAAAATTTGAGCCTAACTAGTTAGGTCCTTTTGTTGTCATATCAGTGTATGGATCAGGGGCATATCAGCTATCAACATCAGAAGGGGATCTGTTTGATGAACCTATCAACAATATTCATCTAAGAAAGTTTTATACATAAATCTCCTAATGCACGGGTTAAAAATTGTTGAAAAGGGTTTCCTTGATGAAAACCTGGCAAACGAGCATCTTGGAAACAGAAAATGCAAAAAAAAATAGAAATACAAAAAAAGATACAAAAAAGAAAAATTAAAAAAAAAAAATAGAAAAATATACAAAGCACAGAGTGTAATCAAAACATATTGGTGAAAACCTAGAAGCAGGCATCGTATGTGATTTAAGATTAGCTTTCCTATCTATTTTGAACAAATCAGGATCATTCATCTCACAAATTTAGTATCAATCCATATCATATCATTAGTCTTGCCATCATTGCATTCCATTATCAAAATCATTTTACATGGTCAAGTATCACTCCATAGCTTGGGGGCAACATCTGGATATCACTAGGGGCAACAAACACATCGATTTTACCAATCTGGGAGAGCAACAGTAGGAAAAGAAAGCAAAAACAATGATCAAAACACAACATCAATCACCATCAGGAGGACATCAATCATCCGTATCATATCAAAAATTCAGTCTAGAAAAGCGAAATCTAAAATCATTAGGTCTAAGTCAATCTAACTACGTGGTCTATGTGTGTGTAACGTAGGCAAGGCTAATATTTGATCAGCCCCTGAGACCTCTAAGATAGGTTAGTAGGTTAGGTCTTTCATCAAAAATCTTGAAAAACAGAAAAACATCACAAAATCAGGATGGATGATCTAAAATCTGACTAAATCAATGAAACACTCAAAGTAAAAAATGGATAAATTGCATTTTGATTATCATTTCTTTGGATTAACTCGATGATGTATTGCACTAGATAAACAAGGAAAAAGAATGATGTTTTTTATTGTCTACTATCTGTAAGTTAATCATATGAATGTATGACTTGTCGGGGGATGTGCTATGCAAATGTATCACCGATGACATTCAAAATTCACACACTCAAATGATTATCTTTGTCTGTTTACACAATGAATGCTCAAGTCATCTTGGTTCAATTATACCTAGATGCTTGTGTTCAATTGCAATATCAAAAATCATGAAAGAAATACTCAGGTCGTCATTGGTCCAACACAACCATTGATGCTTTTACTAACTTTCAACATCCAATAAAAGCTCTATGATGATACCAAGCACAAAAAGACTATTAAAATGACATTATTTGCATACAGTTGCATGATCAAATTAGATTGCATTCATAATAAATTCAATGTCTACAGAGTATTTGTTGCATAAAGGATTCCAATCAATAATTATCTTTTCTACAATCATGACTGAGTATACTTGAAATTAAATCCAAAAACATCATCATCATCATTATCATATAGTTATACATCATCATCTCATCATTAAGTTTTCATCATTTCATCATTCATACATTTTTGCATCATAATAGTTATACATCATCATCTCATCATTAAGTTTTCATCATTTCATCATTCATACATTTTTGCATCATAATAGTTATACATTTATCACATACATCACATTCATTACATATTTTATCTACATCATTAGAACATCATTACATCATCATTATTATCATTATATTATCCATACATCCATGTATCCATACATTTCATGTACATAAAATAAATGCAAGTCATTACATCATCATCATTATATTATCTATACATCATCAATATCATTTATCATTTAGAATTTCATACATTACATCATACATGCATACATCAAATATTTTGCACATGCATTCATCATAATCATCATCACATTGCAATAAAACATTCATATATAGAAACATCACATAATCAATAAATCATCATATCAATAAATGCATCCATCACATACAAATCATAAACCATCATAGGATCAAATCAATAAATGCATCTCATATATATATCATCAGTGTCAAGTGTACAATAAAGTTTGAAATAAAGATACAACATCAAAAATGAGGTACATCGTACTATACATCAAGTCTCAAAAAGGAAAATCTCAATAGCATCTACGATCTGCTACTGCCAAACTGTGCAGGCCCAACAGGACCAGTACCACCACCACCACTAGAAGTACCAGGATCTCTGGGATCTCTACGTGGAGGCTGTGCCACCCCCTCACTCACTGTTCATGTGTGCATCTACCCAGATCTCGATGGGGCATAGCTGAATCGACGATCAATAGGCACTACATCATGCTATTTTCCTCGATAAAACTCTCCCTCTCTGCCAACCCGCAAAACCTCTCTCATATAGTTGGACACCGATGTACCATCGGCCACTCTTTGTAGGGTCTCCACTGTCTCATGTGCCCTCTCGGCAATCTGACAAGAACTATCTCGCTCAGCTGTCAAAGTGGCAACCTACGTCTGCAATGCGGCCAACTGTCCCTACACTTGCGCTAAAGCCTTAGCATGGGCCTAATCCTGGGCCTGCATATGAGTCTGGGTCTAAACAAGTGAACCTCGAGCCTATACCAACTACCCCTGCAATGTCTGGACCTGTGTCTGGAGACCTGCTATCTGTCTCTGGTGGTCCACTGACGGTACTACCACTACTTGCCTCTTGCGAGGCCTACTCGATGATGGACCAACACTGACTGGTCCTGGCCCTCTGCCACCTCCACTTCCACCATCACTGTCATCATTGTTGTTGTCATCACTGCCACTATCTAAGCTACTGCCTGATGGGGAATCATCTCCACCCCCACTATCCTCAGAACCCTCGGCCACATCCTCCTCTACAAGTAGCGGTGTTGGCTCATCAGGAATAGTAATACGAGGATGTGGAGTCAAAGTCAAAAAAGTCACATACTCCTCTATCACTGTTGCCTCTGCAATGTCTCTGCGCATGTCCCAATCTGACAACTGCAATGTCCTGTATCCCTATACTATGGCATCATATGACAAAGAGGGCCCCCAATCAGTTATATCACATCGCCGCCTAGCATAGAGGGCTACCCCCTGTGGCATACACTGAACAATGCCATACTGTAGGTACACTCGTTAAAGCAAAAAGCTCTCTAATACAAAGTGTGTACGACCAATCAGGTACATGGAATCGCAGAGATACCCCAACACGGTGTCATCCTCATCCCACTGCTCATAATCTAGGTATGACCGCCAGGTAACTGTCTCTGTATCATCAAACACCCGCCTCCAATGCTCGAACTTACCCATCTAAACCTGGGTAAGTCGACCTCTGTATTTGAACACATATGGTTTGCCTACTAGTTTGTCTGCCATTGGAAATGGCCGAGCAATAGAGAAGTGCTCCCATGCCCACACCTTTAACAAGGTCATCCCTGCTGATAAGATGCGTGCCCCAAGATAAACCACTGAATGAAGATCATGATAGAGATGTGCCAGCATACACATCTCCCACGCATATCTCGTACCATGTATGATCATACTCTCTAAAGTCCTACCCCAACCCACAAGGAATCCCTTTGACCTATGATCAGGGCAAAGGAAACCTCCAATAAATCTAGCAAGCACTGCTGGTAGTGTCACGTATGAGTCAGCAATTCTCCTCCAAGGGATGCTCGGACCCGGAATATCGTGATCCTGAAATACTCTGCGAAGAGCATCTCTACCATCAACCCTATGTGAATCATAAACTACAATCTTGCCCATAAACAAAATGCGCAGAATCCGCCACACATCCTCAGGTGTGACTGTCATCTCACCATTGGGTAAGTGAAAGGTGTTGTGGTCACTATGCCACCTGTCAGCCAAAGCAGTCAACTGATCTCAATTAATCCTAATCTAGGGCATATCAAGCAAGCTAGTCAAGCCGCATCAGCCTATAATCTGAAGCTCATCTGGTGTCATATGAGGTATCAAGTTTGTGGTCCAAGGAAACCTCTCTCACATCTGGAGAGTACCCGAATCCTCCTATCATCATGAAAAATCCACAATCAGTGAACTATGTCTGGAAATCAAAAGTCATTCTACTATCAATTCTATTCCAAAAATTTGGTATGAATTTTTTGATCAAAATTCATTGGCGAACATCAAACCTCACCTATCATGAGGTTCTCAAACATCAACAAACCTCACCTATCATGAGGTTCATCAAAACATTATCTAGATCTCGCCTATCATGAGATTTATCAGATAATGAATCGTTTCCTTGCCTATCATGAGGATCATCACAAATAGGATTTCTTCTCGCCTATCATGAGAGTAAGTCTTATTTAAATCATCCAAATCCAACATCAAGAATTTGGATCATCAATCATACCAATCCGAAGAATGGACATGATCAGAATTGATGAAATCAAGGTTACCTAAGTCAAAATCTTCAATTCTAACATGAAAGCGCTAAATCAGGCACCCAAAGTGCTAAATCCAAAAAGCGCTACTTTATCAGTCAAAAGCGCTAAATCTTGGAAGCGCTACTTCAGCACTCGGATGCGCTATATCAGGCATCCAAAGTGCTATTCTACTCTGAGCATTGTGTTACCGCTTCAAAGCGCTAAAATAGTCCATCAAAGCACCACTTTACTAGAAGCACTAGAACAGACCATGAAAGCGCTAATCTACCAAATCAAAGTGCTAGATCTCTCTAGATTCTAAACCTAAATACCTAAGCGCTATATCATCGAAAGCGCTACATTATCCTATGGAAGCACTAGAGAATTTAACGCAAGCACTAAATCTAAAATTGCTAATCTAGCTAACCTAAGCGCTACACTGGAGTGAAAGCACTACAGCGCAGCTTGAAAGCGCTAAAACAACAAAAAAATGCTACAAAGCATAAAATGCATAAAAAAAAAAAGTGCACAAAAAACGAGGAGGATAATGGGTACATACTGGAGGTCCATATGCGACCGGCTGTCGGTGATGTCGAACGTGCTGAAAACGATGAGTGTGGTAAGGGATTGGCATCCTGCTCCAACTGGCTGAAATATCTCTATCACAAGCATTTTCAAACTCAAAAGTGCAAATGACTTTGAAAGTGACCTTAAAGACTATATATAACTTTTGAAAAGGGATTTTTGAGGGATTTTTATTATCTTATTTAGGGAATTAATTGAAATACATCTGCGGGCTATATTTTTTCATCATTTTGTCGGGAGATAAATTATTTCATCATCGTAACTTCATCAAATCATCAGAAAATCATAAAATTTTGAAAAATTCTAAAAAATCATCATATCATTAATTTATCTCCCGAGGGGGCATATTATCAGCATCATCTGAAAATCATTATCTAGGGCATGTCTGGGGCACACTGAATTATTTTTTTGGTATCATCAATCCTCGCAGTAGCAGCAAAATTTTCTTCAAAGCAATGCGTAATACATCACTTCGAAGAGGGGCAAAATGTATACACCTAAAAATGGTCTGGAGAATCTGAATAATTATATACAAATTATTTGATTAATTATCCTAAAATTCCTCTACTGTTTAAATAAATAGAAATATTTATTTATATAGTTCACATTCACGTTCACATTCTTCTAAATTTCTTCTAATCTCATCTTAATTAAATAAACAAAATTAAATACTTTGTTCGATTTAATTATCAAATCCCTATCTTATTCTATCACATCGATCTCAAATTAATTAAATAAAGATCAAATGCTTTATTGATTAATTGCCATATTCTTCTGTTTAATTTAATAAACAAATCCTATAGTTTGTTTTATTAAATTATTTATCTCCCCTTTCCTAATTTAGATAAATCAAAAATATTTGAATTAAGGCATAAGGAATATTCCAATCTATATTTCCTCAAAAATGAATTAGATATCCTATGTCTAATTTATGTCAAAATTATGTCTAAATTAATTGATTGAAACTTCACAGGAAGTTTTGGAGATAAATTGGAGACAAATTTGGAATTTGATCTCTCAATCCTCCTCCATCAATCTTTCCTCTTCTCTTTCCTGGTATTTTCATGGGTAGAGACAATCTCCATTTTTCTCTCAATCTCCTCCATCTCTCACCATTCAATCCTCCAGATTGAATCCAAGCCTCTCAATGCCTTCCCTGTGCATTCCTACAGCTAGGAAATCTATAAATACAAGCCTTATTCAACCAATAAAGGATCCAGATAATCTATTTTGTGCACTCTTACTCTACAGGAATTCAGGCATTCAAGCATCAAGCATCCAAGCATCCAAGCATCAAGCATCTAGCAATCAAACTTTCACAACCATGGATGCCTCCTGTAGCTGCAATTATATGTTTCATGTCAATATCATGCTAGTTTAGATCATTTTCTCATCTAGTATTTTCTTCTAGCTTCATATCATTGCATTAGTATCTTTCTCGTTCTTTAGATAGTCATTTTAACAGTCATTTGCCTACACATTCTGAGAGCAATTTCGATTTAATAAATCTTTGGAGATAGAGAGCAATATGACACTTTCAATAGATTATTCCTTTGAATTGATTCATTTAACTTGTCTATTGCTATAATATCGTATTAAGAAGTGTTTTAATCTTGTTCACTTTATTCACACTTACACTAATTAGGAGGACCTCTTTTCTAGTTATAGCACTAAGCTAGGTATCAGGGGACAAATTTTAAGGTAACACAAGATAGAGGGAGAAAGGACCCTACGAGGGCATATATAGAAGGTGTATACCCCCTAAAAAGTAGACTATTCCTTTCCTTCTAAGGTTATCATCATTAGATAAATCTTATAACCCACAAAAGATAATCTTATCAATGCTCCAGCTTGATAGTAGTCAAGGAGCATGCTTTGCTTGTAAAATATTAGTCATACCCCATAGATAGTGGGATGGTTCCTGTTAGTGGCATGCAAAACTTAGTGCTAGAAACATGAAGGCAATAGATACCTCATGTCACTCTAGGGGCTTAGATGGTTTTTTCTAGAGACATGTGGGTCTTAGTGCTAGTGGTATGCAGGTTGGCTGCCCATTGTTATGCTATGACCTAGACAAGATAAGCTTATTGATGCTCCAACTTGATGGTAGTTAGGGAGAATAATTTTCCTGTAATCTATAGTCGTACCCCATAAATAGTGTGATAGTTTCTGCTAGTGACATGCAAAACTTAGTGCTAGCAACATGCAAGCAATAGATGCCTCATGTAACTATAGAGGCTTGGATGGTTTTTGCTAGAGACATGTGGGTCTTAGTGCTTGTGGTATGCAGGTTGGCTACCCATTGTTATGCTAGAGGGTTTGATAGTTTTTTTCTAGTAGTATGCAGGCTTTAAGATCAACACCATGTAGGTCTTAAGACTAACAACATGCAAGTGATGGGCCATATTTATGCTTAGCCATGCAATGGAGTACAACCCGAAAAGAGAGTTCTAAGAAGAATACATAATTAAGAGATTATTTTGATTCCCATGATCAAATCCATGACATATCCAATTGTGTGAAGTGGTAACTTAGATTAACAATGGTAAGTACCTCCTTGAGTGAATGGTCATTAGGAAGTTGACCTTGTGCATGCTAGGTTGATGTAATTGTTTACTATCTCTCCATGAACCACATAATTCATTTGGATGGGGTGGATAGGGGCTTATATCCACTTGGTTGGGATCACATTACACCCTCTTTCGAACCATGGATAAGACATGGCTAACGAAACAACCTACTCCAGGAGAACAATAAGGTATGTTTTCATTTAGTAATAGTATTTAATCTTCATTGAAATCTCATAATGAATAGAGAGAGAAATCTTAATCTTTTGGCTCTTTCTTATGCTAACTTGAAAGAATAACATGACAGGGAATCCAAATTTAGATTATTTTTCTTTGGAAGAAGGTTTTAGTTTAGAGACTGGGACCAATAGTGAGATAGGAGCTAAAGAGGTCAAAAAGTGAATGGATGATGTTAAGGATTTCAAATCAAAAAAGAAAGAAAGCTTCAACAAATGTATTGCTGAAATTGAATCTAAAATAAACAAAAAAAAGTGTTTTTGAATTGTTTCATAGTTGCTAGTTGAGATTTTTTTTTTTTGTTAGTGTTTCTTAAGATCTTTTGGTTGTATGAGAATATTTGGTTGTATGATTTCTATAAGATATATTTAACTTTAAATTTCAAGAGGTGGGACCATTTGAATCCCCACTACTTTATAAAAATAAAATTAATATATGAATATAGATAGCTGAAAGAATTGTGGTTTAATGACAAAGTCATAAATTCCCAAAATGACATCTGATCATCATTGTGAATGTTGAATGTGATATCAGTGATTGAATATGATATCATTGCAAGTGAAGAATAAAATTAATATATAATATACATAGCTAAAAGAATTGTGATTTAATGACAAGACCATAAATTTCCGAAATGCCTTACCACTAAGAAAATCAATCTAACTTTTATTGTCAAGAATTTTTCATGGAAATGAATTACTGGTGGTGAATTTTTCCAACAGTAAATTACTGACGGTGAATTTTCGTAAAACCTTGTTGAATATAATATCACTGATTGAATGCGATATCACTGCAAGTGAAGAAATATCCCTTCATTATTATTATTTTTTCTCTTTATCAACTATGACCAGCACTATCTTCTTTATTATAATATCGCAGCCGACCTTTATAATATTGCAATGATTTCATTCTCCATTAAGGTGCAATCGAAAAAGGATATGACAGCAAAATGAATATACACCATAGGCGAGAGAGTAAGTTTCCAAATTGAAGTATTATGCCACGATATAGGTGGTAGACAATATCAATTGGACAGGCATTATAAAATTTAAGTGGTACAAGCAAAATTTCAACAAAAACTCAACAAATTCAGAAGAAAACAATTTTTGAAAAAATCCATCGAAATTTTACTTTAAAGAAGATAATGATATATAACTTTTTTGAAAGTGAGATTGCCAGTATTGAGCCGACTCAATTCTTTTCACAAGTTCAATTCTGTAATCATGGCAGCCTCGCAGGTACAGTTTACAATGATTCAATGCTACTTCTATGCCTGGTTAAAAATAAATTAAAAATAGAAATAAAAGGTATGCAGCATATGCATGCAGATAATTAAAATATTATTGAAACTATGCCAAAACCAAAATTTGGCAATTTAAGATAAATATTGTAATAAACAAACTACCGTGGTGAAAAGACAAGGGTGTATTGTTTAAAAATGTTTTAACAATAAAATGTAAAATTGTTTGATATGTTTAAAAATAATATCTTTCATTTCTAGAATATACAAAAAATATTTTGTTAGATTTATATTAATACTAGAGTTTCATTAGGTTAGTTCATAAGTGTAATAAATTTGTGTAAAGGAAAATAGTATTTTTTTCTCTTTCATTTTATGTTATTTTGGATCAGTGTTTTAAGATATATTTTTAATATATTATTGAATTTTTTAGTATATTTATTGACTTAAGATCAATATAACATAATTTTATTTATTTACTTGAAACATCTGAAGTGGATGACTTGCTTTTGAAAATCAAGAAAAGGATGCAAGATGATTGAAATATTAAATATTAAAAAATATAATATATAATAAAAAAAATCATATTTTTATCCAATTTTAACTTTAAACTAGAAAAGATAGAATTAAATAATTGATTTTAATGTATATATTATATGAAATTTTAATAATATTATTAATTAATTAAAACAAATTATAGATAAATAATAATAAATTTGTTATATTTTTTTATTAAAAATATATCTTTAACAATTTCAATATAGTTTATTTTTATTTTTAATATTTTATTTGAAATACAATTTTACTTTTCAAAACTTAATTTATTTTTAAATACAATTTTAGTTTTATAATATTTTTTAATTTGTTAATGTTGTATTTCAATTAATGATAATATTGTTTGTAATATACTAAAAATCACATCTTGGTGTGCAACAGCTACGCCCATGGTTTTTTGTTAATTTGTATGAATACCTTTATAATATGATTTATACACTTTGAATATTAATGGAAAACTAGAAACAATGTCTTCTTTTTTCTTAAACATATTTTCCAAAATAATGTATAATTATTTGCTTTATTTCTTTGTATAAAGTGTTTTTTAAATATTATTTTATTTATTTTATATTGGGTTCATCAAAGGATTAGATCTTTTTCAATGGTCAACCACCATTCTCAATTGTCAATCATTAAAGTAGTTGGTAATTTTCATATATTCTACGTAATTAATTATATTTTTTAGATACATATTGTTGATGGTGTTTTTGCACAACAACAACTCAGACATAATATATAGTATCCTATCTCTCTTGAAAGGTTGATCTCTACGAACAAAGAGATAACCCCAAGGTCTCTTGGGTGTCAAGTCTTGACAATGCAGTGAAACCACTCAGTGATAAATGTGAAAATGTTGGTAATCACAAAGGGATCTTACAAAACAAATGTTGGAGACTCTAAACTTATTAGATTTTTTTTTGCAACAGGATGATACTCGAATTCCTAGCTTTAACCACAATTCAAAGAAATAGAAAAAGATAAGGGTTTTAGAAATCTTAAGATTAATATTACTCCTAAGATCAAAAATACTAATGATGAAATACTTGGAACAGAACAATCCCTTAAAACTAATTTCTTCTTAACCTGGGCTATACCTGCAATCTCACAGAAACAGTGCAATCTTCTAAGAAATTAAAGATTTTTAGATTATGTACATTCATCTAAGCCAACCCTAGTTTTACAATTGACATGGAAAAATACCCACAATTGAACCAAGCACACAAATATCAGGTACGGGTTGACCTTGCACAACAATCCCATAATCAAGAAGCTGCCCAAAGTATGAACCAAAGATCACTACAACACTCCAAGCACTAAATCACAAGTACCATTAAATTATTTGACTCTAAATCTAAAATGCATTCAGATATTTTCAAGCAATTTCAAAGATAGAATAAGAACAATGCAAGACAAATCAATCCAAATAAGCCACCAATAATAGCACAATGTCTTCACTTGTATTGAATCACCAATAATAGAAACAATTCTCATGTTGTGTTATAGTATTTACTTAAAAATAAAACTAACTCCTAATTCTAACTTCTTGCTCTATTGCTTAACCTACTTCAAAATCTAATTGTCTGACTTCTAACTTTGAGTAAATTAACCAACTGTCTAACCCTTTACAAACTTCTTCTAACCTCCTTTGAAAGAGGCAAAATTCCATACTTATAGAGATACATCCTGCACGAGCCCAAGCTAGGGTTACAACGAAGGTCGGCCACCAACCAAATCAGCCTTGGACAGGTCACAATAAATCGCCACCCTAAATTGAATGCATGAGGCATCCTCCTCAGATTGACCTGGGATCTTTGCAAATCCTGATTCAAATAGAATACACCCTATAGGCCACTTCTGCCATTAATGTCTCACCGGCGTGAAGCAAAAGAATGGTGACATGCACGTCATGTGAGTTTGAATATAAGCCACCGATCAACAACCGACCTAGGCATCACGAATGACTCTAGTCGAGTCAAAATAGTTTGAATTTACCATGTCACGTCCAACTCAGATGAACGACCATCGAGTGTGCCGGCCTAACCGTGTATGAGAAAGTTTCACCTGCCCGTAGCCACAAAATGTACTTGGCCGCACCCTGCATATCCCGCAACATCTTCAAAGTATAGCTACACCCATCCTTTCTTTGGCCCCGACAACAATAACCTGCCTAATCCAGTCTGCATTCAAAAGGGCCATAATTAATATTCATTATAGCATCGAAAATCCAATTTAGTCAATCAGAAACAACATATTCAATCATCAAAGAGATCCAAACAACCATCAGAATCACTTAAAATATCATTAAAGCATCCTTTATCAAAGTTCAGGATTTTCACCCCTTCGCGGAATTCAAGTCAAGAAGGAATTATGGGGAATTCTTGGCCAGGAAAATTTTAGCAATGAAAGCCCAACCAGCACATAAAGCTACTCAATCAACACCTAATACTCAAGAAAAACTTGCAAATACCTTCAAATGATCCAAATCAACCATGCAATGCGCAATTGTTAATAGTTAAACCACGAATCCTTTCAGTTCTTGAAAAATAATAGATCTTCATAAAATTTCGTCAAGGACAGAAATCATCGAAACCAGCAATACTTAACACATTTTGGGAAAATAAAGGAGGAACAAATTTTAGGATTTTCCCAAGGCAAGGGATTCTCACAAAGTCAACACAATTCTCATGTCGTTCACTGACAAATCTAACCTCTTAACTCCTCCAAGGTGATCAAAATCGCACTACCGCGAGACACCCATCCAACCACCGAGGTAAGGCAGTAAGTTGTGCTACCACAAGCCAAGCACAAAGCCCTCGTGGTATGGAGGTAAACCACACAACCACAACCTAGCTCGAAGACACTTGTGGTACTGACGTATCACTGTGCTACCGCACCATATGAACCACCCCAGCACTACCGCACCATCGAACGTAGACCCCTGTGGTATGGCGGGGTCACCGTGCTACCATGCCAAGGAAGAAAGCCCCCTGCAGTATGGCGGTAAACCACACAACCACGACGTCGAATCCAAAGACGCAACCTGGGGATTCGATGAGGCGAAGGAAACTCAAAAAAAATTGAGGGAGATAGAATTCCATGAAGCATTAAAATCTCTGAAGACAGTGAAAAACCAGCCTCGTCGGGTTTTCCAGGCAGTCGGGGAAATCTGCCCAAGGGAGAAAATCCCAAAAATAGGGAAAATCTTGAGATTGACCCAAAGACTTAAAATTCTCAAAGTATTACCTCAATGGGGGCCCTTTACAAGCAAGACAAACATTTATGATCATAGCAAAGTAACACAAATCCCAGGACCAAAGCACCAAAGATCCAAATATCAAGATTTTCAAAGACAAGCCCAAAAGGCAAGGCCACATAAAAGAGTCGAAAGACTAGGCAAAAGAGGGTCCCTACTTTTAGTGGGGCATGTGTGCAAAAAATTGCACAACACATATTTTATTAATATTTCAATCGTAATATTTAAATTAAAAGACTGGTTTTACTTTCTTTCTTTTTTTGGATAAGTGCTACCATACGGGGTAGCTCCCACAATTGTTACTAAAATAGTTTACATTGGCCATACGAAAACAGTGAAAAAGATAACCAACACCGTTTGGATTATCAACCAATCTGACCACAAAATGCTACTCCAATAGCCCAGGATTTTCCTCGACAACTTTAATAAATTTTCTCATGATGTTGTCTTTCTCCACTACATGACTTCCTCAATACCAAATCATTTAGGATTTGACCAAACACTGCAATGCATCCAACTCAAGAACATTTCATTCCTTGAGAAATTATGACATTTGTGTGACTGTATGAAAAATAGATATAGTCACAAGAGAATCATTTCCTATCTTTGTTGATCAAATCTTGTAAGTCCTTCTGTATAGAGTTTGCATCAAATTTTTTTGAATCCCCGAGATTTTCTAGAGCAACACCCAAAGTTTCCAAATAATCTGCCATTGAGTTTGCTTCTTTGTATGTGTGTATCATCGAATATGCCTCAAGTTTCTTTAAACTATTTTTAATCCATTCCAAAAGGCCCTTTAGTTTCCAATTTTGAATCAACATCATACCCACCGCATTAATACTCAACTGTGAATCCCCTTCCACAACTACTAATTTTAGTCCCTTTTCCAAACACATATCTACCCCCCTAGCCAATGCTTCCAGTTCAGCTTCATTGTTTGTTGTGATACCAGTATTCCTTGCCATTGCTCCAGCACAAGTGCCTTGACTATCCCAAATGATGCAACCAATTCTAGACACCCTCGAATTACCTTTCGAGGCCTCGTCAAAAATGAGTTTGTATTCATTCCAATCATGAGGCACCCACCTAGCATCTTCCCTTTGAGCCTTGGGCATCACTGGATCAAGATTGGGAGGTTTTAAACCTGACCATGACTTTTGTAGAGAGTTGTCCCAACTAGTGTAGCACATGCCTTTTGGCCTACTAAGTTATGCATTTAAAATTTCGCTCATCCCTTCTTCAATTTTTTGTATTACTTGATCCACCTGTAGAGTAGAATCACAAAATTTCCTCCTATTCCTCTCTTTCCACAATTGCCATGTGACCATTAAAGGCGCAACAATCCAGGCATCTGCCCACACACACTTCTTATTCCCCCTAGGCCAAATTTTGATTAAATCTGTTAGATCCCTTTGTCTAGTGGTGGACCAACCTAGTGACTTGATTAGCCAATCCCAACATTGAGCAACATACACATAGTTAAGAAGGAGATGGATAGAAGTATCCTGATTGTTAAAACATAGTAGACATCTACTGGGTCCTTGAAACCCAATTGAGTGTAGACAATCGCCAATAAGAATGCGCTTATGAAAAGTGGTCCATAGGAAAGTGCCCGCCTTTGGGAGGACACTAGACACCCAACACACCTTATATGGCCAGTCCCTAATCTCCTTCTAGGCACATTGGATCTTGTACCCAAGTTTGACAAAGTACTCTTCTAATTTTTCTCTTGGCCAGATTATCTCATCCTCTGTTGAGCTCACCAAAGTTTTCCTTGACCCCAAGATTTATGTTAGAAGTGCCTTGACCTCCTCTGAGATATTACGGTCTTCGTTTTTCACCTAAACTAAGAATTTGGACCAAGCATCACCACCAATCGTAAGATAATCGACAACTTTTCAACCTTTGGCTAGAATTATAGTCTCAAACCAGCCTCGATTCTCGAAAGTATTTACAAGAGCCTCATGACCATTCCATGAATGCCTCCATAAATTAGCTTGACGCCCATTGCCAATCCTCTAGGTTAAGTGGCTAGTTATAATATCTCTGCAACTCCAAAGAAATTTCCATATTGTCGACCCCCCATTAGAATTGGCCTGGGTAAGAATTCGATCTGAAGAGTCATCATCCAGGTACTTTTTCCTGACAATCTTGCACCATTGACTTTCTGGGCACTTGTATAACTTCCAGCACAACTTTTCTCCTAGAGCACAATTTTGTAGTTCCATGATCCTCAAACCAGCACCTCTGTCTTCCTTACTTTGGCATGTTGTATTCTAGTTTATTAAAGGAATTTGTTTTGTGTCCCTGGCACCTTCCCATAGAAATTTCTTCATAAAATTTTTCATATCACCAATAGCCTTCTTAGTCAAACCAAAGCAAGACATTATATAAACTAGGACAATAGATAACACCGATTTTATCATGAGTATTCGCCCTGCTAGTGACAACCACTTACATTTCCATGCTTCATATTTAATTCTGAATTTTTTAACTGTGCTTGCCCAATGATCGGTTCTAATGGCACCTTTAAAGAGGGGAGCTCCCAAATGTTTCGATGGAAGTGGAAACACCTTAAAGCCAAACTTTTTTGCTATCTTCCTCCTTAAATCCCCTTTGGTGTTGAAGAAGTATATTTTTTATTTCTCTTTATTGAGGACTTGCCCAGATGCCTCAATATACTTCCCCAATGCTTCCCTAATTGTCTTGGCTTCCCTGATAGAAGCCTCCCCAAACAACATAGTGTCATCCGTGAACTATGAGTGAGTGATCAGAAGAAGACCATCTACAATCGCTACTCCCCTCCACACTTTGGATACTCTGAAAGATCTAAAATGCCTTCCTATGGCCTCGACCATAATAACAAACAGAAAGGGAGATAACGGATATCCTTGTCAGAGACCAGTAGTAGATTTGAAATATCCACAGACATAACCATTTACAAGCATCGAGTATCTAGGAGTAGTGATGCAAAAATGAATCATGTTTAACCATTGTGGAGAGAAACCAAACCTAGCTATCACATCGAGTAAAAAAACCCAACGAACATGATCGTAGGCTTTGCTGATGTCTAATTTGATTATCATACTCTTCAACTTCTCAAATGAAATCGTGTGAATTTCTTTAAAAGAGGTTATAATACTGTCCAGTATTTCCCTTCCAGGTGTGAAGCCAATTTGTTCCTCAAAGATTATGAGACCCAAAAAAAATTTCAACCTGTTAGCCAACACTTTGGCCAAGATTTTACAAATTGAATTACAAAGGGAAATTGGACTGTAATTAGAGAAAGACTTGTAGTCAATTTTCTTTGGAATCAAAGCTATTATAGTATTATTTAGGTCTTTAACAATTTTTTTATTACGCCTAAAATCCTCTAGCAATCTTAGCAAATCATCACCTATAAAAAACCAACACTTTTGGTAGAACTTTGCAATCAAGCCATCCACTACTGGGGCTTTGTCGGGAGGCATCCCGAAGACCCCAAATTTTACTTCCTCTAAATTAAATGGTGCACATAACATTTTGTTATCAACACCATTGATGCAATTCGGTATGCAAGAAAGAAATTCAGATTTGTCCCTTGATTCATGTTCCCTCTCATTACCAAGAAATGATTGAAAGAAACTTATAGCTTCAGCTTCAATTCCATCTTTGTATGATTCCACCATTCCATTGCTGATAATTATACTTTCTATTCTATTTCCCCCCCGCTTTATTCTAACCGAGTTATGGAAGAACTTAGTGTTTCGATCTCCTACTTTTATCCAATTTTCATGGGCCTTGTCCCTCCAATATAGCTCTTCCCTATTTATCAATTCTGAATGTTTAGCCTTGAGCTCTTTCTCCGTTATTCTACCTGAGACATCCCATGGCCAATAATGTATTCATTTAGAGCCTCCAATTCATTCTTTGCATGTTCTTTTTCTTTAAATATGTCACCAAAAACTGACTTGTTCCAAACTTTCAACTTATTCTGTAAGTTCGATAGCCTTTTTATGAAACAATAACTTACAGTCCCTGAAACCTTTAGATATTTTGACCACCATTGTTCCCAATTTTTTATTAAGCCTGAATTGTGCCACCACATTGACTCAAATTTGAAGTAGCCTTTTGTTGGCCTTTTGCTTATCCCCAACACCAATTGAATCGGATAATGATCTAACCCAACAATTGGCAAAATGGAATTTTCACAGCAAAAATCTTCTTGATACCATCCTTCACCCAAAAATAAGTATCAAGATGCTATGTGATGTTTATGAAACCAACACGTCTATTAGTCTAAGTATATTAACCATTCTTGGGAATACAATACACCATTGATAACGAGTCGATGAAATTCCTAAAATCCTTCATGGTTCTATTTTCCTTTTGCAGGCCCCCACTCTTATCTTTCAAATTTAATATTGCATTGAAATCACCTCTGAGAATCAACTTGTTGTCCCTGAGAGCTAAAGCCTTTTCCACTATACTATTCCATATAGTGAGCTTCTCTTCGGGCCTTATTGGCCCATAAACATATAAAATAGGGAAGCAAATGTTTGAGAGCTTGCTTTTAATCATACATAGTATCTAGCCCTGATTGGCTTCCAGAAAGCAACAATCAATTTTATTAGGAGCCCAAAGGATACCCAAGCCACTAGCTGATCCAATAGCATTAATGAAGAACCTCGACCACCTCCTACAATAACCACAAAATTTATCGCCTTCCATCGAACATAACTTAGTCTCTTGAAGCAACACTAGATCATTAACACATCTCTCTAAATGGCACTTGACCAAGCATCATTTTTCAAGGGAATTTAGGCCCCTGAAATTCTAGGTGAGGATCTTCATTTTCCTCCAATGGAGACATTTTCTCCCTTGGAAATCAAAAATTCCTTGACACTCAATAGACCCATTTCCTTCGCTGCTTCTTCCCGCTTTTGTTTGAGGGAATTTTTGCCTTTACCTTTTTTAAACTTGCTCGCTACCTTTTCCATAGTCTGGAAAATATACCTAGGATCTATTATATCAAGATCATCTTCCTCCACTGAGTCCTCATCCAATGATGAATTTTCATCTTCCACTTTCCTAGGAACGGGTTGCGGAACCCATGAGACTAGCTCTACCCTTTCCTTTTTTGATTTCACAATTCCAAAGATCGATGGAGACTTACCCTTGTCACTAGACATCAAGGGATCGATCTTGGTACCATTTCCTTCGAAATCTACCGTTGACTTCATAATCTCCATTGTTTCAAAGTTTAACTTCTGGCTCCTTTCCCACTGATAAGGATTCAATCATTGATCCTGTGTTTGCTTCCTTCTCGGATCCCTTCGATGATTCATTTTTGGGATAAGTGAGAATATTTGAAGTCATTTTTGGCCTCCAAAACTTTGTTACATTCTGGCGTTTGGTGCAGTTGCGCTCCATATGCCACATGCATCCACATCATAGGAAGAACATCTTTTCATCTTCCACTTCCACAGAAACCATCCTATTTTTCTCACCCATGATAATTTGGATTTCCTTCGGGATCTTGGCAATGGCTGCAATTTGCAGATGGGCATATAAGTATGAATCACCATCCAAGATTTCCAAGTCAACATCGACTAGGGTTCTAAGCGTGCGGCCAATTTTTTCTAAACATTCTTCCACCTAGTACTCCAATGGTAAATTATATAGATGAACCCACACTGGTTTCATATATGGTTCGAAAGATAGCGGATCAAAATTTGGACTCCAGAGCTCCATGTAGATCGGCCAACCATCAATCTTCCAAAGCTCGCCTTCAACCACAACCAATCTATCTTTGGAGGATGTGAAAATTGCAATAAAGAAGCCTCACAAAAGGAATTTAACAATTGCCATTTGCTTCCAATTTTCAGAGAGCCAAGTTCTGAGAGTCTTTCGATCATATTTTGGACAATTACACGACACACCAACGTCGAATCACCTAACATTTGGACATCCAGATCCGCCTTTGAGGTTAAGTCAATTTTCACAAGCCTCCCTTGATAATTGTTGGAGCATTCCGACCCTAAAGTTTTAGCCCTAACACCATCAACCGCTTCCTTTGTTCGTTCTCTGAAATTTCACACTTTTCGCTTTTGCTACACCATTTTGACTCAAATCCGAAATCTAAAATGATTGGTTTTACTTTTTTATTTAATCATTTATTAACTTAATAAATTTATTATTTATTATTAATTTTTTAAAATTATTTTGTTTGAGAGAGATTTTTTTTATTTAATTTTGTGAATTTTATTTGTATCAACATATCAAATCACACTGGTGATCCATCATTGAGATGAAAAAAGAGTTGAATGAGAGAAATATGATCCACGAATGTTAATGCAAACAAATTCACACAATTGAATCCAACAAAAAATAGCTCTCTCATTAATATGGATTGTGGAAATCTAATGTCTCTAATTATTAGGTTTATTAATATTTGGATTTTGAAATATTTTGAATTTGCATAATTTATTTTATATTAATTTTTAATTTAGATTTAAACTTCAAACTTATTTTAATAATTTTTCTTTTTTATGAAATTACAAATAATAATTAAAAATTATTAGAATTAATTTAATTTATAATTATTTATCTTATTAAAATTTTGATTATTGTAAAATAATTCTATTTTGATTTTTATTTATTTATATATTAAAGTAAATTTCAAACTTAAAATTTCAATTAAAATTTAAAAAGTGAAAGAGAGAGAAGCTAACTTTTGATTAGTCGCTTAGTGTTAGTAATCCAAGGATAACACATTTCATTTGGGAGTTATGATTAGGGTAGCATGTCATTTGATTGGGGATATCATAATTCACCTTTAAAACCTCTTCACTGTACCCATTGCACACTTAAGAAGCAAAACAGATAAAGAGATAAAGAGAGAAAATAGAGAGATAGAGAGGGAGACAAAGAGATATAGAGAGATAAAAATAGAGACAAATATACAAAGATAGAAGTGGAGATATAGAGGAATAAAGAGGGAGAGACAAAGAGATAGATATAAGAAGAGAAGTAAAAAATTGTAAAGAGCGGAAATCTCTTTAAAACTACATCGACATTTACTTTAAATAAGATCCATCATATTCAAAATAAAGTCATCATTCTATTTCATTCAGACATCAAAGAACTAGTCGAATACAAAATGACATAAAAGTCGATAAGATAATTTCATTACAATTCAATCTAAATCATACAAGTGTCAAATTACACTATTTCAATTATAAATATAATGAATGATAATATATCAGTTACAATTCGAGACTTAGGCAGTCAGTCGCCATAAGCTCGTCATTACATACATCAAGAATAATAAAGCATAATAGAAGATGCAGTCTGTCGATCTTCCATCCAAAAGCAAATCTTCAACAAGAAGACAAGAACAAGGATCAGGTATTTTTTCGCCCAACCTCAAAGCTTATGCTTCCTTGGAATTTCTTAGTCAATCAAGAAATACCCAACCCTGCATGAATTTCTTAGCAAAAAGTAGTCTACGAGCAAGATGAAATCTGGTGCATGCCTAGTACTACTAGTAAACCACAAGCATTTTCATTTTTCTAATTCCTTTAAGAAATAAGCAAGTTCAGTACTAGGATATGGTAGAGAGTTCAATAATCCATCTGTTTCAATGGTACAAAAATTACTTGGCCAAGTAAAATGTCATGCACGACAATAAAAGCATTTTTGGAAAAAGCAAAACTACACACTCTATTTACCCATATTTGGCACCCGTCCCGGAAGGTAACTTTCCCAAAAACATAACATGCAGAATTATCTATCATTCATGCATGGTCTAAACATTCAAATGCAGTCTTTTGCAATCTTTCAAAACATCAAATTGACAACATCGTTTAAAACAAAAATATTTTAATATGTAGTTCTTTCCATTGTTCCAATTCGTAAAAAGTCAATATTTTAAATGTGGTAATTTAATAATCTAAAAAGGTTTTAAATGAAGGTGTAACTCCAGTATGTTGAATATTACATATTAAAAATAGAAATTAAAAAAGTACACGTTCAATTGTTCATACTCTCATTTAATTTTAAGTTGTTTCAAAATCGTTCTAAATGTTTTCATTAATAAATCAAATCTAAATTTTGAATGTTTTATTTCAGTTTCCTAAATTCTCAGAAATTAAATAATAATCATTCATTAAAATTGAAAATAACTTCTCTATTTTTTTTCATGTTGACAATTTTGAAGAAAAACTAGATTTGCAAGTTTCAGTAATTCTCTATTCACAAATTGTGTTAAAAATTCAAAACTAAAGTTTTGTTTTATATTTTCTGTCAACAATCTTTTTTTTCTATCAGCATAATCTAACTATTTTATGTTCATGATCATTTCATTTTTCTTAAAATGGTAAGTTCGTTTTCAGATTTAATAAGTTATTCTAATTTTCAATTGACTGTTTTAAGCATGATTTAAATCAGAATTTTTCAAATTCTCAGCAAAAATAAATAAAATTTTGGTTAAAAATGTTTTCTGATTTTAAATCCAAAACTTGCTTTTTGTTTTGAGTTTACTCCCTAATTTGATCAATTTCCACATTCCAAGAATTGAATCAAAGGTTTTTCCTAAATCTCAAATTCTAAGTTTGTCAATGTTTTGGAAACTTTAATTACAGTTCAATTCTGTTTTTGTTTAAACAAATTTGAAGAATAATTTTAACAATCATGATTTAAATATCTCTCTCTTTCCTAATTTTTAACCAACAAGATCTTCTTACTATATAATGTTCACCTCCAAACTTTATTAGAGATGGAATTGAGAGATCTAATTTAAAATTTGAATAACAAGTTCCTACCTGGTAAATTGTGTATTTTGGAAATGCAACAGTGAACTTCCTTTGCCTTTCTTTTCCAATTTTTTTCTTGCTCTTCCTAGCTTCTGGTTTGCTTTCTCTCAGCCTTTCTTTTTCTCCTCTAAATTCTCTGTTCTTTCCCCTAACTGCTTGTTTACCTATGCTCCCTACAAGTTGTGTGTTTATGCTGAGGAGGGAAGCTGTTGTTTTTGCAGCCTATAGCTGCAGGTGCACCCATTGCTCCAAGTGCGTGGGGAAGAGAGGAGGGAGTGAGGTTGTGCATGCCTCTCCCAGGCCACACACTCTCCTTCCTGCGGTGCGTGGGAGTGAAGGGAGAGCCATCCCTGACTGCTACATATGGAGGGAATAAAGACTCCTCTAAAACCTACGCAACAAATGATGAATTGGCCACACCTCCCTTAATTGCCTCTAGATCATGCATAGGGTGTGGAATGTAGGAAAATAAGATGAAGGTTGAGTGTGCCTTCCAGAAAAAAGGTCTTTCTCTTCCTTGCAGCGTCTGGTCAGATCTAGAATAAAGAAAATTTGAGTTTTTCTCTGTGTTTTTCCTCAAATTCAAAAAATTTTAGTGTCCAAATTCCCTGTGTGTCTTCATTTCGGATTTCCTTTTCTCTTTATTTTTTTTCTCATGCATTGATTTGATCTCCAATTGAGATCCACAAATTACTCATTTTGATCTTCATATCCAAATTCAAAACTCCAAATCTGATAATTGAATGCTTTTTGAAGAATCTAGATATTTTCTTACTCATGTTCAACTGAAGTTCAAATTTTGAATGCAAATCCTATTTTAAATTTGAACGGATGTTTATTTTCTAATTCTTTTCAATTTCACAATTTAACTAAGTTTAGACATTAATTATATTGCATAATATTAAAATCCATTAATTTCACAATTTTAATTTAAAAAGCATTTTAAATTTTCAAAATCACTTTATTTAACTAATTTAAATCAAATTTCGAATATAAAATTTTATTTCATTTAAATTTCAAAATTTCAACTTAATATTTCCAAATAGAAATAAAATATTCAAGCAAGCAGTCTATCTATTGAATTTACGTTAAATTTCATCATTTTAAAAAAATTATTATTCAATCACATGCATTTTCATAATTTTTGAGAAGTCACATTTTTTTTAATTTGCAAGCATGATATACGCATAATACATTAAAATATTCATCTATGTGAGTGTGTGAGATCCCATCTATTCGTAAATGTCAATTGGCTAAACAACTCTACCTGATCGTTGTTCTCGCCTTCAATCACGTTCACCTGTTCCTGTGTTCACTTGCACTTGATTTATCATCAGTAATGACAAACCCCGAAATAAACATAAATACAATTCAAATCATATTACTTGAGTTTCGATTTCAATTTCATTTCAATTTTAATTTCATTTTGATTTCAATTTAACCATCATTAAATAAACATTAGATTTCTATCTAAATCTCGACATAATAATTAATGTCTGCATTTAAATAAGTCAATGAAAATCCATACGTGACAAAAAGAGCCAAAAATAAAAAAGAGGAGAGACAGGTATAGTCACATAAAGAGAGGGAGATAGAGAGATAGAGAGATAAAAATATATTTAAGATAAATAGGAGAAAAATATATATAGAGATGTAGACATGGAAAATGTACAATTCGATCCAATGCACTTGATCCTAATTACTAACGTCATTTCTTCCTGAATCACACTCTCAGCTTATCATCACCTTCTGTCTCTTAATTAGATAAATCATTATTTATTAAATTAAGTTTGTCTCCCTTATTGATTAAATTAATCAATTTAATTCAATTAATCCTTTTGTGATTAAATAATCCATCTTATTTGATTAAACCCCTAAAGTTTTCTCATCAATCGAATAAACCTTATTTGATTTAATGTAACATTATCCCCTTTAGTTAAATAAATCAAAAACATTTATTTAATTAATCCTTTCCTCTCAATTCCGATTTAAATCAACTCATAAATTTGAGTCAAAATTGTCAAATCATCTAATCTCTCATTAAATTGATCAAATAAAGATTAATTTAATCTCAATCACTAAAATCCTCTAGAGAATGCAACTTGCACAATAAATCAATTAATTTGATTTATTTAATTGCCTATTTTCTCTCAACATGGAATAAAGGAGGAATATTTCTTCAAATTTGAATTCAAAATCCAAGTGGATTTGTACATCCAACAAGGCATTTACTCCTCTTACATGTCCTTGTACATTGAGCCAAGTGGCATTTATTTCATTCCTCTTTCCCTCTCACATGTCATTTCCTCAATTTCAAATTCAAACTAATTGCATTTATTGGCACTTTGGCCAAAATATGCACAACCATCAACCATTCACATCTTGACAAGTGGCACTTGGCTATTGGATGTTGAATGATCCCACATTACTCAATTTCACTCATTCTTCGAATTTGGAAATCTATAAATGAGAGACTCTTCCTCTCATTATATCATCCACAATCTAGATCAAAGTTACTCTCTTCACATTGATAGCTAATTTTGTCCATTTCTCATCAAGTGTTAATCATTTTCATGATTTCATAGCTAGGTTATGCCAAAATTGCATCAAGGAGCTTCAACCATCATCAAATCATCAACATTGCAACAAAGGAGTTGGGAAAAGGTCGATTTTGACATACCAATTGGCACCAATTCCCCCGTGGGATCAAGAGTTTGCATTCGTAATTAGGATTTCACTTGTCTTTCATATTTTATTTCTTCATTTTCCTATTTTAAGTATTTGTAAATGAATTTCATGGGGAATCCTTGTTTTATCTTGCATATGAACCTAACTATGTGTTTGTTTGTTGTGTTTGTGCAGGAATAGGACTGGGGATCACATTTTGGCGCTAGAAGAAGGGCGTACTCGGGGGTTCGAGACCTGACAGTGACAAACAAAGGGAAGTTAGTGGATCGACGATTGCGGAGCTTGACACTGTCGCCTCTTGCTGCGAGACCTTCAAAAAACCACAAGATGCAACGGGGACAGGCTTGTAAACAACCTGAGCTGCCTGCTTGGACTCTTTCAAAGCATCGTTGTCGTGGCTTTTGAGGCACTTGGAGTCAGCCTCCTACAAAGTGGTGCTCCCATCATTGTTGTTGCAATTGCTGCTATTGTCATCATTAGGCGTAGCCGCAGCTCTTGGGTTCGAATCCTGGCAGTGGCACCACAACGTGGAGTTCCAGTGAAAATTTTTAATTGTGCACAATCACCTTCTATGTTGAATCACTTCTAATATATGAATGAGAATTGTTGGTTGCATTCCTAAGAGAAAGAAAGGTGAACTTTGCATGGACCTATGCTGACATGCCGGGTCTCGATCTAGAAGTCACGGTTCATTATTTAGCTGTTTACCTAGGAGCAAAGCCAGTAAGACAAAAATTAAGAAAGATGCACCCTTAGATAGCCTTGCTAGTCAAGGTGGAATTACAGAAACTCCTAGATGTCGGATTTATACGCCCAATTGATTATCTAGAATGGGTGTCCAACCTCGTGCCAATTTCAAAACTGAATGGGGGCATCCGTATCTACACAGACTTCAAAGACCTAAATAAAGTGTGTCCTAAGGATGATTTTCCACTACCTAACATTGATATGATAGTGGAAATGACGGTCAGACATGAGATTCTATTACTAATGGATGGCTTCTCAAGGTATAACTAGATTATGATCGCAAAGGAAGACCAGCATAAAACAACATTTACATGTCCATGGGGCACCTACTGCTAGAACATGATGCCATTTGGGCTCAAGAATGCAAGAGCGACATACTAAAGGGCCATGACACTAATTTTTCACAACATGATTCAAAAAACTATGGAAGATTACATGGATGATATATTGGCCAAGTCAAAGAAAAGACAGGATCACATAGCAGCTCTAAGTGCCATCTTTAACAGATTAGAGAAATACAAGGTTAGAATTAACCCCAAGAAATGCATTTTTGGTGTGCAATCAAACAAAATCCTAAGATATATAGTATCCATGAGAGAAATAGAAGTGGATCCCACCAAGGTCAAGGTGATTCTTGACATGGAGGCACCTAGGACCCTAAACCAGCTCAGAGGCTTACAAGGGAGGCTCCAATCCATCTGAAGATTCATAGCACATCTGGTGGATAAACAGACCCCGTATTCACATCTACTCCACAAGGGAGTAGCATACAAGTGGGATGACAAGTGTGATCGAGAATTTAGTAAAATCAAAGAGTGTCTACTTACACCACCAGTGTTGATGCCACCCACTCCGGGAAAATCGTTGATGCTATACATTTCAGTAACCATGGCAGCTCTCGGTGCTTTACTAGCTCAACATGATGAAAATGGAAGAGAGAGAGTGATATACTACATCAGCAAGACAATGGTAGGGCACGAGCTCAACTACACACCAATAGAAAAAGCTTGCCTGACAGTAGTGTTTGCAGCCCAAAAGTTTAGACACTACATGCTAGCTCATCAAATCAAGTTGATTACAAAGATAGATCCACTAAAGTATTTTCTCTCTAAGGCCACTCTCATAGGACGCACAGCTAAGTGGGTTATGATATTGATAGAAAATGATATTAAATATATAGAGTGCAAGGCTATCAAGGGGTAGGAAATTGCAGACCAATTGGCAGAGGCTCCAATCTATTCAGAGAATCCACTCATATCAGAGTTTCCAGACGAATCCATCTTTAATCTCAACATAGTCGATCATTGGAAACTCTACTTCGACGGCTCATACACACAACATGGATCAGGAGCCGATGTTTTCTTCATCCCCCCACACAAGGCGATTGTATTCCTAGATCCTACAAATATGCATTCCCCTGCACTAACAACATTGCAGAATACGAGGCTTTAACCATAGGTCTCAAGATTACAGCATAGTGGCGGATCTTGGCACTAAAAGTTAATGGGGATTCATAGCTTATCATTAACCAAGTCAATGGGTAGTACCAAATGAAGGATGATAAGTTGACACCATACAATATTTTAGTAGAGAGCCTCAAAGAATCATTCATTGATATCACCTTTTAGCAGATACCAAGGGATAACAACAAAGCAACTGATGCCATGGCAACAATTGGATCCCTATTAGATATCCCTCGCAATATCTCAAAACATGAATTCCTGGTAGAGCAGCTTCTCGTACCCACATTCAATGTACCAGAGTCAAAATATGCATGTGAACTTGTTGGTCCTAGTGATCCCTGGTATCATGACATATACACCTACCTGAGAATAGGAGTCCTCCCATCTAACATAACCCCAAACCTTAAACGAGCCTTTGTTAAAATTTCCTTATGTTTTGTCATCCTAGGACAAACCCTCTATCATAAGACCATTGAAGGAACCCTATTTCATTGCTTAAATCTTGAGGAAGCCCTGACTGCTCTGACTGAGGTACACAATGGCACTTGTGTTTCACACTCTAGTGGTATGACCTTGGCCAAGAATTTGCTAAGAACTGAGTACTATTGGCCAATAATGGAAAGAGAGGCACATGAATTTGTCATTAAGTGTTTATAGTGCTAGCAGCATGGAGACCTTATTCATGCACCAGCTCAAGAACTTCATTCCATTGTTATACCATGGCCCTTTTCAAAATGGGGGCTCGATCTCATAGGCAAAATCACACCCACCTCATCCAACAACCACAAATTCATTATCACCACCACGAAATATTTTACAAAATGGGTCGAAGCAATCCCCATGACCTACATAACCGAAAAGTAGATATCCAAGTTCATCCTAAACTATATCATTTTCTTATACGGTGTCCCTCGATCCATTATCTTTGATAATGGGACACCTTTTGAGAATCAGGATGTCGACGATCTATGCCACAAATTCAAAATCCAACATCACTTTTCCACTCTATACTACCCACAAGGCAATGGCCAAGTAGAGGCCACTAATAAAACTATCCTAAAATCCTTAAGAAAACAGTCAATGACTCTGATCATGACTGGTATCTACAGCTAAACCCCGCCTTATGGGCCTACCATACTAGCATCTGCATGCCAACAAGCGCCACCCCATTCTCCTTGGTCTACAGATCAAAAGCTATCCTTCCAATCAAGATCGAGCTCCCATCATTAAAGATGTCATTGCAAAACCTCATTACAGATGAGGAATATTGGGTTTCAAGGTTAAATGATTTGGAGTTACTAGATGAATGGCGCATGGATGCCCTCAACCATTTACAAGTCTATCAGAATAGCCTAAAGCATAGCTACAACACGAAGATCAGGAAATGCACCTTCCAAGTTGGTGAACTTGTGCTAAAAGAAAATCAGAAGAATTTTCCAAATCCAAAAAGCAAAGGAGAATTTGAGCCCAACTGGTTGGGACCTTTCGTCATAACAACAGGCTATAAATCAGGGGCATATCAACTGTCAACACCATAAGCTGAGCCTCTGCAGGAGCCCCTAAACAACTCCCATTTCAAAAAAAATTATGTCTAAAAAATTGCATGGCATAAAACCAAAAAATACACAAAAATCAGAAAATGTCATGAAAAAAATGGTCACCTTGATGAAAACTTGGTAAACGGGTGTCTTGGTGACAGCAAAAAAAATAAAAAAAATAAAAAAATCCATAAAAAATAGAAAAAGGATTGAAAACAGTAAAGAAAAAAATCGTCCTCTAGTGAAAACCACTTCGGTGGCACTTCGGACAAGTACCTTGATGAAAACTTGCAAAATAGGCACCAAGTGTAAATAAAGTACTCTCCATCCACCAGGATCTTTGCGGCCTTTTCCACGCACTCACTTATCCATTACATTCCATTTATCCTTCCACCATTCGTTCACCTTTGTACCATAGCTTGATCTTGTACTCGTATCATGTTCCACCATAGTACTACCTACATAAGATCAGATTTGTGTATATTATGGGGATCTTCCTTAAAATTAAAAAATCCAAAAATATTAGAAAAATCCATCAAAAAATCCAAAAACATCCAAACCATTCAAGTTCAAAACATGTCAAAAATCTAAAAAATAAAAAATAGAGTCATCTGCCTGAACTACGTCATCTCTGAGCTCAAATGTAGGCAAGGTTGATCTATGATCATCCCTTGAGACACCCTAGGTCGGTCCTTTAGGCATCCGTCACAATTTGGCAATTTGTTTTCCCATCTATCTCATCATTGATTCAAGTTTTTCGTTAGTCGAACTACGTGGTCTCTGCATGTATAACGTAGGCAAGGCTAATCTATGGATCAGCTCCCAAGACCCCTAGGATAGGTCTTTAAGTTAGTCTCTTGCTCATAAATCTCGAAAATCAAAAAAATTGGAAAAAACAAAAAATCAATCAAAATAGCCTCAAAACATTTGAAAACCCAAAATGGTACATCTGTCTCATCTCGCTTTCACCCACAATAATTTTCGTTCATAATAAATCAATTATCACCTTCATTATTTGGTGAGGCAGTTAGAATCAAGTCTAGCAGATTCAATAGTAAACGCCCAATCGTCAAAGTCTCAAGCCTAGGTCAGTAGGCAAGCAAGTTGGTCAACTCGGAGTATCAATAGCTTATCACCCAATTAGTCTCATCAAAACCCTGATCATAACATGTCCTAGGATACATCCTTCCCATGATGGACATAAGCATCAGGTACCCCACAATAGTTAGTCTTGGCTAGCAGTATGAAGAACATTAGCTTGTTTGTTTACTTTGTCTTGGTCTTTTAGGACATCTTATTTTGCGCTCATTTCAAGGACCTCTCGATGATGCCTAAACAAGACAGATTTAGAGAGAAAGGAATTAGGCAACGATCATTATCTTTTTTATCTATTGTGGTTGTGGGATTACTCTTGTAAAATAACTTAGTCATGCATGATTTGCTTAGTTTGTAGGAAGGATGTTTTGGATATCTTGTTGACCACATAGGAAGGCTCGCTTTTCTATGTTTGGTTTGAGATGTTGGGATTGTCTAAACTACACCCTAAATAAGGTTTCATATGCTAAGTATGAACAAAAATAATCCTATCTGATTGTTGAGTCAAATTCCATCACACTAGGTACCACGCCATCCTTGTTCTTTATACCTTGATGCATCGTACCTACGTGTGTTATCAAACATAACGTAATTGGCCCTTTGAAAATATTGACTCCTAGTAAGAATATCACCATCATTCTAATGACTTGTTGAATTTCATTTTTTTCTATCTTTGTTCCATACTAACATGGTATCATGACAATTAATCAGAACATCGCTAAAGCATCCACCCTGCATCCATAAAATCATCAACATAAGTGCATATCATACCATATAGATCATACATCATTATATCATCTCACATTATCATCATCTTAAGTTATGAGAAATAATATAAATTTGTTATTCTAAGCATCTTAATAAATCATTGCATTACATTCATTGCACATCATACATTGCATGAATAATTAAGGACATAATAAAATCATTAGCATCCATTATCATTGATCGTTTGCATATCATTTATCATTTGCATATCAATATATCATCAGTAGCATACATTGAATCCATGTAATCATCAAAATACATAGAAAATATACAAAAAGAAATGCATCCATCATATATAGAAGCATACATCATATCGCATGAGCATAAAACCAAACCATCTCATATATATCATCAAAAATATACTGTCATGGTACAAAATCAGATCAAGTATGTATATCAAGATACATGATACAATGAGGGCATTAATCGGAGCCCATAAATCAAAAATGGAAACTGCCTGTGATCAAAGGGCTAGCCTTGCTGGTTGTTGCCCTCTCCCACCTACCTCTCACTATGGTTCTCTGGTGGCCTCATTCCTATCTGCTGAGAGAAGTCTGGAACCCGGCCTGCTGCTGGCACTGCCTTCCTGTAATGTTGCTAATAATACTTAGCCTCTCTGACTACCTCTCTATAAGCCCGTAAGGAAACTGAACAACCCTGGGATGATGAGGCCATACTCTCCAGCTTCCTCCATCGACCAACCTCTTGATCCCTCTCAAATTGAGCCTGGTCCCTCTCAGCAATGACTGTCAAAACCTACTATCGAGCCTGATCCCTCTCCACAATCAATACCTGAATCTGATCTTGCAACTATTGGATCAGTGCATCTCGATGATTTGGCTGCCCTGGTGGCTGCTATTGCGGGACTGCTCTATCCCCATCTCTAGGTTGGTCATCCTATATCCCTACCCGTGGAGGTTTCCGCTATGCCTAATGTCTGGGAGGTGTCTGATGAGGAGGTGGCCCACCTCCTCCTCTATCCCCATCCACATGTATGTCACCTTTGCCCCCCTATCCTCTACCCTTACTGGTTGATCTACCCCTGGGCCTCCATTATGGAAGTGTTGCACCGGGAACTGTCAATCTCAAGGGAGGCCTAAACCAAGCTCTGTATGCCTAGGTCACTCCCGCATCTTTCGTCCTTCAATCATATGGCCACATCTGGGCCATTAGTTGTCTAAATGAGGACACTTCCAAAGCTGTCAGGATGGGCTGGCCCCATGATTTCTCTCTCATAGTACAGGTGAAGATCACCATGTATTGATCATCTGATCTATCCTGAATCTCACCAAACTGACGGGCCACCCTATTTGGGACATACCACTCTATAATGGTATGCTCTCGGCCCTCCATCCATTTGTCCTGTCGGGTGAAAAACAACTGCTTTGTATCATCGTACCATGGGCCTATGCCCATCCAAGGCCTCCAAAAGAACTCCCTCATCTCATTAATAACCTGTCACCAAAGGGCGAGCCCACCTGTGCCAATGTGAGTAAAATGGATCTGTGCCCCACCATATTGCCAAACAACGGGGTCATCAATGTCAAGAACAATTGATGTGACATCTGGACAGAGCATTGGAATTCACTCCCATGCCCAGATGTGTAACAAAGTAACTCTGGCCCCAAGGGCCCAGCTTTCTAGACATACAAACTCATGTAAATCCTTGTATAAGGAAGCCAACATCACTGGCCCCCAAGCAAAGCACTCCCGGCAGATAGACATCCGCTATCATGCAAGTCCCTAGCCTGGACTGAAGTATCGACCCCGTTGATCTGGTGCCACAAGACCTGAAATAATATCTGCAATGATCAACCTGTAGGTGGGCGCTATACCCCGATATTGCTCCAAGCCAATCTATCCGTCAGAAAGGATGAGCTCATCAACACCCATAACACCAAATCAGGCCTCTCGACTTTCCTCTGGATCATAAATCACTCTAGATATGTGGATAGGCAATTGGAGAATGTGCCAGACATCCTCGAGAGTGATGGTAGCCTTGTCGGTAGGAAGATGGAAAGAGGAGGTCTCATTATGCCACCGCTTGACCAAAATTGTCATCATACCTAAGTGTGTCTGAATAGGAGGAATGTACGCAATGAACCAAAGGAAAAGAATACCAAGCTACTCTTGAAGGTACACATGCATACCCTACAATCTGCGGAGCACTGGCCATCTATTCTCCCTCGAGTGAAGTATATCGAGCTCCTCCTGCACAAGGGAAGCCATCACGTCAAGTCTCGTAAAAAAATTTGTCTCCCGAGTTTGTTCATTGCATTTGAAACAACAAGTGTGGCATTGTTTTCAAATGAGGCATAGTTTGTAAAGTTCTAAACTACTCTGCGTTGTGGAATTTGATAAACCCTAAATCCCTAACTGCACCGCGTGGTGCTACTTTTGCATGCAACAAAATTTGACCATCAGAACCCTATTTTCCTAACTACCCGGGATGCTATTTTCATATGTGACATAGTTTAGGACCGCACGACGCCGACTAATAATTTGCAACGGTGCTATATAGCGTTGCTCAACTTAAAGATGGTTTTGACCTGATTTAAAGCACGTAAATCAAAAAAATTAAAAGTTGGGATGGGAGTACATACCACGGGTCTTGCGTCGACTGGTCGTTGGTGCACTCATACTCTCTCTGACACATTTCTGGGAAGCTGTCATTATGCCATCTCACCTAGAACTCAGAGCTCAACCTGCAAAAAATTCTAGAGGCTAAGTATGCAAATGTATTGAAAGTGACCCCTCAATGTATATTTAAGCCTCCAAATTAGGGTTTTCTGACCTAATTTAGCCATCCAACTAGAGTTTTGGCCCCCCAATCCCGTTTTTGTCCAACCGAGGGCCATTTTGCATCCTTCTTGGCATTTTGACATGTTTTGTGGCATCCTGGGGCTTTTTTGGACCTGTCAGGCACCTTGTCCTCTTTTTTTCTCATGAGATCATCCAAAAATTAAAAAAAATTGTCCAATATTCTAAGGGGGCAATATATAAGCATAATCCTTCCACCAAGGCAACAGTGGGGCATTTGAAAAATCAAGAAATTTTGAACTTTGATCACAACAGTTTATTCTTTGAATCAATGTAACAAGTACATTGCTTCAAAGAGGGGCAAAATGTAGACATGGAAAATGTACAATTTGATCCAACGCACTTGATCCTGATTACTAATGTCATTTCTTCCTAAATCACACTCTCAGCTTATCATCACCTTCCATCTCTTAATTAGATAAATCATTATTTATTTAATTAAGTCTTTTCCCTTATTGATTAAATTAATCAATTTAATTCAATTAGTCCTTTTGTGATTAAATAATTAATCTAATTTGATTAAACCCCTAAATTCTTCTCATTAATCAAATAAACCTTATTTGATTTAATCTAGCATTATCCCCTTTAGTTAACTAAATCAAAAAAAATTATTTAATTAATCCTTTCCTCTCAATTCTGATTTAAATCAATTCATAAATTTGAGTCAAAATTGTCAAATCATCTAATCTCTTATTAAATTGATCAAATCTTGATTAATTTAATCTCAATCACTAAAATCCTCCAGAGAATGCAACTTGCACAATAAATCAATTACTTTAATTTATTTAATTGTCTATTTTCTCTCAACATGGAATAAAGGAAGAATATTCCTTCAAATTTGAATTCAAAATCCAAGTGGATTTGTACATCCAACAAGGCATTTACTCCTCTTACATGTCCTTGTACATTGAGCCAAGTGGCATTTATTTCATTCCTCTTTCCCTCTCACATGTCATTTCCTCAATTTCAAATTCAAATTAATTGAATTTATTGGCACTTTGGCCAAAATATGCACAACCATCAACCATTCACATCTTGACAAGTGGAACTTGGCCATTGGATGTTGAATGATCCCACATTGCTCAATCTCACTCATTCTTTCAATTTGGAAATCTATAAATGGGAGACTCTTCCTCTCATTCTATCATCCACAATCTAGAGAAAAGTTACTCTCTTCACATTAAGAACTAATTTTGTCCATCTCTCATCAAGTGTTCATCATTTTCATGATTTCATAGCTAGGTTATGCCAAAATTGCATCAAGAGCTTCAACCATCATCAAATCATCAACATTGCAACAAAGGAGTTGGGAAAGGGACGATTTTGACATACCAATTGGCACCAATTCCCCCATGGGATCAAGAGTTTGCATACTTAATTAGGATTTCACTTGTATTTCATATTTTATTTCTTCATTTTCCTATTTTAAGTATTTATAAATGGATTTCATGGGGAATCCTTGTTTTATCTTTCATATGAACCTAACTATGTATTTGTTTGTTGTGTTTGTGTAGGAATAGGACTGGGGTTCACAAGAGGTAACAAGATCAGGAGATAAAGAGGGAATGGGGTAGAGAGGGGGGGAGATAAATAGGGACATTGAAAAAGAGTAAGGGGGCGAGATAGGGAGAGGGAAAGAGACAGAGAGGAAAAAAGAGAAAGATAGATATAGGAAGAGAGAAGGGAAGAAAAATTTAGAGAGAAATAGGGGAGAGAGAGGAAGAGAATAATTGAGATAATAAAAAACATATAGATAGAGAGGGAGACAAATATATAAATAAATCTCTCTTTCTCTTCCAATCTCTCTCTATATATCTCCCCATATATACCTCTCTCTCTATATATATATATAATATCATCTCTATCTCTGTCTTCATTTTTATCTTCCTCTCTACATCTCTCCCCTATCTATATCTCCTTACCTCTCCCAACATCTCTCTCTTCCCCCTCTATCAATTGGATACGTATAATAAAATAATAAAATTTAAGTAGTACAAGCAAAATTTCAACAAAATCTCAACAAATTCAGAAGAAAATAAATTTTTTAAGTTTAGCTGAAAAAATCCATCAAATTTTACTTTTTCACCCAATATTTAAAAAAGATAAGGATATATAAATATTTTAAAAGTGGAATTGTGAGTAATTTAAGCAATTTTGAGTTGACTCAATTATTTTCACAATTTCATTTTTTTAATCATGGTAGCCTCCCAAGTACAATTCATAATGATCCAATGCCACTTCTATGCCTTGTTAAAAATAAATTAAAAATAGAAAAAAAGGAATGCAACATATGCATGTAGATAATTAAAATCTTATTGAGACTATGCCAAAACCAAAATTTGGCAATTAAGATAAATATTGTAATAAAAAAACTAGTGTGGTGAGGAGACAAGGGTGTATAGTTTAAAAATATTTAATAATAAAATGCAAAAAATGTTTGATAAATTTAAAAAGTAATATCTTTGATTTTTAGAATATAGAAAGTTTATTTTGTTCGATTATATTAATATTAGAGTTTTACTAGGTTAGTTGATAAGTGCAATAAATTTGTGTAGGAGAAAATGGTAGTTTTTTTCCTTTTTCATTTTATGTTATTTAAAAAAAAAAAAAAATCCAATGGAGGGGCTGATGCAAGAAGTTGGGTCCACAAAAACTTCAAAAAGTGGAAGTATTTTTGCTGTTTTTCAGAATTTGTCACACTTGGACTGAAAACTTGAGGCACTTACACAATGAATCTTTAAAAAATCCAATAATATGAAATTTAACATTTTGAATCTAGTTTCCAAATATGTAATTTATTTAAATACCTAGATGATAGAAATTAAATTTTGATAGGGATGTATAAAAAACCACTTTTTAAAAATCTATTTTTTTACCACAAGAAACCACTTTTTAAAAGTCTATTTTTTTACCACACCATGCACATGCACGAACACCACTTTTTGACCCAAATAAAAGTATTTTGCTAATTCCTTTTAGGGAAATAGAGCTAATAACATGAATATTGATGAGGAATTTCTTTTGTAGTTTTTTTTTTTAATATTATTTTTTTAATCTAATTTTTACTGGCTTTAATTGTTGTTTTTAAAATTCAACGTGTACGAACAACAAAATTGGACTTAAACTAAACATTTTTTGAATCTTTTTTTTTCATTGTGTAGAGAATTATCTGAATATTGATTCCATATAAAAAAATTTACAAGAAACTTAACCAAGAAAAGTTATTAAAAAACAAAAAAACCTGATATTTCAAGTTTATGGGCTAGTTTTTCTAGAAATTAATTAAAAATGACAAATATAATCCAATCTTAATAAAAATTATATATTTGGAAACTAGACATCATGTTCTTTAATGGGTTTTAATTTCATAGATTGATTCAAGAAAAAAGTCCATCAACCATATTGCTAAAGTTGGACATTTTTTTGGCTGAAACTTCCCCTCTTTGTGGAGCCAAATTTTTTGTTTTTACCCGGAGGTCATCCACAAATTATTTGTAGCTACCCGATACGGGAGCACGTGCCTTATTGGGCTGAACCTCTTCATCTAAGAGCCAAGGACTAAGGGGTATCCATTCCACCAAATTATTCCAGGGCACGATCTCGACCTCATCCCTTTTTCGATGTCGGAGCCTTTTCACTCAGCGAGACTTGATCCCTGGTGGGCTCATTTAGAACCTTTCTAACTTCACTAGTAGACCAAGGTCCCATTGAAATTTTGATTTAATTATTTTGAGATAATTTTTAATATATTATTAAATTTTTTAGTGTATTCATTAGCATAAGATCAATATAACACTATTTTATGCATTATTTTTTTACTTAACATATTTCTAATATAATCTCCACTAGTTTGTTTATCCTCAACAAGGTCACATTAGCAATTCTATTTCTTGAAAGAAAAGCAAAGCAATGATCATGTCCCCAACTTTCAAATTTTAAATTATTTGCACTTTATGGCCTATAATGCTAAGCATTGTCATTGCTTGATGGTATGAGTTAACAAAAATGTTAAATTTGTGTGTCTAGGACATGGATTTAAAAGAACCATCCCTAGGTCATTATGATGCTCACATAGGAATCAATCAAGAGAGAATTTCAAGAAAGTAGTTCGTTGTACATATATCCCTAACACTTCTGTAGGTCTAGTGTATTGACCTCTTTATGAAAACCAAGATCCAAACTATCTCTTTTAATTCCACTATTAACTTAGTCACAATGATTGATGTGGGTGTAGGGAAGTGTTGAACTTCAACCCTTGCATAGAACGTCCTAAAATGCTTTTTAGAACCACCACTATTTTCCTTGTCATAGATATCATCAAATAAACTAGTACTATAGGTATAAAAGACAATTATATTGAAAACAAAATCACAAAATTTATGATATGTTCACACTCTTGGACAATATTACTATAAAAATTATATCCTAGACACTGAAACTTTGATTTTTGTCATCTTCTAGTCTTTTGATCAACACTTCAATTCCTAACCTTCGTTTGCAATTCTTTGTCATAGTGTGATCTACATCAAAGGTTATCTTCCATTAGTTTAAAGTATGCAAATCTAACCATATCATTTTTATATCAACACGTGTGAATTTCAATCTCAATTATCTTTCCTTAGTCAATTAACTAGAATGAACACAAATAAATATCTATTAAGTTTTAAATCATATTTAATATATTATCCTTTTCCAAGGGTTATCAAGAGACCAACATGTCCATCCATAGGAATTAAAATTCCTATGAGCCAATCAATAGTAGGCATACCACTACAACTACATTAATATCACTACAAGACATGTTCTAATTCTTGAGATATTATCATAACAATTTCAATTTGTATCTCCATTTTAATAATATATTGGATTAACCATTTGAAGAACACCTCTTTGACTTGTAGAATGTATTTATTATCCCTACAATATTATTATATGAAAGTAAGTGTTGTATGGGGTTAATTGATATGTGAAATTGTAGGTAAACAAAGAACACCATATAAGACAAATTTATTTAATTAAATGAATAAATAATAAATAATCATTTAAATAAAATGAATTAATCAAGACAATAAATGAGTAGGGTTTTCATCTATGTCACATTTTGTTAAAACTATCTATCGGAAAATAGGCGAATCAGGGTTTTTTTCATTTGAAATGTATATATTTTGAACCAAATTTTTGATACATACTTGAAAGCATGTATTTTTTTAAATCTAGTCTTAAGTGCTCTTCTAAAGAAGGGGGGAATTGGGTATGTATCAAATTGATAGTTATGTAAGAAGGGTTGGTAAGAAAATGCCATTTTTAAAAGCTAAAAGACATATGATATATGTAATCCTCTTTTATTATATAATATATATATAGGCTACAACACCTTTTATAAAGAAAAAAGGGTTGATCGTGGATTATTTTCTATATATAACACAATCAATGATCAAATACACAATTTATAATTATATCTACACATATTAGACTACAATAAATCTATTCTAGGAATTTGAATTTGCTTAGGATGAGGCTATACCCAAAATTTAGTCTCTACACACTTATGCTTTTTGCAAAACCATTGTCTAATAACATACCCTTCAAAACTCATTTTACTTTACTTGTATGTAAGATACACCAAAAAGTGGCTAGAAATTTTCTTTCATTTAAGCCATAATAATAAATATAACCCACACTATGCATGCAAATAATCTCAAGAATCAATAAAGTTAATTTCATTAATTCAAAAATCTCACAAGTACATAAACAATATTTTTTGGTGGTGAAAAGAGAAAGGTCTAGACTAAATGGCTTAATCTAAATCAATATTTCCACCCAAACAAATTGGAACACAAAATCAACCAATGGGTTGTGATTGGATATTATCTTCAAGGAAGAGCCAATCAATTTTGGTTGGGGTTTTGGTTCCTTTACATTGTAAACATAAGGATTGATGGGATAATGCAATGAATTAGAAAATTTATGACAAAATTGACTAAATTTGACAGAATGTAGATGCTATAGAGTCAATGAACAAAAAATAATATTTGACAAAGAAACATAGAGAGGAACCTGATATTTAAAATTGGGGCAAACTATAGAGGATGCTACTGCACCATGTGAACAATAGTGCACATTGTTGTAGTCCTAAAGACATAAAAAATTAGGGTTACTTATATGTATGAATCTAAAACAATCAACACTCTTGTAGCAAAGGAAATCATGACTCACTGTGTAAATATGTTTGAATAATTAAGATTACCCTAATTTATCAATGATGAAATAGAAAGGACAAAATATATGGTTTTAGGAGTCTCCAAATGAGTTGGAATGTCAAATATTCCCTACATGGTAGTGACTTAGAAACCTATAAAATGGAAAGAGTAAAATGGTTGTGTTATATAGGGGCTTGCCTCAGCCAAACCCCATGTTCATGTTCCCACGTCCACAACAACAATGATGATGATAGAGAGTGAATGATCATGATGAGAAGAGGACAAATAAATAAAAATGATAAAGATAATCAACCCAATGACATATTTTACCATTCAAATATGAAACCCTTGTTGGATATATAGCCACACAAATCACACACAATGACGAGGAAGAGGCTTCCTTGATATCTTGCAAGTATTAGTAGAAATGAAAGTGATCTAATAATAAATAAGAAAAATCGCATGATACTTGAGCATAGATTTTTTGGAATAATGGATTTCACCAGTTGGAAGATTAAAGACCATAACGTTTTTAGATTATATCTCTCATCATTTTTTTTCTTACTTGTTTGTTTCTAATTTTCTCTCTAGAATAGTGAAGGAGAGAAGAGATTACTTATATATGAGACCAAACATATATCCAAGTGATTTTTTGGGAGAGTCCAACAAGAAAGGTTACATCCTTAATCACAACAAGGCCCACTTTTTGAATTCAAAACTTTTGGCATGTACAACTAGGATGTTAGCACATTGCACTAGTGTTTGGACATAATTTCTCTCAAAGGGATACAAAATAAAGTACTTAACCAAGATTTCCAAAATGGTGATGAAACAAGAACATTACAAGAATAATTAAACACACACACCAAAGTAAGTGTCAAACCTAGTGTGAAATTGTACTCAATGATAATTTATGATGCTACATTTAGCTGCCACTTTATCAAGGGTATGCACTTACATTCATACCCATGGTAAAGTACGAAAAATCCATAATATTTTCATCAAAATTTTAGAGAGATAGGAAAATCACTAAGGTGAGAGATGTTATAGCCCCCAATTTTAAGATCTTATCAATGTTAAGATAAAAATTCCACACATAATTCCTCCTCATTTATCATGGGAA
This sequence comes from Sequoiadendron giganteum, assembly GCA_007115665.2. Classification (NCBI taxonomy): domain Eukaryota; kingdom Viridiplantae; phylum Streptophyta; class Pinopsida; order Cupressales; family Cupressaceae; genus Sequoiadendron; species Sequoiadendron giganteum. Next base: position 275,506,619 of record CM021103.1, on the reverse strand, counting down.
ATTAATGATGGAAAACATGCACATTTTTGGAATGATTCTTGGAATGGGTTTAAGAAGTTAAACTGTTATAATTTGGACTCTTCAATAACCTTCTTATCTCAAAAATTTGGTTTATATGTTCATCAATATTTTGACAGTGTTGACTCTTTATTAGGAAAAGTCAATTGGAAGGATTTTTCTAAGGAACCAATTGATAACAATCATAAGGCTATCATTGCCTCTATCTTGATAGATAGAATAGTTTATGTTTCATCTTGCTCAGATAGATTAATCTGGTCAAAATCACATACAGGTTATTACTCAGTCAAAGAAGGTTATCTCTCCATTTCAAAATCTAATTCTCAATTCCAAGCTCATAGAGCTTATAGTTTTTGTTGGAATTCAATTTTTTTACCAAAAGCAAGTTGTTTTGCTTGGTTAGCAATTCAGAACAAAATCCTAACAAGTGATAAATTATCAAGATTAAAAATCTGTGTTCCTTTCAAATGTGTCCTATGTGATCTGGAGTTAAAGGATGCTAATCATCTATTTCTTTCTTGTTTAGTTGCGCAAAGTTGTTGGCATTTTGCCTTATCATGGTTAAAGTTTCAGTTACCTCTTCCAAACACAATTTGGGATTTATTTTCTAGCTGGCCCAAATTGTATCAATCTTCCTTTTACGCTTGCATATGGGAAGTGATTCTTGCTTCAGTTTTATGGTCTATTTGGTGGGCAAGAAATAAATGCATTTTTAGGAAGGAAAAGCAGGGTGTTGACCATATTCTGTCTTCTTTGGAAATCTCAATTTCTAAAATATTAAATGCCTATGTAACCAAAAACAAGTACACTGGTTCAACTTTCTCGGATTGGGACTCCAAAACTCTTTCAAATTGGCCTCTTTTGGTTCTCCCTTTCAAAGGTAGTCTTCACAATGTATCAAACAAAATTGATAGATCTAAGGTTGTATAGCTAAATCCTCCTTTGGGAATTTTTAAACTAAATTTTGATGGTGCCTCAAGAGGTAACCTAGGAATTCAGGAGCTAGGATAGTTATAAGAGATTATAAAGGTTTAGTCCTATGTGCCAAATCCATCAAATTAATAAATGGTACAAACAATGAAGCCGAAGCACAGGCCTTCCTAAATGGTTTGAGAATGGCCCTAGATTTTAAAATTTCAAGTTTAGAGATTGAAGGTGACTCCCTTATTCTGATCAATGCCTATAGGGAAGGAAATTCCCATAGTTGGAAATTAGCTTATATTTTAAATCAAATTCTGAAACTTTTGAAAAACCTATCACAATACAATTTATTGCATACTTATAGAGAAGGAAATATAGTGGTTGATTATTTAGCTAATTTGGGATGTGACCAAATTGAAAAAGAAGTGACTCATATTGTCCAAATTGGGAAAATTGATTTTGAGTTGGAAAAAATAATTTCAAAAGAGGAATTTTGTCTTTGAGAAAAAGGTATTCAAGTGGACTAAGAAAATTTATTTGGAATTATCAACTATGGAGGTGCTAGTTGGAAGTGTCAACTATGGAGGTGCTAGTTCACAAGTTTTTATTCAACTTTCAACTATCACATTTATTGTTGATATTTTCATCCAAATTTTATCAATCTTCATCTAGTCTTTTGGCTTTTAAGTTAGAATCAATATTAGAAGTTGGTATTGATTGAATGTGACCCCTATCATTCTTGCGAGTCACTATCAATGAGTAAGTGTGATTCAAAAATTACAAAGCTGAGATCATAAGGCAAGCTTGGGTTGCTATGAGAATGATTATATGTTATGAAGGAGTACAATTAAAATATCTGCTGACAAGCTTTGATAAATTTTGTATATTTCATGGCTTTTCCAAATAATTTTGTTAGGTACAGGTATTTAAAATTTAACATATTCTTATTGATGGCACAATGAGGGTGTCAATCAGTTTGAAGTTAGAATCACATGGCAAAAATTTGGTGATTTTCCCATACCAGGTGGGGAGGAATTGTTGGTTCGATGTCTATCATATGATGTCAAAATAAATCTAATAATTTTATTTAATACATTTGGTACTTTGTGTTAAGTCTTTCAAGGTATTTTGACATGATAAGATGGTAAGCTTAAAAGGAACAAGGCAGTCGTATGCTTATATATATGGATAGAATTGCCTTTTCATCTCCATCGAACAAGTTAAGTTGGCTTAGTTATCTATGATCTAATCAAATATTGTTTGTTTAGCTGGAAAATCAAGGTCTGTCCCAGGTAGATAAATGGACTATCTCCCACAAAATTTAAGAATGTGGCTCCCAGTTCAGAGCCGGGAGAGCCCAATTACTGGTAAGCTTGATATGAGGCATCTTCAAATTGTTTTCAAATTTCTCTGCCCTTGTGATTATAAATGCTTCATATGCATAATTGGGAGCGAGGTTCTACATCCTAAATCAAGAAGGTTGATCTTTCCATCAAATGTTATTTCCATATTTTCATCTAACATCATGGATATTTTATAGTGCTTGGATTCAGTTAATGCCATTGCTGATAAAATGGTAAATGCCATATTTCTGGAAAATGAGGCAATTCTTTCCAATGCACAAAAATATGTTTTCTCGCATGGAGAAGGTTATGTGGGTGGTATCTTTCCTCTTCATTTTTTACCTCACAACAAAGCAATTGTTAATGCTTATGATGCTTTAAAATTATCTTTAGAATTTTCTAACCCCAGTCACTTGAATAAAGCATTAACAAGACACTCTCACCATCTGGGGAGGGACATGATTGAAATTTTTAGGGAGAAATATCATTACATTTCTTTTCATCATAATTTTCATCATGAAGCATTTCTGTTGCAAAGAAATTTGAGGTCTGTGCAATCTCCAGCCCATGAAGGATCTCATTTTTTGGTACAAACTTAGCCACATGGTGCTAACAATATGAGGCTTGTTATTGCTAGCATTTCGGACATGAACATAGCTATAAACTCTCAGCTAAAGGAAGAAGGTAATGAAGAATAGGGTGAAAATTTGAACGACTTCATGCAGATGGAGGAGTAAAAGGAAATGCATTCAAATTTTTTTGCAAGTGTTGCAGATTTTGTAATAGCTTGTAATAGCTTGTAAATAGTCATCTCTTTGTAATTTGAACTAGTTTTTCTTCTTTTTTATTTTTGGCTACAACCAGAGTTTTTCTCACTGGCTCTTTCCTCCCGGTATGCCCCTTGAGCCAGAAAATGTACATCTTATTAATTTCCAATATATAAATATATAGTGGCTAGCCACTTTTATTTTAAAAAAATAAAAATTCCACACATGTGTAATACATGTGGCAAGAAGGCACGTGCATCTATTAAGATGAAACAATCATGGTTAACCATATAATAATCCAAACATACATGAAGCATACACAAAAAACACAAGAATACAAGGTATGGCATCTCAGACTAGTAAGATCCATAGATTATTAATAGGATCCATACCAAAAGGAAACATTCATTAGTCACAAGATAAAAACGTTAGTTATTTTCTAGGTGGCTCATGAACCAATGAGAACATCACAAGCCAGTAAATTTTATTTTTTATTAGGTGAGTTTCACAAGTAGAAAATTAAACCAATACAGGCTAGTAAAATATGTTGTTTACTAGGTGAATTTCATGTTAACAATATTTAAAGTTATGGGCCAGCAAAATGTGGTGTTTGTTGGGTAACTTTGATAAAGTACTATAAAGATGATCAAGAGTTACTATGATAGCACAACTAACTTCATGTGTGTGAAAAAATTGAAGCGCATAGTGGAATGTATGCCGCCACCTTAAATTAATTGATAATGCCAATCAAGAGGAAATTTTTAAAGGTAGAAAGAGTGATACAATCTAAAATAGGCACAAGAACCTTTTAGAAGCCATATGTCAAAAAGCTACGTTGTGACAAATATTTGCCCCCGAGATGAACAAATTAAAGTGATGCAATATATAACAAGCAATATTATACAATAGAACACAAGGGATCCAAAGACCAAGGGATAGTATGAATGTATGATAAATAATGTATACAAAAATAATGAATTTGAATTGACATCATTCCCTAGATATAGTTGAACTATGATTAAAAATGAAGATGAGAACACGAAAAAAAATGAAAATTTTTGCCCAACATGGAAGAGATTTAAATGTCTTGATGTTTTGCATCGTCCCTAAAAGGTGTAAAATTGCATTTACCACAAAAGGAAGAATGAAGATACATAAATAGGAATGTCACAATAGATTCATTCCCTTTGTATCATTATGGGGGTAATAGTACATGCACAATAGGTAGCACATTATGGAGGTAATATTACATGCAAGAATAACACTAAGAAAAAATAGTATTGCACTTATGAGCTAGTCTATAGAAAACCGTCTGCATCCCAATTTTTATCATCATAAAGAGATGGAAAGAAACATGCTAAAGGGACTATAGTAAGTGTGGTACAAGGAGAAGTTCCTAGCTTGATAGATGATGGATCATTCGCTAGAAAAGGATCATCATGCATTCCCTAGATGCCAGGTCCATTGATTGTGTAGAAATCAAGCAAAATTTTGAATAATTCTCCAATGGTTCAACCATATTATCTAAATCAGTGTTAGAATAGACCATAATAGGTGATATGGTAGTGCTAATAGCATTGTTGTGAGGACTATCAATCATAGAAGAAGAAAATATTTAAGAGGGGGAGTAAAATAATCTCGTTGAATCAATGGTGGTGAAGGTGGTGAGAACTTAAGCTTTTGGATTGGATTGGAAAGGTAGGGATCATATTTATGCTTAATTATTAGGCATGGTGAATATGGTTGAGGGAGTGGGAATCTATATGGGTTTGGTTGCATAGGAGAAGGATTATAAAGAAAAGGTTCACTCCCTACAAAAATCTAGCAAGTCATAGCATGATGGTGTCTCTTGCATTCTTTCACATTTTTATTTCTTCATGTACGATTTGGAGCATATGTAGGAGGAGGCTGGCTATTTTCCAATGTTGGTTCCTTTTCTTCCTTTATAGGAGGAGGAATGGAATGAACCACCAAAGGTTTGGAGACAATAGGAGAAGGAGGTTTTCACCCACTTGACTACTATTATGTATAATTAAAAGAAACAAAATCAATCCTAGGAGTGATGGGAGGTCTAGGCTATGTTGGTGTTTTCCTTGTGGTCCTAGATATGATGGTGGAGGTGGAACCTCAACATAGAGACCAGATTCTTGGGGTCAGGAGAGGATACTTGTTTTATGTTGTCATTTGTGCACTACCTATGGAATTGAAGTAACTACTATCATAGCCACAAGAGATTAAGGGTACTCAATGGTAGAAACCAAAATGATAGATGAGGTTTTACTACCAAAAAATTGAAAGAATATCATCACAAGGTTGAATATGGTTGATTGTGGCGAAAGATAATCAAACAAAAAGTTTGCATGAAGAGACAAGGGCCTAAACCCATTGTGATGTATAGTGTGTAATTTTCCTTCATATAAAAGCTTTAGTTATTTATGGATTATAGAGTGGACCACACTCATGGAAGTAATCCATAGTGACCTAGCTTCACACAAAATTAGATTGAGGTACGAATTATGGAAAAAGGTACATCTAGGATTTTTGGTCTGACCTAGATATTAAGGGTCACTTGAGGCACCAATAGTAGGTCAAGTGGAGCCATCATGCACTCTAACTGAGACTTCTGATTTCTCATATTTTTCTTGGTACAAATGTTGCATGTAGATGAACTCCTTTGTAACTAAATTCACTAGGAATACATGATCAATGAGTACTCCCCTTGTGGGTTTATCATTAATTTTAGTGGTAATGTGAAGAGGACCATTAGGTGCATGGATAGAGGCATCAATGTGGGTAGAGTTAATATATCAAAGGAATATAGATTTTTATTGATGAGGGATCATCTATCATGAAAAATATGTTATTTAATGGTTTTATTTTATGATCATAGGTTATAAAAGTGGGTATTGTATCAATAGATGGATCTACAAGGTTAGCTCAATGGATAGGTAGCAAATTGATATAGATTTGCAAGTTTTGATTCAGAGGTTCTATGGATTTACTTCCTTTATTATTTACATTGGCCACCTAAATATCATTAGATTCAATGAGTGTCATGTCCCCTTTTTCTAAGAGTAGTATTTTTTTATAAAAATAACAATTTCTATTTTTAGTATGGTTGGTTATCCTAATATAGTAAGTCAAGTCTTGCAGAAAAATTGGGAAAATAATATCCTTTATGGTGAAATAATAAAATCAAATTTTAATGAAAAATTATTAAATTTAAATTTAAATATTTGGAGCCACAAAGGGCGTGGGACTTGGAGAAGCTCAAAATTGGCAGTTATTAGCCTTCTTGAAATCAAATCAAAAGTTGGATTAAATGGAAATTTCTATTTGGGTGGAGTAAGTGGAGGTTCATTTATCAAATTTTGAATTGTAAGATTCCTTCCATTCTTGGAATGTATTTTTTGTTCCCAAGAAGCTTCATGAAGAAGGCAACACATAAAATGCAATTTCTTGCTTTTTTGGATTCATTCTATGCATTGTTTTGTCTCACAGGTTTATGATTTTCTTTAGATGTTGGTAAACCAAAGAAAAAATAATATATGGGGCTAGTAAACGAAGGAGATAAGGACTCAAAGATACTGGCTTCTAGAGTCTACAAGTACAACTTCACTTATAATTTATATTTGTGCTAAAGATTATCATTTTGGTGTGCATTTCATCAAATAGTTTGTTGAGATAGTTGTTTTGAAGTGTGTAGTTTTAGGTTTTGTTGTGTTGTTGCTAGAAGAATTAGATACTAATTATTACAATAACTTAATGTATTTTTTCTGCTGAAAAATTTTAATGATATTTTAGAAAATTTGTGTGTGGAGTTGTTGATTTTTCAGTGTTTTAGCTTTTGGGTTGTGTTACCAATGATGTAAATTTGCAGCTAGTTATTATTTATATTTTATATTGTAAATAACAGAAATATAATGAAAATATTAAATTATTTTTGTGGAAAGGAATTCCTATTCTAGTTGCACAAAATTTATTAGTAAATTTGGAAGTTTTGGTGAAAATTACAATTTACCCGATTTCTTTCTTTTTGGATTTGAGTTAAATAATTTGTTGCAGATTTGGAAAAAAAAATTAAGAGGAATATTACAACGAGGTCTTGCACTTGCTGCCTAAGATTCATGAACCCCTTGGTATCATGATCAGGTGTTTGATTATATTGATAAAAGGCATTCAATTCATAAGGAGGTAGAGGTTTCATAGTATCTATAGGATGAATAGGGGCAAGTTGTTGGTGTAATTAATTGTGTTGTACCTTGTCCTAGGTCATCATTACACCTTAGTTAAGTTTACTTAGGGACCACATAGGAGTTGTTGGAGATTTTTCACCTTTGGTGGACTTATCATGTTATCACTTTATCATTTCCACCTTTCGTGGACACATCATGTGATTCCTCTCCACCTTTTGTGGTGGTTATCACATTATCACTTTCCCACTTTAGGTGGAGTGATAGCTTTTCACAGTTGCCTCATGTCATAAGATTACGACACTTGTCTTAATCTTATGCCCTCCTATGTTCTCACCTTGGCTATATAACCAAGGGGTCTCTACTACATTTGTACATTGATACATACATTGATTCTATTTGCATTATTGGCAGAATACAGTTTATTCTTGTCATATTGTTTCTATCTCTCTTATGCTTGTGCTTCCATTAGGGCTCTAGATCTTGGGTGGCTACCTTCATAGCCAATTCTTACATGGTATCAGAGCATGTTTGATTCTAACATGGTATTAGAGCTATTGGAGTGCCTTTGGATTTCCATTTTGAGGAGATCTTGAGTGCAATCTTGCATTTTCTTCATAGAAATATCAGATTCTGGGGGGGTTCCATTTTTGGCCTTGTATTGCAAGTGCATTTTGGGAGCTTGTTTCATCAGATTTGAGCTCACCATTGCGTCTGAAGAGTCCGGTAAAGTCATATTTTCATTTTGTTCTGTCTCAGTTGGACATTGGAGGCCAAATCTACAAGCGTTTGAAGATCGGAGGTGGTTGCTAGATCCAGGAGGTAGCCATATTTTCAGAGCACTTTCACCCAAAAAGGACACTGCCATTGCATCCAGAAGGGTCAAAAGCCCTAAGATTGACTATCAATTTGTCAAAATCGGACAACTTTTCCCAAAGCCATTTGGAAAAATTTCTCCTCCTCGGCCGTATGGATCGTCATAATTACAGAGCGACGGTACAATTTTATTTTGAAAAAATTTTGAAACTTTTTTTATAAAAAAATAATCATTTTGAAAAATAGAAAAATTTCATTTATTTTTCAAAATAAAATTTTGATTTGAAAAATAAATATAAATCAAAATCAAAAAAAAAATTAAGTTTGCGACAGTAGACTATACTATACCAGCAATCATAGGTACTCACTGTACCTGCGGGTTGCACAACGGCCACCACACAGTGCCACGTGGCAGACAGCCGATAGCCGATGTTGCCCTCACCATCTTCCAATAGCGGCTGAAAATACTTTCCCAGTAGACCTCTCCACACATTTTCCCATCTCGTACCAATGGCATCAACAAAGAATCTGGTAGCAAAGATTTTGTCAGAATATTCTGACTCCAGCTGAGATTTTGAAGAATATACCGGTAGTTTAGAAAGGAATATTCCGTCAGTATTTCAATTTTTTGGTAACGGTCGACAGCGATGGTGATGGTCAAACGGCCGTCAAATTTAATTTCCTCATCAGCTGACTTCAGCAATTTCAAAAAAATTTCCCCCTTCACCATTGACAGTTTTAAATTTGCAATTCAACTTCAAAGCTTCATATCTTCCTCATTTTGGCTCCTTTTTTCGAGTAATTTTTTTTATTTTGGATAATTTTTCATGCTCTACATACTGGTGTAATCAGTTTCTAGTTTGGATGTATGGAATTTCTAGAAAATTCAGTTTGTTGCAGGTGTAGCTGAGTTGTCACCGTTTTTGCAACTTCCGGGGCTCCGTTCAGGCTCATACGAACTCCTTTTCAGGTGCCATTTTTTTTTTAAGTGCATAATTTTTCATGAATTTCATAGTGGTACTATCATTTTTTAGTGATTGTGATCAGAAATTGTACTTTCAGTACTTGGTCATTTTTGCCCTAGTTTGGCATTTGTAAAGACAAGATCTCAGTTTGGTCTTTTGCATCAGTTATTTGAGTCTGTTGTTGCCAAATTAAGTCTGTTGTAAGACATTGAAAATCAGAAGCCCACTTTGCTTGGCTTGCAAGTGGCCATTGTAAATGCACTAAGTATAAAGTGCCAAATCATCATTTTTTTTTTTTGGGGGGGGGGTTCTTTGATTGAGTGAATTTTGGGGGGGTGTCTTGTGTGATTGTGCCTCTCTTTCTCTTGTTCTCTTTGCTGCTATGGGTTCTCCTAAGTTTCCTTTGTTAACTCCACATAACTATGCTTCTTGGAAAATTGATGCTTGGAGTAAGTTGATGGAAAAAGGATTAACTCATTATATTGATGGAATTATTGTTGCATCATTTGATCCTAATTCTCATTTGGATTGGCTCACTAAAAATACTATGGCTCTTGGAACATTGAGGAAATATGTATCAAAAGATCTAATCTTTCAAATTGAAAAGTTTAAAACAATTAAAGAAGCTTGGGAAAAGTTTGGTCAATTGTATGGCCAAGTTGATGAGATTAGAGGTTATCAGCTTGACAATGATCTCACAATGTTAGATCCTAAGAATTTTGATACAATCCAAGATTATGTCACTAAGGCAAATGAGTTAAGAGCACAACTTAAGGATTGTGGTATTGACAAAAAGGATGCACAATTGGTCTACAATTTGTTGGGAAAGCTTCCATCAAAATATGCAGCATTTATTTCTAGCTTCCAAACCCATCGCTTGATAGTGGGTAGTTCTTTCACTCTTCCATCATTTGATGCATTCATAGAGATGTTGATGTTAGAGCAAGAAAAGTTGATAAGCATGGGGATTCTCAAGTCTTCAAAGTGCAAAGCTTTGGTGGCTAATCAAGGGAATCAAGGGACTCAAGGAAAGGGGTCCAACAAGAAGTAGAAGCAGTTTGAGCCAAAGACACAATCATCCTCTCCACAACAAAGGAACTCTTCACCTTCTCCTAAGAAGGGAACTTCAAGCACGAAGGAGAGACCAACTTGCTCATATTGCAAGAGATTTGGTCATGATGAGCATCATTGCCATACTAAGCAAATTGATGAGTTGACTAACATCATCAAGAAGAATAACATCAATTTTCCATCTACCTACAAGAAGAAGGATTCATCTCCTTCCATTTCCTCACAATCGAAAGGAAAAGGGAAAGCATTTATGGCTACTATAGGTTCTTCACAATAATGGATACTTGACTTGGGTGCTACTCATCACATGGGTTCTACAAGGGAGCAATTTTCTTCTTTGGAGCCATCTAAGGTACCTCACATCCTCATAGCTGATGACACTCAAGTGGATGTTGAAGGAAAAGGTTTGATTATCATGGATGATGGAACATTTGAGGATGTTCTCTATGTTCCTAACTTGAGCACCAATCTTCTTTCAATCTACCAAATCACTCACTTTGGAGATGGCAAGAAAGTTGAGTTTCCACCAGATTCAGTTGTGGTCAAAGAACTTAAGGATGATGCCTTGGTTGCAGTGGGAGAAGCCAATCCCAACACACGGCTTTACTCATTTTCCCACTTTATTCCTAAGTCTCCTTCTACAGCATTGCTTACTCATTCATATTCAGAAAGCAAGCTATGGCATGAGTGGTTTGGACATCTCAATTACCGCTATCTTCAACAGCTTAGCTCCAAGGATATGGTTGCAAGGCTCCCACAAATCAGCTTTTCAGAAGGTGTTTGTTTAGGTTGTTCCTTGGGTAAGCATCCACAAGAGAATTTTGACAAAGGGAAGTCTTGGAGAGATTTGGAAGTTCTTCAATTGATTCACAGTGATGTAGTAGGTCCATTTCCAGTGCCATCATTCAGCAAGGCCTGCTATGTCCTCACCTTCATTGATGACTACTCCCGCTTCACATGGGTCTATTTTCTTGTTCACAAGAGTGAAGTGTTTGACAGATTTCTAGCCTTCAAGGCTCATGTTGAGAAGCAATCAGGGAAGCAAGTCAAGATTCTCCGCACAGACAATGGAAGGGAATATGTGAATAATAGACTTGAGGAATTTTGTACACTTGAGGGGATTGATATTCAGCATTTAGTTGCATACACTCCACAATAGAATGTTGTCACTGAAAGGAAGAATAGAACCCTTAAGGAGATGGCTAGCTGCATGATTCATGCTCATTCTCTTGGTCCTCAATTTTGGGTAGAAGCTCTTAGTTGTGCCACTCACATCTAGAATCGAGTTCCCCATAAGGCTTTGAAGGGTATGACTCCTTTTGAGGCTTGGTGTGGTAGAAAACCAGTTGTGAGACACTTCAGAGTTTTTGGTTGTCCAGCTTGGGCATGCATACCTCCAGAGAAACACAAGGCATTGGAACCTCAAAGTAGTACTTGCATCTTTGTTGGATATCCTAAAGGGGTTAAGGCATACCAACTTTTGGATCCAAAGACACATGAGCTATTCATTAAGAGGAGTGTTCACTTTGAGGAAAGCTCTCCTAGCTTGGCCTCTAATCCTCCTCTTCCTTCCTCCATAGTGGAAGGTGATGATAGTGACTTAGATGATGATTCTCCCTCAACTTCGACTCAGAGGATCACACATTTGCAGGGTCCACTCGCAGTTGAGGAGCCTCATCCTTCATCTCCTGCTAGACCTCATTGGGCTCGACAGACTCTTGAGTCAGCAAGTTCTCTTGTTGGGGATCCTTTAGATACTCGAAGGACTCAGTCACAACATAAGGATTTTCCACATGCTTTTATTGCTACTGCTTCCGATCCATAGTCCTTCAAGGAAGCATCAGGAGTTCCAGAGTGGGATTCAGCAATGGAGGAAGAGTACAGTTCCTTGATGAGGAACAACACATGGAATTTAATTTCACTCCCTAATGGGAGAAAGATGGTTCGATGCAAGTGGATCTATCAAACCAAGTATGCAACAAATGGAAGTATGGATAAATACAAGGCTCGACTTGTGGCAAAAGGTTTCTCACAGGTTCTAGGTGTTGATTATATAGAGACCTTTGCACCTGTTGCTAAGATGAACTCCATTCGCTTGACACTTGCTATTGTTGTAGCTCATGGTTGGGTTGTACATCAGATGGATGTGAAGAGTGCATTTCTTCACGAAGATCTTCATGAGGAGATTTACATGGAGAAGCCACAGAGATTCATACAGGATTCTTCTTTGGTTTGCAGATTGAGGAAGTCTCTCTATGGCCTCAAACAAGCCCCTAGGGCTTGGTATGCGCTTGGTATGCCAAGATGGATTCCTTTCTTCTCTCGGCAGAATTCACTAGGTGTCATTCAGATCCGAATGTCTATATTTTGAGATAGGGTGACTCTCATTTGCTACTTGTGCTCTATGTTGATGATTTGATCATTACAGGGAGTACCTCATCCATCATTAGCAGTGTCAAATCTACTTTGCAGGACAAATTTTCTATGACTGACTTGGGCCTTTTGCACTATTTTCTTGGGATTGAGATCACACGGTCAGCTTCTGGGATATCTCTTTCTCAGCCCAAGTATGCTCTTGATCTTCTAGCTCGATTTCACATGGCTGATTGTAAGCCTGCTCTGACTCCCTTTCTTTCAGGAGTCAAGCTTGAGGCTAAGTGTTCTACTCCAATTGTTGATGCCACTTTGTATCGTCAGCTTGTTGGGAGTCTCATCTACTTGACTCACACATGCCCTGATATCTCCTTTGCAGTTGGCATGGTTTCATGCTTTATGTAGGAACCACATGAGCTTCATTGGAAAGAAACCAAATGCATCTTGCATTACCTATAGGGTACACATCATCATGGGATTCACTATGCAGCAGGTACAGGACTTACCTTGGTGGGATATACAGATTCTGATTGGGTTGGTGATGTTGATGATCATAAGTCCACTTCTGGCTACAAATTTCATCTTGGTTTTGGCCCCATTTGTTGGCAGAGTAAGAAGCAACATGCTATTACTCTTTCTTCGACTAAGGCTGAGTATCGAGGGGCTGTTAATGCAGCTACTAAGGTATTTAGCTTCAAAATATTCTCACTGAGTTTGGCTTCACTATTCCACGTCCTTCAGTCATTCATTGTGACAATCAGAGTGCCATCCAGATCTTGAAGAATCTGGTTCACCATCAACGGACAAAACACATTGAGATTCATATGCACTACATTTGGGAGCTGATACAGGAGTAGGCCATTGATTTGTAGTATTGTCCTACAGCACAGAAGGTTGCAGATATCTTCACCAAACCATTCACTGAGAGTACATATCATCATTTGCAAGCTCTCTTGAGGGTGCGAGATGTTTCATATAAGGGGGTCACTTGAATTCTTCATTCTCTCTTATGGGGGGGACTTTTTCCTCTTCCAGGGGTTGTGTCCTTCTCATACATTTGAGAGAATTTTCTCTTGTTTTTCATCTCTCTTTTGGGGGGGAGTTTTTTCCCATGTGGTTTTCTCCTTTTCTCTGCTTTATGAGAGATTACATTGCATTTGTACATGGGTACCTAACATGGCCCAGTTTCTGGGACCCATCTTGCATTGTTTGCACTTGTGTACATTCTCCCTAAGTTGCACTTAAGGGGGGTGTTGGTGTAATTAATTGTGTTGTACTTTGTCCTAGGTCATCATTACACCTTAGTTAAGTTTACTTAGGGACCACATAGGAGTTGTTGGAGATTTTTCACCTTTGGTGGACTTATCATGTTATCACTTTATCATTTCCACCTTTCGTGGACACATCATGTGATTCCTCTCCACCTTTTGTGGTGGTTATCACATTATCACTTTCCCACTTTAGGTGGAGTGATATATTTTCACAGTTGTCTCATGTCATAAGATTACGACACTTGTCTTAATCTTATGCCCTCCTATGTTCTCACCTTGGCTATATAACCAAGGGGTCTCTACTACATTTGTACATTGATACATACATTGATTCTATTTGCATTATTGGTAGAATATAGTTTATTCTTGTCATATTGTTTCTATCTCTCTTATGCTTGTGCTTCCATTAGGGCTCTAGATCTTGGGTGGCTACCTTCATAGCCAATTCTTACACAAGTTAAATCAAGTTATTGCTAAGTAGTTGCAACATAATAGAATGAAGAGATTTAGAAAGCTAGGAGAATTATCGAGTATTTGGTTTAAATTGATAAGGGGCCATAGTAGAAGGTGTTTTGAATACAACCTATTCTTAAATATTATTGGAAGATGGAAAATTAACTTTGATGATTTTTTTCTTGAATGATTGATTATTTGGAGAAGTAGCCTCAAAATAGCTAATGAGAGCTAGTGAGGAAAATCCCTCATACTATCTATCTGATAATTGGTGATCATGAATATTTGTGCAAAGATGTGTGAATGAAGGATATCACATCAACAATACTTTATCTTGAATGTGCAGCTATAGGCATCCAATGAAAACTATTGCACATTAGCATACAAAATGGAGTATAAGTTTTGAGAGAAGAGGCCTTGCTGGCACCCTTTATTTTATCCTTCACCCATTTCTTATAATGAAACAAATCAATCAATATAATATGAGGTCCAATATTACCTTGGAAATGTTGGAAGAATTCATTGAAAAGTTGTTGAAAGGAATGAATTGAGTTGCTAGACAATAAAAAAACCAATCCAAGGCCATGTCTTTTAACAATCAAAAGGAAAGAGCTTAGCTAATAGAGAATCCTTGAAAAAAAATTACTACTTTTTTTTGTAAAGGTTGAAACATGGTTATTAGGGTCTCCTTTTCCATTATACTTATCAAAATTGTAAGGAAGCTATGGTAGAAGAACAACTTCCTACACTAATCTTGAGAGGAGGATAATGCAAAAACTTTATAGATCTTTACAATAGTTATAGAAACTTAAATAGAAATAAACATAAATATCATGCATGCCAAATAATAGTGATTTACGTGGGGAAAACCCTTTCAAGAGAATATCCCGCACTCCAAAAGTTTCCCAATATATTATTTAAAAATCACAAAGATTACAATATACTTGCAAAGCAAGCTTCACACAAGTGTATCACCAACCAGATATCCAGACATAACATAACCACTATCAGACTCTCAAAATACATCATAATACAACACCCTCATAAAATAGGGTTGCCTTCTAGGGAAAGTCAAGACAACAAAATATTGACTGTCAGATATGAGATCTAATGATGAATGGTCCAGATTTACAATAATAAAATATACATAAAATTTGGCTTTCGAGGCACTGCCCTCAAACCCTTGCCAAGGCGTACAACCCTTGGACTCCCTATCAAGGGGATGATCCCCCCAAAATCCTCACGACGGGGTGCTTATCTATCAATAGTACCTTATGTAATTGCAAGGTTGAGACACATTTTCCCAACAAAAATGGGATGTTTCAATGTTTTGTGGTATTTGAGTTTTTAGGATTGTGAATAAAAATGGGCTATGAGTGTAATATGATGGAGGATTAGATTGGGATTGGATTTGATTAATATTTAATATGTATTGTTGGAAAGAGCTCACATTTTGCAAGAGTTGATTAATGACAAGATCGATAGGTGAGATGGTTTGAGAATGGGTAGAATATAATGGAATACAACTAGCAATAGGTGGATTGGTATTTTGGTAATTAAATTATGGATGAGGTTGGCTAACAATATTATGGGAAATAATTGGATTGAAATTTTAAGAAGTAAATGGGAGGCTATATGAAGGTGGGACGAATTTATATTGGTTATAGGATTCCCAAAAGTAGTGTTAACACTATTACTAGACTATGCAATAGTGGTTATAATAGAAGAACTAAATGTTGGAATAGGAGATGCCAATATGGGTATTAACAATTGTGCCCCTATTTGGTTTTTAAGGGACATATTATTGAGAATTTCTACACAAGTTGATGTCATAAGGTTTGTATCCACTATGTGAGCTAAACTAAATAGAACTTCCATGCCTTGTGAATCATTAAGTAAAAATATACTCAGATTCTCTATGAGAGGAAAAACCTCTCCAACCAAGTGTTCTATTATCAAGTATTTATAGAGACTAGCCAATTCCTTCTCTAGTTTTTTGAATTTGAGCCTCAGGAATATAGGTCACAAAGCTATCAAACCCAAGGAAATCATGAAGGGGTTGTGACTTGGAGATCATCAACAAGGTAGGAATGGGATTTCAAGGATGACTGTGTTCCCTAAGTTCCTAGGGAAAATGAGATAACAAATTCAATCTCAACATTAGAGCTATTCAAAGCACGATAATTCATAATTCGATAAATTATTCTCACAAGAACTTTGGATTAAGAACACTAAATCATGAAACTCATAAATCAAGTATAAGTTTCAAGACACACAAATTTTCCTAATAAGTAATAGATAGAAGAGAGTGATGAAAAGCCAAATATGCTAATGATATGTTAGAATAATAGAATATTTTTTAGTTTTGTTATTTTCTAAGAAAAGAAAAAGAAATGAAGTTCTTTGTTTTCTAAGATAAAAACACAATGTTTACAAAGGATAAATAAGATATTCAACAATATAATGAATTAACCAAGTAAATCAAAGAATCTACAAATATAATCTAAGTTGGGTTTACCCAAATGTTTGGTAGTGAAAAGAGAAAGGTCTAGACTAAATGGCTTAATCTAATTCAATATTTCCACCCAAAAATTAGAACAAAAAATAAACCAAGGGGTTGTGCTTGGATGTTGTCATCAAGGAAGAATCAAGAAGGTTTGGTTGGGGTTTTGGTTCCTTTATTGTAAGTGCAAAGATTGATGGGATAATTTAATTAATTCCAAGCTAGTTATGACCAAATTGACTAAATTTGATAGAATGCAAGTGATACAAAGTGAATGAATAGAAACAAAAATTATATATGAGAAAGTAGCATAGAGAGGAACCTGAAACTAAAAAATAGGAAAGCTTTTGAGGATGCAAGTGTGTCACATAGATGCCAATGCATCACATTATAGTCTTGAAGATTTAAAAAATTAGGGTTACTTTCCTATATGAATCTAAAATAATCAACACTCTTACAACAGAGGAAATCAAGACTCAGTGTGTGAATATATTCGAATAATTAAGATAACCTAATTTATCATTGATGAGATATATGGTTTTATGAGTCTCCAAAATGAATTGGGATATCGAATTTTCCCTCTAGGGTGACAACCTAAATACTTGTAAAATGGAAAGAGTAAAAAGGTTATGTTGGATAAAGGCTTGCCTCAATCAAACCCCATGTTGGTGTTCCCACCTCCACAATAACAATGATGATAATAGAGAGTTTGTGCTCATGATGTGGGGAGGCAAAACAAATAATAATGATAAATATAATCAACATGACATATTTTACCATTCAAATTTGAAACCCTTGTTGGACTGATGTAGTCACATAAATCACACATAAGGAGGAGGAAGAGGCTTCCTTGAGATCCTGAAAGTGTTAGTAGACATGACAATGATAATACCAATAAATAAGAAACATCACATGATACTTGAGCATATATTTATTGCAGTAATGGACTTCATCAATTGGTAGATTGCAGACTATAAATTTCTTGGATTATATCCCTAATCATTCAATTTCTTACTTGTTTGTTTCTAAATTTATCTCTAGAATATTGAAGGAGAGAAGAATTTACTTATATATAAGACCAAGAACATATCCAAGTAACCATTTGGGAGAGATTGACAAGAAAGTTTGCATCCTTAATCACAATAAGTCCAAATTTTTGAATTAATTGTTTTTGGTACATACAACTAGGATGGTAGCATGTCATGCCCATGTCTGGGTATAGTTTTCTCTCAAAGGGCTTAAAAATAAAGGACTTAACCAATTTACCAAAAAAGGTAATGAAATAAGCACATTGCAAGTAGAATTAAACTCACACACCAAACTAAGTGTCAAGCCTAGTGTGAAATTGTAAGCGGTGATAATTTACAATACTACAAGTATAAGAAATGAATAATACCACTTACACATTAAAATATACAATGGGTACATAACTCCAACCCTCATAATAATTATGATAAATATAAATAGACCAATGAACCATCTTGCCAAATGTATGGAATTGGTCTTTATATATAAAGTACAATACACAAATATAAGGGTTTCTAACTCGAATCTAAAGGTTAATCCTTCCAAGATCTACTTACCACTAATGGAATATTTAAAACCCTCACATTAGAGGATATAATTTTCCTCCACAAATATTAGTCCACTAATTATGTATTCAATTAATAATCCAAAAGTGTGAAGTATAAACACATTTCATATTTGTGTCACATTTCTTAGGAACCCCTTCATTTTTCCTACGAGAACCCATTAGCCCCATTATAATTTGGACTAGGCATGAAAATTATGATCATCATCTATTATTTGACCTATTTTGGTATTTATTCATAATTAATATTAATGAATATGACGAAGTAGTTGTGTTATATATTAAAGATAATGCATTGGTTATGTTTTAACTAACTTGGACTAATATTGATTGGTGGAATTGTGCAAGGAATATGATTGTTTGCAAGTACCGAGGGTGCAAGGTGAGTTTGATTTTGTAGATCTGCAGGGATAAAGAGAGATAGGTATATTTCCTATAGACCTTTATCCTGAGACCTTATTGTTAACATTTTTTCATACATAGGTTCCCATAGCTCGATATAAAATATGTAGTGTTCTATTTAAATAATTTTGTTAACAATAAATTGAGTCTACAGGGAATTTTATAATTGCACCTAAGCCTAGGAACCAAAGAACCTATTTGATTGCATTTGTTCCCTCTTTAATGAGTATTCTCTAAGAGACATTGATAATAGCTTGATTTAATTCTGGTCAGCACTAGGTATTGAATAATAATAAAAAATCATTTAAATATAAATAAATATGTATAAATGTATTTAATAAATAATCTAAGAGACACAATATAATTAATTTTATCAAGAAAGGATTAAACCATCTATTTTATGCCATCGACACTTGCATAAGAAAAGGAGGAAATACAAAATAAAATAAAATAAATGAAAAAGAAAAAGAAAAGAGGTGAATAGGGAGAAGGGAACAAGCTATTACAAAAATGGCACGGTGTTTTGGACAAAAATTAATGGCCTGGTTAGCAATTACTAGTAGGGAATTCAAGGGAGGTCATGCCTCTTCAATTAACTTTCTCATATGCAACTATAGGATGATATCAAAACTAGTAAGAGAGAAATAAATGTGATACTAAAGGAGGATAGGACAATAGGAAACAAATGGAGATTTTCAAAATAAAAAGAAGTCAAATTTGGGAAGTGAAAGAAGGGAAATGGAGGTGAAGAGATTGACTTTCAAGGGCAAGAATTAAGTTGGATACAATAGTGACATTCTCTCTTCCTTTTAAACTTGTCTCACATGTTACTTAATGCCAAAATTTTAGTGTTAATATTATAATACATAAAATTTCACCCTCCTATAACTACTATGACCTTGGATTTTGGTGTTGCTAGCTATTTATGGGTATACTAGATGCCTATTAATTCAAAATTCACCCTTAACAAGTCAATATAGCACCCCATGAACCCTAGGACATGTTGGTATGGGAAATTTGTTTCTTTAGCGCTATTTTGGGATGCTTACAAGTAGGTCACCCATAATTTTTCCATCCAATACTTTTAACTTTCCATCACACCCTTTGTGAGAGATAGTTTTCCTTATCGTACTACAAAATCTATACTTTTAACTTCCCATCCTTCTTCCAAACCAACAGTAAAGGATATACATGTATAGAATGTGTGATCTATGTAGTATATTATTACCCTTAGAAAAAAATATGTATATCACTATTGTTGATGTTAGGAATGCTACCTATGGTTTAAAACCTTCTTTTCAAACACATCCTAGAATATTATTCTTTCTCAATTTCAAGCAGCCTCTAAGAATGACTAGTGGTAGGTGTTGTGCCAAAAAAATCCAATATTAGAAAATCCCATAATTATTACAACCCTTGATCAACCCTTCTTGTTTTACTTCTTTAATAACACATGGAATAATGTGAAGATTATGATGCTTAGATATATATGAATTCACTATTGTGAATTTATCAACGTCAAATTTAAAAGTATTAGGAAATTTTGGTGATGTTTTATTAAAATATTTTTTTGTCTTTTAAGAAATCTTAATTCTAGAAAATAATTTAGGAAGAAAAGATCCTTACAATTTTTTGGGATCATTATTGATGCATTCGAGGTATCTCCATAAATTTCACATATTAAGATTTGTATTATGGAGAAACAAATTCATGAATAACATCTAAACCTTAAATTTAATCTTGCCAAAAAGAAGAGAAATCATATTAAAGTCCAAAAGAAAAACATCCAAGTAGATAAATAGGATTGAACAAGTACACCTAGGTTGGTGACGAAAGGATCTTCCAAGACTATTGCAATCCCTCACTAATATGTAGTATATTATAATACCTCATAAATTATAGGATTGGACTATAAAATTACATGTTTTGAGACTGGTACTCATTGTTTATCCACACCTTCTTTTCATTGGGTACATTAAGTAAGCTTGTCTTTCAACTCAATTTCTAGTCTATAAGGACCTTGGGAATGGTTATACTATTGTATCCTTCACATCATACCATTTCCCAAAAATTTTAGGTTATCCATACATGATTCCAGAACTAGAAAACTACTTATTTAGAATTATGAGTCTCTATTCTAGTTATAATATAAGCTTGATATAGAGGCTAACTTCTAAGGAAAAACAATATAGACGGAATAAGGAATCTACAAGGGCATAGTTAGAGGGTGTATATTTCCTAATATGTAGACTATTCACTTCCTTTTGAGGTGATCATGGGTTTATAAATCCTATGACCCATATAAGATAAGCTTATCTATGCTCTAGCTTGATGATAGTCAAGGAGTGTGCTCTTCTTATAGAACATTATCCATAAACCAATAATAGCGGGATGGTTTTTATAAGTGGAATGTAGGCCATAGGGATAGAAGAATGAACATGATGGATGCTCTGCATCACCAATGGCATTTAGGTCGTAGTTTCAGTAGCATGTAGTCGATGGATGTCAATGGTATCCTAGAGGCTTGGATGGTTTCAATTGGTGACATGTGGGCCTTAGGGCCATAATCATGTAGGGAATGAACTCCATATTTCATGTTTATCTATCTAATGTACTACCAAGAAAAGGGAGTTATAGTGAAGAATAAGTAAGAGATTGGTCAAAAACCCATAGTCAAGTTGATAGCATACCCTATTATGGGAAGTGAAAACTTAGATTCATAGTGGTAGGAATCTCCTTGGGTGAATGTATAATGGGTAATTACCCTATGTACAATAGGAATAACATGATTCACATATCTAGCTCTCTATAATCCATAAAATCCACTTTGATGGTGTGGATAGGGACTTATCTCCACTTGGTTGAGATCACTTTGTACCCCCCTCTAAAACATGTGAAAGATAATAATAGGGAAAAAAATTGACTCCAAGAGAAAAATAAGATATAATTTCATTTAAAATGGTATTTATCCTTCATTGATCCTTTTATTATATTCAAATTAGTATTGAAAATTTCATAATCTTGTTAGTTGGTTTTGTAGTCATGGTTCATTGGAAAAAGGGAAAAATAAGGCCTTAGGAAAATGACACCCTCCACATAATGACCTGGATGTATCTAAAGGAATTTATATGAAACTACCTAAAATTCAACTTGATACCATGTTTGAAATTGAATCATTGGACCTTTAAATGTCTCCATATTAAAAAAATGAAAAGGAGTGGTTGAACCTTCTAAGAATTCGAAACCACAAAAAAAATTCCTAGCCCTACCCCCAAGTCCAAGTCACCAACTATTTAATATTTTTAATTTGGTTGTGGATATAATACACCTTCCCTTTTCATGGAAGGGATTCTAGAATACAAAAGTATTCATGCTAGTGAACCTTGGAAGAGGAAGAACTTGAAGAGGAGGAAAATCCCACTATGTAGCTAGAAACTATGTGTGTGATGATGATTAGTATTAAATAATCACCATCGTTTTTATGTAAACATAGTAACTACTAATGAGAAATTCTAAAAATATTTACTCTTTATTATGATGGTACTAAGGATTCTATTGAAGGTGTGTTTTCTAAATTTTTTTTGAGTAATAAGTTTCCCTTATGAATTTTGTTATGAATTCTAACCTTGATAAAGAATGAAGTTTAAGTAAGTAAGTTGGTTCTGAGGTTTAGAATGCATTGGGATTTTGTATCTTCTATTTAAAGGGTGTTGTAAAGGTGTACAATGTATGCTAGGATGGGATAAATCATGGTCTTGTAATGGGGTTTTGATTTTTTGTAAAGTGGGCTTATATGTAAAGGGGTTCAATGTGAAGCTAGGATGGGCTAAATCATGGTCATGTAATGGGGTTTATTTTGTTATAAAGTGGTTTTTATGTCTAAAGGTGTGCAATTTGTAACTGGTAAGGGTTTGGTTATGCTTTTGTAATTGGATTTTGAATTTGAAGCAGGTAAGTTATAGGGGGGTTAGTGCATCTTAGGTTCATTAGGTCCATTTTCGAGCTATAATTGGAGGTTTTCTTCTCTTGGTTCTTTCTTTCCGGTATGCTCGCCTAAACCAAGAATCTTGTATTAAATATTATTCAATATAATATATATATATAGTGGTCTACCACTTTTGATCCAAAAAAAAAAGTTTAAGTAATTTGAAAGATGTATTAATTAGGAAAATTAAAATAATACTCTCTTTTAGCTCACAAAGGAAACTTACAATTATGAGGAACAATTTAAGGAGGGGAGTGATTCTTAGCCTTGTTGAAATTCTACATGTGATTAGGGGTGCATTGTTCCTACCTCACCATACCAAAGGAGTTAAAGGTTGAGATGAATACACTAAACATAAAAATAACATTGTAAGAGTAGAAAATTGAGGAATTGATTATGTTGAAAGAGAAAGGGACTATAATAACACATGCATAGTAATTGAGGAGCTAGCTATGGATCCAAATGAGCCTATAGATCAAGATTATGAAATTATATTTAGAATTCCCACCTATAGTCATTCATTAGAAGGGTGGAAATGAGGAGTGGTAAAATACCCATTGAATAGAGAATTGAAGAAAGTACAACCCCCTAAGTTTGATGGGATAGGGGGTGGAGATGAAACCAAAGCATGGTTGATTGAGATGAAAATTTATTTTGGGTTGTTGGAGTTGAGTTTCAATACTAAAGCCATAGTTACCATCTACCAATTAGAAAGGGAAGCATCACTATGGTGGGATAACTTACTAGATATTAAAATTTATGATTTAGGCCAATTGACTTGGAATAAGTTTATAAATTTATTCTATAAGGAGTACCTATCAAATCATCACTAGGATCAAAATATGATGAAATTCCACTCACTATTCCAAGGGGGAATGTCGATAGTTGAGTATAAAGAAAAGTTCATGGGCCTACTTTGTCATGTCCACTATATGAAGGAAGAAATGGAATGTGTAATTTTTTCATCTTGGGTCTAAACAAGAACATTTTATTTGTAACTAAGCTTACTCAATCCAAAATCTTGAACTTTTCCATGGAAGTAGCCCTAGTTATCAAAGAAAAATAAAATAATCAAGAAGGAACAAAAATAAATAGTCTCATTCATCCATTTAATTTGACAATAAAAAGAAATAATTATATGGAACTACTTCTATGAATAAGTCTTCTCAAATATTTAAAAGAGGAAAAAAATATAGAAGGAATTATGGGATAGAAAGACAGAGAAATGGGGAAGTCAAAAGGTAGAAAACATCAAGGAAAGTAGCACAAATTAAATTACCTAAGAGGCAAGGAAGTCAAAATATTAGGTCTAGTGGATGGATGTTGGATATGTGGAGATGACCACTACAAAAACGAGTTCCCAAGTAATTTAAATAAAAACTCCAATCTAACCACTTGAATTTATGTGGCCATGGATAATTGTCAAGTCGACCATCAAGCCTCACTCATATAGCTTCAAGGAACTCTTTAAGGCAAACCTATTTCTATTTTGGTAGAATTAAGAGATAAAAGTAGCTTTATTTCTACTAATGTGATAATAAAATGTAGCATTAATCATTAAGTCTAAGTTGAGAAGAGATGTATGTATATTTTGGGTCTAGCAAGACTTAAAAGATCAAAATTTTCCTACAAGGAAATAAAATTGACCTAGGTATTATAAGGCCTAAGGTAAACCTGTGGATCACTAAATTAGCATCCTATGAACTAATACTATTGATAGATTGGTTCAAGGAGCACCAAACCAAGCTATACTATTACCATAAGAAAATTGAGTATTTAAATGACCAAGGAAGACCAATGGTACTTTAGGGAAGCCAAAGACCAATAACAACGTGAATGATATAAACCATGCAATCCAAGAAGGTAGTGATGAGAGGAAGAAAAATATATATATTCAAAGATAGAGGATATTATTGAAGACCCAACTTCTAGTATAGAGGATCACTCAATTCTCTAAAAATTCCAAGATGTCTTTCTTACGGAGTTGTCATGCTTTCCTCTTAAGTGACGAATTAATTTTTCCATTGACTTGGTTCTATGGGTTGATCCTTACACAATGAATACTTCCAAACTACAAGAGATTAATATGTAACTACAAGACTTAATGGAGAAGGGATTGATTTTTCCTAGTATGCCACCTTGGAGAGATCTAGTGATGTTCATTACGAATAAGGATGGAACCTTGAGATTGTGGATTGACTACTAGATATTGAATAAGGTGACCATCTAAAATAGATATCCCCTTCCTTAAAATTATGATCTATTTGAATAAATGAAGATAACTACTATCTTATCTAAAATATTTCTAAGGTAAAGATCTATTATCATCTAAGAATTTTGAGGAAGAGGATATCCCAAAAATAGATTTCTAGACCGAGTATGACCATTATGAGTTCTCAATGATTCCATTCAGTCTAAAAAATTCTCCCTTTGCATTCATGAGCCTCATGAATCATGTCTTCCATGAATACTTGGATAAATTTGTGTTGGTATTTTTGAACAATATTCTAGTTTACTCTAAGAATTTTTAGGAACATAAGGACAATTTTAGAATAGTACTACAAAGATTGAGAGAGCATAAACCATATGGGAAACTATCTAAGTGTTCATTCTTCCAACTTAAGTTACACTATTAAAAGCATATTATATCAACCTAAGGAATAGTAGCGGACCCAACCAAATTTCAAGAAATTATAGATTGGCCTATCCCTAAGAATGTGGCTGAGGTACAGAGATTTATAGGATCAGAGGGTGCACAAAGCTATGCCACACTTAATAAAGGAAACAACCAACACTAATCCAACTTTTAAACTTGAATAACTAAAAAATGGCATATATGTTTTGAATTTTGAAATGATGTAAGCTAGTAAAATATGTAATTTTAATATATTTTATGTTTGTATTTAAAAATAATTAAAAATTTATTTTAAATTAGTTTTAAATAAATTAACACTATAATTTAGTTGCTGATAAAATGCTAAAAAATGAAGTTGCATGAGACGTCAAACTTTTTATAGTAATTTTTCTTTTTCAATTTTTTGTGTAATTTATAACTTGAAACTTTAGTGCATGGATATATTTTTTTCCAATTTTGATAAATATATATTTTTAAATAAATTAAAATGTGCATGAATCAAAAAATAGTTGTTTCCATTGGACGTCAACTTTCATATTAAAAATTTATCTAAAATGGAAAAAAAATATACCATCTTGAAATAGATTCTTTTATCTAGTGCATCATATTTTTTAAAAAAAAATTAATAAGTTTTAGTAGTTTTCCTTGACATGGTAATCAACCTAATATTTTGTGTTGATAACCTACTTTTAGTAAAAATTAAAAAAAAATATAAATAATAATTTTAAACTACTAAACTAAATATATTTTTGAAAACTACACTTATGGATCTACAAAAGGGTGTTTATATATTTTAAAAAAAATGTTATTTACATTAGTAGGAGTTATTGAAACTTCAAGTTTTTCAAATAATTTAATTATTTTGTTAAATTGGACTCAAAGTGGTGCTCCATATAATTTTAGCCAACAATTTTAGTTGAAAAAGTTGTGGAAGTATCTAACTTAGCTAGAATGAATCTTAATAGATCATATGTTTGACCAAAATTGATTTTTTGTTAGGAATACTTAAATTTAGTTGTATTGATATGCTAGATGAAAGTGTGACACAAATTTGTGTGAAAGGCTCATAGAAACTTTATCCATGTTAGCTAACCCATTAACCTCTCTTTAATGAAAAATAATTTATTTTGAATGAAATAAGAAATATAACATTTTTCTAGTAGTTGAAGGAAGGTCTTACCACCATAGTAGTTTTACAAGTGCCTAACCTAGAAAAATAGTTTGTAGTCTAGACATATGCCTCTTTAGATTGGTTAGGAGGAGTTTTGATACACAATGGGCATGCGATTATTTTTGAGTCTAGGAAATTTAAAGATCATGAACTGAACTACCTTATCCACAACCTAGAGCTAGCTACAACTGCGCATACATAAAAGTTATGGAAGCACTATTTGGTAGGGATACCATTTAAATTGAACAATTATCACAAGGGACTCCAATATTTGTTCACTCATCTTGATATAAATGCTAGATAGGAAAGGTGGTTGAAATTCCTAAGTAATTATGAGATATATATTTCATATGTTAAAAGAAAATAAAAATAGGTTGTAGATGCCTTAAGATGAAGGAATAGATTAGCTACAATCACTCAGTTAAGGTCTAAATTTCTAGAAAATATTAGATAAACGTAGGTAAATGATCCCTTCTATCAACAAATGAGGCTATAATTTTAACAAGGAACTAGTCCAATAGAGTATCATGTGGGGGATTATGGTATCCTTCATTATCTACACCAAATTTAAGAATTGAAAAAGGAGGTTTAAGATTGAAAATCCTCATGGGAGGCCACGATATTCCCTATCAAGCACATCCTAAGGTAGCTAAAATGTATGTGGATTTAAAAATTCAATACTTTTGACTAGTAATGAAGAAGGAAATAGTTTATTTGTCACTAAATATCTAAAATTCAAACAATTCAAGGTAGAACATTATCATCGTACAAGAAATCTATATCCTCATGATTTTCCTTAACATAAATGGCCATTAATTTCCATAGATTTTGCGATAGGTTTATCTAAAACCAAAAACAAGCATGATATCATTCTAGTAGTAGTCAATGAGTTGAGCATATTTTACACCAAGCAATGTGAAGGATGATGCCCCACTTTTGGCTAAAAGTTTCATAAAGGAAATATTCATACTACATGGGATGTCTAAGGTGATTATTTATGATAAAGATAAGTTGTTTACCTTCAAGTTTTGGATTTTTCTTATGACCACCTTGGGTACTTAACTCATTTTTATCACTAATTAAAACCTCAAAATATATGGAAAAATAGAGAGAGAACAAAATTATGGAAGATATGATCAATATGTATCTCATGGATCAACCCACTAAGTGAGAGGAGTATTTTCTTCTAGTTGAGTTTTCATATAACAAATCCTACCACTCCTCCATTCAAATAGTACCATTATATAAGCTATTTGGAAATAATTGTAGGATGCCTATTGGGTGGGATGATTTATACAATCATGTAACTAGTGGGATAGAGTTACTCCAAGAATATAATAAACAAGTAAAATTAATAATTTAAAGATTAAGAGAAGCCAATAATCATTAAAAGAGTTATATATATGCCAAGTGGAATCCAAGGGAATTTTTAGTAGGTGAAAAGGTGTTTCTTCATGTTAGACCTTGATAAAGCTCAATAAAGTTTTACAAGGCTACCAAATTAGCTTTATGGTTCATAAGACCTTTTGAGATACTTGAAAATATTATCCATTTGAATTACTTAATGGCTCTTCTACCATCTCTCTTACATTCATAATGTATTCCAAATTTTATTTCTTAAAAAATATATTGTTGGACATACACATGAAATTTATTGGTAGGAACTATAGGTAGAGGAGGCTTGATTCATCCATTTCAATTGCTCACAATCATAGAAAATGTAGCCTACAACTACAAAATTAGACCATATAGTAAGTTAAGGTCCTCTAGGACCAATATGGGGAATAGGAATTCACTTTAGAAGACAAAAATATAATTAAAATAGAATACCCATACTTGTTAAATTAAGCCAAGATGGCTTAACCCTAAGGAGGGGATTATTCTAGATCCCTTAATAACTCCTTCATTTTGTTAAAATATCCCCTAACCCTATTTTGATTTGGGCTAGGGGTGGAAGTTGTGATTTTAATATATTATTGGACCTATTTGTGTGTTTATGCATGGTGTTATGAACTGTTGATGCTTACTATTAATGAATATGACCAATTAGTTGTGTTATATACTCAATTTAGTGCATTGATTATATTTTGACTCTTAATAGGTCTTTGTGTCAATGGTGCTTCTATTTATGGTTCTTTTTCCTTACACCTTATTTGTTTACCTAAATTAAAAAATCTAGAAATCTATTAAGTGTATTTTTTTTAATCCTTCCATACTATAAAGAACCTAAATGGGTATCCCCAGTTAAAATTTGATGAATTTTGAGTTAAAATCAACTAAGTAATATGCTTGTGGTTTTTAAGCCTCCTATCACCTTTGCAAGAAAGTCTAAGTGAACCAACCCATTGTTCAAAGGTGTATTTTGATAGAATTTTAACTTCTTGCATGGTTGATGTTGATAATGTTTCCACATGAGCATCAAGTTTAAAGTTTTCTAAGTATATTTTTTGGGAATATATGGGATCCAACTTCCTACATGGTTCAATGGTTATTGGGATTTTGCATAAGCATGATAGAGAAAAAATAACTAAGGATTATCAAATATGGGTGCCTATTATGGACCCAATGGAGCTTCCCAAACCATATGAGCCCAATAGAGACCAAAATTGATGAAGAGGTAGATTTCATGTGAGGAAAACTATTTAAATTATTCTAAAGTCAAGTGGTATAGTTAAAATGATTTTTCCAAGATCATGAGAGCTCAATGTAAGATATTTTTTTTAAAGGAACTAAAGAAGGAATTAAGTGAGGGAAAGACAAGGTAATGAGGGTGATAAAAATTGCTTGATCTTAGCCATGGTTCTGATGACCAATACCGATCATTTCCCCACAAAGAAACATATCTAGTTGAAGGTAAAGTTTTTGCAAAGAACCAAAATGAAAGGGTAACTCCCAAGTGGTTCCATTAATTCTAAAATGATTGTCTTAGCTAACAAATTTTGATCTAAGGGGATGCTAGATAGATTTTAAAGTAATTTCATAGATTCACAACGAGAAAAGAGGTTCCACGCTATAATTGTTTATTTACAGACATCCTTTTGTTAGATAGCCATTCCTTGACACAATTTGTAATAGATTTCATGAGGAATTTCTACTTTACTTCATCAAATTCATCAATGTTCCATATGACAAAAGCATTGGGAATGCTTTTCATAACCACAAATTTGATTTCTTTTACATATTTATCAAAATGGTAGGTGTTATCTAGGGCTTATCTTACCACCATGCCACCTTTCTCCTCTCTACCTTCTAGGAAATAAAATATATTTTATCATTCATTATAAAGGGTTCTTCTTCAGTTTATTTTTAGAGAATCACTTTTCCTTGCATCTCTAGAACTATAAACAAGTCTATGCCTCTATATCAATAAGATTCTCATTTTTCCTCCTCTCTATTCTTGTATTTTATGTAAATATTGTTACCTCCATGCGAGAATGAGCGTTTA
This sequence comes from Sequoiadendron giganteum, assembly GCA_007115665.2. NCBI lineage: Eukaryota > Viridiplantae > Streptophyta > Pinopsida > Cupressales > Cupressaceae > Sequoiadendron > Sequoiadendron giganteum. The sequence goes on along the minus strand of CM021103.1, from coordinate 275,476,696 downwards.
CCATATTTTCTAGGTATTTATGTTGTGTTGATCTATTTCAAGTGTTGATTATTGGTTATTTCTACCCCTTTTAGTGTCCTTCAAAACCTAACCTCCATGTATAGCTCCAAGTGTTGATAAAATAGATATTTGTGTGAAGTTTCTTGGTGATTTTATTCATTCTTTATTCAATTATAGGCAAGAAGAAACACACTCCAATCTAGGTGCATCACCTCTCATTTATTTTATGTATTCCTTCTTCTCTTTTCCCTCTACAAGATAGAATTAGATTATTTTAGAGTATCACCAAGTTAGACCAACACTACTACATATAGGTTAGAAAGGAACCAAAATCTTAAGGTTTGATCTCATTTGCAAGTTTCCACACCTTTAGATCATTCCCAAGTTTCATTGAAATACTAAGCAACAAATTTAGTAAGGTTGCAATTCCAAGTGACAAGAATTTATAAGTGACGAGGGTGCTAACCTGAGACACATAAAATCACACACAAAACTAGAGAATATTATTTATTCTGAATGATGGAATTCTTACATGCAGAGGATCTCAAATCCTTGAGTTCTACAATACATGCTAATTATAGAAAACTACAAAAATCCCCCTTTTCTCAGTATGCGCTCTTTCCCCCAAAAACAACCCAAATTTCAGAAACTAGCCCATAAATAGCCCCTTTTCAGTTTGGAGCCAAAAAAAACATTCAAATTATGACTTTTTTGGCGGTTTGGTACCAAAAATTACAATTTGAAATTCAAAAATTAAGTCCTAGTTCAAAAATTGGCAATTTTCCAAAAAATGACCAACTTTCGGAAGCCATAACTTTTGATCGGAGACTCCATTTTTTGAACTTTTTGAACTGTTGGAAAGGTCTCAAAGTGTAGAATGCACTAAGAACCATCTTTTCTAGTTCCAATTATTTCTAGGCTTGCACAGGACCATTTAGTGCCTCAATCTGGACTCGAAATATTTTTCAAGGCAAAAAGAAAAAACTCAAAACTTGAATAACTATCAAACTAACAATGATCTTGACCTGATTCTTTTTCCAAAGTTCTTATTTTTCTATCTTGAAGCCTCCCTTAAATTTTTTCCTCCTCACACCTTCAAGTTTACACCTGCTAAAATTAGCAATTGAGCAGAAAAAGCAGAAAAGCAGTTCTGAAAGTTGGGAATTCTTATTCGATGAAAAGTGTATCCAGAAATGCAAAAACATTTACAAAAAACTAAATGAAAGTAAAGATAGTTTTGGGTGATGCAAGATTTCCCTTACACCACTGGATGCTCCTACATCAGACACCGAGGGTAATTTGAGAAGTGACCCTATCACGTCTCAGATGGTTGAGGAAAACCCAAACGGTCAACCTCTGCCTTAGAAAGCCAGGATGAATCTTCCATAGGCCTTCCTCTCCAATTCACCAAATATTCTTCATACTACCTATTTTTGGTACTCCTTCCCACATGGCTATCCAATATTGCTTCAATCTCCTCCTTCTCTGAAGTAGGTACTAGAATGCCACACTGTTCCATTGCCGGTACTTCCTCTATGCCACCTTCATGATACTCTGTCAAATCTAAAATGTTGACTCCATCTGACAACTCTACCTCATATGCATTCCATAAATAATGCCTCTTCAAAATCTTGCAGGGACCGAACTTCTTCTTCTTCAATTTATTATAGGTTTCCACTAGAAACCTTTCTTTCCTCAAGTGGACCATCACTTCATCACCAATCTGAAACTCCTTATACCTCCTCTTTTGATCTTCCTTAGCCTTATACTACATATTCATCTTGTTAATATGTTATCTTAACTTCTCATGTATATTCTTGATGTGCTCTGCAAATTCTTCAGCTTTAGTGTGTGTGTTCTTCTGTTGGTCCATCTTTCTCAGTTTTGGAGTGGTCTTGGGACTGCCTCCATACACAATCTGGAATGGTGATCTACCAGTGCTTCTACTGATAAAATTGTTGTAAGAAAATTATTCCTGGGGTAAGATCAAGTCCCATCCCTTGGGTTTATCTCCTACCAAGCATCTCAGTAGGTTACCCAGAATCTTATTCACAACCTTAGTCTACCCATTAGTCTGTGGATGGTGTGCAAAACTAAACTTCAACTTTGTTTTCAAATTTTTCCACAAGGTCCTCCAAAAGTATCTAACAAATTTTTTGTCACGATCTGAGACTATACTCTTTGGAAAAACATGTAGCCTCACCACCTTTCTGAAGAACAAGTCAGTAATGTCGACTGCATCATGGGTCTTCTAGCATGGGATGAAATGTACCATCTTTGAAAACCTGTCAACTACCACAAATACTAAATCATTCCCTCTATGTGTCCTTGGAAAACCAAGAACCAAGTCCATACTTATATCTTTCCATGGCCTCTCTAGTATAGGTAAGGGTTGATACAACCCTATATTCTGGCTCACTCCTTTAGCCATCTGACATACCTTGCAACTCTGCACAAAATTCTTCACATCCTATGATAATTGAGGCCAATAATAATGCTCACTGATAATGGAAATGGTCTTATCTCGACCAAAATGTCCTGCCATTCCTCCACTATGCTTCTCCTTTGTTAGTTTATCCCTCATGGAACTCCTTGGAATACACAATTGACTTCCCTTAAACAACATGCCATCCTAGATTATGAAATCCAACCACTTTGTCCTATCAACTGTAACGGGCTCCTTGCAAGCTTTCCAAGCCTCTGCAAAATCAAAATCTTTTGGATATAATGTCTTGAGTTCACTGAACCCAACCACCTCAATCTTCATTTTTTTCAACAATGTTTTCCTCCTACTTAAGGCATTTTCAACCCTATTCGATCTCCCACTCCTATGCTTTAAAAAAAAAGGTATAACTCTACAAAATCTACCCATTTCATATGCCTTTGATTTAATTTTCCTTGACTACTCAGGTACTATGATTCTTGATGATCAATATACAGAACAAATTCGTTTGGCAACAGATAATGCCTCCATTTCTTTAATGCTTGAACTATTGCATAAAATTCCTATTCATATACAAAGTACTTTCTCTTTGCATCATTTAACTTTTCACTAAAATAGGCATTGGGCTTACCTTCTTGTCTTAACACTACTCCAATGGCACAACCACTAGCATCACAATCCACCTAAAACACCTTATTGATATCTTGGAGGGCTAAAATAGGTTGTTCTATCACCTTCTTCTTCAACAGATCAAAACTCTTTGCTGCTCCAGTGCTCCACTTGAACTCTTTTATATCCCCTCTCATTGTTTCAATCAAGCGTGCACAAATACTACTAAAGTTTCTAATGGAATTTCTATAAAAATTGGCCAATCCATGGAAAAATCTCACCTCAATAGTAGTTCTTGGGGTAGGCCATTCCAGAATAGCCTTCACTTTTCTGGGTCCATCTTGAGACCTTCTACCGAGACAAAAAATCCCAAGTACACTAACTCCCTCTTTGCAAACTACACTTCTTCAAATTAATCAATAATATCTACTCTCTTAACTTCTCAAAGACTCTACGAATATGCATTAAATGCTCATCCAATGACTTACCGAATATCAAAATATCATCTAAATACATAATAACAAAACTTCTTAGAAACTCTTTTAGTACCTCATTCGTGATCCGCATGAATGTGCTCGTGCATTGGTTAGCCCAAAAGGAATGACTAACCACTCGTATTGGCCCTCTTTGGTCTCGGAGGTGTTCTTCCATTCATCTCCCTCTTGAATTTGGATCTAATGATATCCACTCTTCAGATCAATCTTTGTGAATTATTGAGCTCCACTCAAATAGTCCATTAGGTCATCCATCCTTGGCAAGGGAAATCTATACTTGATTGTTATCCCTGGGAGTTTGTACACATCCTCCACTCCCCATCCTTCTTTGGTTCTAATACTGTAGGTATTGCACATGAACTCAAACTCTCTTGAATCAAACCCTTTCTCAACAACTCCTAAACTTGTTTGTTCAACTCCTCATTTTCTACAGGAGTCATTCTATGAGCTGCCTTATTTGGCAAACTGGTTCTACGGATCAAGTTAATCTGATGAGTGATCTTCCTCACTGGTGGTAAACCCTCAGGTACGTTATCAGAAACAATATCCTGAAACTCATTCAATAATCTAGAAACTTCTATTGGCACCTTCTCACTACCTTCCTTATCCATTCTAGGAATCAATGCATAACACATATGCTCATGCTTCATGCCTTCTAAAAATTTACTTCCATCAACAAAACAAATTCTAGCACTGCTGCATATCTTTTCTTCGGCCTTCTTTAGGGGTTTCAACTTTGCCTTGGTCAAACCTCTTATTGGTAATTAAACCTTGAAATGAAATAGAAATGATGAAGGAAATGGTGAATGAACAACATTCAATGCTACAACTCACCAAACCCTTGCAAAGGCTACAAACTTGTGTGTAATGATTGCAATGGACATCGACCTTGAAATGCTTGATGGATCTTGAATTACTTGCTTGCTTAGATCAAAACCCTACATCACAAATGTTAGCACAACACACATGATGTAAGAACAATCTTTGACATGATGCTTGAAACTTGATGATGGCTCCAAATGCTTGATGAATTTCTCTTGAATGCTCTTGTGAATTCAATTTGTTGGGAAAGTTTGCCTCAACTTTCTGGTCTTTTCCCTTGAAGATTTACGCAATTTCTTCTTGTTTATGGCATTTACCGCCATACTGTGGGCCACCCTGTTTGGTGGCTGGGCAGTGTTACTGCCTTACCATGGCAGTCTTCATCTTACCTGGTGGTAGTGTGGTGCACGAAGGTGACAGCGGCAATTCAAAGTGGCAGTTACCACCCTATCGCACGGCTTATTTTCTAAGCCATGGTGGGCACGGTAAGGCCGTTGACAGTTGGAGGCAGTGGTTTGGTGACGGTTATTGCCCTACCGCGGTCGGTGCTCGAAGTGACCACAATGGCCGCCTATGGTGTGGCCTAGCGGTTACCGCCATACCGTGGGCAATGAGAATGCTCACTGTGGTAACCGCAGTGAGACCACTGGCAGTCTGCCAGAGCAGTTACCGCTCTACCACAGTGAGACCTGGTGGTCTCCGCGATAGCATCATGATCATTGACAGTCTACCAGGCGGTTACCACCATACCGCGAGGCAAAGACAATAGGGCTACGATAGCGCGGTGGGAAGGAGTGTCTGGGCTCGGTGAAGTCGTCGGTGAGCTCGGATGAGATCACCACTATACCGTGAGGTAGATCGACTGAGGCAGCGGTAGTGTAGTAGATGGTGGGGTGAGCTCGGTTGAGCTCACCGCCATACTGAGGTAAGTAATGTTGAGCTCAGTGGTAACGCAGTAAGAGCTCAGATGAGCTCGAAGCTCGATTGACTGAGATGGACCGATTCTATCAAAGCGATCAGAGAATGTGAAGGCTACATGTGGTAGGTTGGCAGCGTCCGATTGATTGAAGACCAAAGTGGTAATGATTGTTATTGCAGGCCGTGGAAATTGAACCTGATTAAGGTGATGGATTTATTGCCTGGGTGGCTCGATGCAATCTGTGCAGATTGGATGCGTCCCTGGTTGTTCGATGCATGAACCTGAGGGTCAACAATTGGTTGGATCATTGAACCTGATGTATGGCTCAGTCAGAGATATACATTAATATATGTAAACCAAAAGGTGACGGTTGAGAGGTAGAGTCGTGGATAGAGAGAGGTGTGAAGTGTGTTTGAGTAGTATGCTAAGGCATTAAAACTGCGAACACTCTGTCTCTTGGATCAAAATGATGTGAACCTATGAGGCTTGAGGCTGGGCTAGCCGAGAGGCTAGCTGAGACAGTCTTTTCTAAGGAGCTAAAGGGAATCTACACTGTGTGTTGTGAAGGTGCTGGAACAGTGTGAAGGTTTTGGTTTTGTGTTGCCTGCTATTCTCCAAATGAACAAGATGTGACTCCTGTATAGGCTATGAGCCTGAGATTGTATTGTAACTATTTTCTGTTGCTGAATAATACAATGGCTCGATCCTTTGGAGTGTGGGGTTTTTTACCCGAAAGGGTTTTCCCCACGTATATCTGTGTGTCATCATATTTGTCTTTCATGGTTATCTATTTATGTTGAAACTATTAATTATTGTGCATTTACTTTCCTTAGTAGGATCAATGGGGGATACTCTATGCCTACTTCCGCTTTATGGTACAATTGTTTGTGTCTTTGATGTTATTTTGAATTGAAATCACTAAGGCACTGCTATCTTAGATGCCTATCTTGATGACAGACCGGACTCCTTATCCCCAACACAATTATGCTATGATGAATGCTCTCACAAAAGAGTTAAGGTTGAAATGAATGAATGAACCTTGTATTTATACTTGTCTATGTTTAGTATCCCGAAATCATATCACACCAAGCCAACATATGAATTCAATGAATAATGGAGGTTAAATCTTGCCAAGATTTGAAATTAAATCCCAAAAATGACTCAAGGAGGACTAAGACGCCCTAGGTGGCATCTTAGTCCCAAGTGTTGAAACTTGGGGCACAAAAATTAAAAAAGGGGCCCAAACAAGATGCCTCAAAATTAGGGTCCCAGGACCTCAGGGAGATAAAGACACCCTTAGTGCAATTTTAGTCCTGACCAGAAATCAAGGACATGCCAATTAGAGTCATTAGGAGATCACATATGCATTGGAGAATTTCAGGATTAACCAGAAAAATATGTCATTCATAGGGCTTGTGGACATAAAATAGGGCCACTTAAGACATAAAGAAGGATAAATAAAGCAAGGCGGACCGAAAAAAGTGTGAAAATGCAAGGGTATTCATTTTACTACACTACAAAAATGAACTTCTATTCTTTTAGAAAAAATATTCCAAGATTATTATAGAGTTTCTTCACATTATTTTCTCTCCAAAATGCCAACCTTTACAAATGAAAATGATTTTATATTAAATAAAACCCTTTTCAAAAAATTACACCAACTATTACATTTAAAAAAATTAAAACATCACATCACTCAGAATCTTCTAATTTTGTGTAGATTTTAAATTTAAAATTTACCGTCTTTTATTCTTCTCTTATGCGCATTTTAAAATCTGCAACCAAAAATGTGTAAAGTAGCAAAACTTCCAAGAGCCATAATTTTTCATCTAGGTACTTGAATGACCTCCTCTCTTTTTTAAAATAAAGATCTTGGAGAGTCCTACAACACCAAAATTTGCCAAGTAGATTTCACCAGCTTTGGGGGCCAAATTCCATCATTTAAACCTTCAAAATGATGTTTTTTTTTTAAATAAAAATTTCAAAAGTTAATATCGTGTTGTCTAGGTGTGATATTTTGGTTGAAACTAACTCTCAAGGTTAGCTTATCCATTCCTATATATTTTGATAAATTTTTAGGTCCATGCCCGTTTAAACATAAAATTACTAAAAATAACAATTCTACTATTTTTAACTATTTTTAAAAAAATGACTTCTATTATTTAAGAGATTTTTAAGCACATATAAAACTTTACAAACTCGAGATTTATGATATAGATCAACTCAATACATAGACAACATTTTTGGTCTTGCCCTAGTTTAGGCATATTATGACACCAAAGGGGACAAATTGAGATGACAATTCCACAAATTGGATTGAAGTTTTAACCATAAGCATATTGGACATAGACTCAAACATCCCTCAGCGTCACTTTTAAGTCACCAAACATCCAAACTTATTGAGATTCAAGAAGAGGAAATTAAATGTATTTACCATGTAGAAGAACCCCATTAAAAAGTAAGAGAAGATGTATTTTTTCCAATGGACCAATTTCCACCTCTATCTCCACCTCAGTAGTTATCTCTTGTGTACAAAATACCAAATTTATAAAGGATGCAAAGGCAAGTGCAATTTTAGATATGTCTAACTCCATGCCAAATACTTTCATCAAGTCTTAAGAAGATATGAACTTTCCTCTTATGTGTACTATCATTCAAAATTTAGAACTAGGAGCCATATAGTAGGCTCTTGAGTTACAAATTTTAAAAGATAACATAGATCTAGAGTATTAGGCATTGATGAGGAATAATACTTAAGATTTTGTTGATATTCAATAATAGAATAAGGTTATTGGATCCAAATGGATCTGTAAAATCAAATACAAAGAAGACTATCATAGACAAGTACAAGGCTTGAGTTGTTTCCAAGAGTTGTGCATAGAAAGAATGAATTGACTATGAAGAAACCTTTTCCCCAATTAAAAAAATCAATAATGTGAGAATAGTTTTAGCAATGGCAATGTAATTCAAATAGAAAGTTCATCAAATGGATTAAAAGTGTCTTTCTCAAACTAGATCTAGAAAAAGAATTTTTGTGACTCAATTTGAGGGGTATGTTGCACCTCCATAACAATGAAAAATGTGTACACTTATAAAATCCCTCTATAGTTTGAAACAAGCTCCCAAAGCCTAGTACTTCAAGATGAGAATCTCCTCAATCATGGATTTACTAGGAATCCTTGTGATCCCAATCTCTACCTCAAAAAAACAAGGGAGGAGATTATGATTTTGATAGTAGATGTTGACAATATAATCATCAATATGATTTCTCAATGAACAATTAAAATAATTAAAAATGATCTCTACCAATCATTCAACATAAAAAATATTGGGAATATGTTAAAAAGATGTCTGCGATGGTTTTGACAAGTGAGAGCCAATGACTATTTTCCCCTATTAATGGCAATGGTGTGTGTGCCTTGGGTGTAGATCTGGTGTCGTGGACTGTTGGTTTGGTCTGCAGGGGCCCTCCCATTGGGGGCTCTCTTTTCGGCGTGCTTCCTAATGGGGTCCTAGTGGCCTACGCAAGTGGGAAGGATCTTGGACATTTAGGGAATAAGGCTGCAAATACCATGTCTCATGAGGTCATGACCTCTCTAGCTATGATGGGGTCTATGTGTATTGTGGTCTGCGAGCTCCTGGCTAGGAGTGATGGTGGGGGTTCTTTTCTAGTTGAAGCTGCTTTTGCAAGCTATGTTCCTAGTGTTGCATCACGAATGGATGTCCCACCTCTTATTGTTGGGGGTTCTTCAGGCCGGGTAAATTCCTTCTCTGAGGCTGCTAAGGTGGGTGCTCAGCCTCTTGCTTCGGCTCGTCAACCTCTACCCTATGCCCAAGACTCCCCTATTGTGGTTTGTGGTTTAGAGGTCATTGAATATGAGGAATATTATTTGAAGAAGGTTGTGGTTTATAGGTTTAATGGTCTATGGCCCTCCCTGATCTCCATGAATAGGTGTTGGTCTCTTGGAAGCCATTGGTCACTTGGGAGATTGAGCTCTACCCTAACACTGGGGGTTTCTTTATTGCTACCTTTGCCTCCCCCACGAAGTGAAACAGTGTGTTGGACAGGGAGTGGATGTGGAGTATTCATTCTCTATCCATCAGGCCTTGGTCCCATTCTTTCAACCCCCTTATGGAGTCATTGAACACCGGACATGTTTGGGTCTGACTGTCAAATCTTCCTCTCCAGTTTTGGGAGGAATCATGTTATGAAGCTATTGGCAACACCATTGGATGCTTCTTAATGCTGGACTCTATGACTAGGGAGCTTGGGCATACTACGGTAGCTCGATTGTTAGTTGATTTGGACATCTCCAAACCTCTCCATGGTGATGTATTCTTGTTGGTGGAGGACGGACCTTGGAAGCAGCTCTTGGACTATGAGGGCCTCCCCTTTCGGTGTAGGAGATGATTTTCAATGGGTCATTTGGCCTTTGCTTTCCCTCATGCCCATCGCAAGGGCGTTGCGACTTGGTGGAGGGATTCTCTCTTGGACCACCTCATGGTGGGTTCTCCTCCTTTGAGAGTTTCTTTTGTGAAGGTTGACCCTATTGTGCCTTCTCAAGAGCATTTTTATGCTCCTCTTCCGGATCTCCCTACTGTGGAGCCATAGTTGGCTCATTCTATTGACACTGTTATGACTATGCCTACCTAAAATTTGTTAAATGCCTTTGTTGGTCCTTTGACAATTCTTGTCTCCTCCCTTGTTTTGTTGTCTCCCTTGCTGAGTGGTGGCTCTTTTCCCTTGGTGGCTTATGCGGATCCACTTCTCTCACCTTGCTCAGTGGACTTGGATACTAAGTCTTCTTGGTCTTTGGTGTTGAGGAAGAAGAAGGGACTCCCTCGATCTATTGCTTCTTTGCGACCTAGGGTTAAGGGTCTCAGTTTAGTCCCCTCAAATTCTGGAATTTTGTCCTAATCTGTGGTTTGACAGTTGTCTGTCAGTTGTTTATGTATTTGGTTTGTCCTCTCCTAGTTCATTCCCAATTTGAACTATCTCTTTTTGGCCCTTTGGGCTCTCTTTATAAAGGGTACAGCACCCTGTAAATGTTGCTTACTTTATCAAAAACAATATTGGGAATCTACAATATTTTTCTTGGTTTGGTAGTGTGGCAAAACAAAAATTATTTTTTTGTATCTTAGATAAAAATATGCCAAGACATTGTTTGAGAAATTTAGGATGGAAGATTGGAAGCCCAATCAATCCCAATATAGAAACAGGTACATAACTTTCTAAACGTGATCCATCACCTCAAGTGAATGCAAATCTTTATTACCAACCAATTGGAAGTATCGTTTACCTAGCCTACACTAGGTCAAATATTAATTATGTTGTCAATTATCTTTCAAGTGTATGTAAGAACCTAAAGTTTCATAGTGAAAATAAGAAAAGTGAGTTTTGAGATTCATCAATGGTACAATGGAGTATGACTTGGAATGTAGCTAAAAAGAATATTTTTCTTTTCAAGGATATATAGATGCGAACTATACAAGATTTTTGGATGATAGGAATTTTACTTTAGGCTTTGTTTTATTTTGGAGATTTGGTCCAATATCGTGGGGAAGTAAAAATAAAACCACTATTTCTCACTCTTTCACATAAGAAAAATTTTATGTTATAAGTGAAGCTATCTATGAAGCAATACAAAATGTTGCATCTTGACTTTAATGGATATTCCTGAGAGCCATCATACAATTTTGTGTTTCAACAATGAGGGAATGTTGAAGCTTGTTCATAATCCAATTTTCATAAGCACACTAAATACATTGAGGTTACATGACACTACATTTACAAGCATGTGCAACAACAAGATATTCAACTCCAATATTTATCTTAATAGAAATATGCTAAAATATTTACTAAATCACTTGCAATAGTGAAATTTGAAGCTTTTTGAATTTCCTTGATATGTACTCTTGAGAAAATGATATATTAAGAGGTGAATTATTAGAATATAATATTACATCTAAATATTTACACAGTATTAAACAATACTAATATTTCATTGTTATTATTTAATATTGAATAGTGGTTGGTTGCTTTAGTATTTGGTTAATTGCATGTTTACTAACTATTTTTGTATACACCTAAAAATGGTCTGGAGCATCCGATTAATTAAATACAAATTATTTGATTAATTATCCTAATTTCCTCTACTATCGAATAAATAGAAATATTTATTTATATAGTTCACATTTAAATTCATCTTAATTAAATAAACAAAATTAAATACTTTGTTCGATTTAATTATCAAATCCCTATTTTATTCTATCACATCGATCTTAATTTAATTAAATAAAGATCAAAACACTTTATTGATTAATTGACATATTCTTATGTTTAATTTAATAAACAACTATCCTATAGTTCGTTTTATTAAATTATTTATCCCTCTTTTTCTAATTCAAATAAATCAAAATATTTGAATTAAAGCACAAGGAATATTCCATCTATATTCTCTCAAAAATGAATTAGATATCCTATGTCTAATCTATGTCTAAAATATGTCACAATTAATGCTTTGAAACTTCACGGGAAGTTTTGGAGACAAATTCCAAAATCTTCTCTCAATCCTCCTCCATCAATCTTTTCTCTTCTCTTGCCTGGTGTTTTCATGGGTAGAGACAATCACCATTTTTCTCTCAATCTCCTCCATCTTTCACCATTCAATCCTCTAGATTGAATCCAAGCCTCTCAATGTCTTCCTTGTGCATTTCTACAGCCAGGAATTCTATAAATACAGCCTCATTGAACCAAGAAAAGGATCTAGATAATCTAACTTTTGCACTCTTACTCTGCAAGAATTCAAGCACTCAAGCATCAAGCATTAAGCATTCAATATCCAGCAATCAAGCTTCAATATCATGGCTGCCTCCTATAGCTGCAATTATCTATTTCATGTCAATTCATGCTAGTTTAATTCATTTATCATCTATTATTTCCATATTTAGCTCCATATCATTGTTTTAGCATCCATCTCATTCTTTCAATTGTCATTTTAACAATCATAGTGCACTCACAATCTGAGATCCATTTTGATTTAATAAATCTTGGGAGATAGAGAACAATATGACGCGTTCAATTGATTATTGCTTTGAATTGATTCAATTTGATTTGTCTTTGATATAATGTCGTATCAAAAAGTGTTTTGTGCTTTACACCTAATCCCACACGCTTAATATTTGGCGCCCACCATGGGGCATTAACCCCAATTTTATAATTTTTCTAGAAAGTGTCACGCAAGTTCATGGCGTGTTTTATTTTAGTGCTTTCGTCAAATACTATAGCGCTTCCGTGGAAAACTACAGTGCTTCTGTGCTCTGTTTCGACGCTTTCGTGTTACTATAGCGCTTCCATCAAAAATTTCAGCGCTTTCAACTTTAGCACTTCTGTCAACTATTTCAGCGCATCGGTGATTTAGCACTTCCATGGCAAACTTCGGTGCTTCAGTGTCTTGTTTTGGCGCTTTCGTGTTTTAGCGCATCAGGTAACTGTTTTAGCACTTCAGTGCAATATTATGGTGTTTCTGTAAGAACAGTTTGGATCCGACGCAGCCGCGGCCAAATTTTATTTTTTTCACAGTTGGGTTAAAATTTATCAATCCTAGGATAGTTACTTCAGGTTTTCTAAAATTTATCAATCCTAGGATAGTCACTTCAGGTTTTCTAAAATATATCAATCCTAGGGTAGCCACTTTTTGTTGTCTTAAAAACAAATTTATCAATCCTAGGATAGTCGCCACATTTTTATAGTACAAGTTAAAAAGAACAACATGATTTCTATGAAGCAACACCTTCACATAGATTAGAAAATTTCTTTTTGAGCTTAAAACAGAACAAACTTATATGTTGTGCTTGTGGTGATTAGGCTTATGCTCTCCCCTTAATTGGGTGACCAAAGTGCCAGATTCACTTTTATTTCATGTCATTTATGCTTTGTTAAATCCTCTAGCAGGCCTGTCGTAGTGGGAAAAAGTACTCATCCTATGGGAACGACCTAAGTGGGAACACCTAAAGCCAAGGATTCCAACCCACTATAATAAAAATGCAAGTTGTTGATGAAAGTCCAACTTGACGGTAGTGAGCAAGATAACCATCCCCAAAATCTTTCTAAAGATTGGGAGGTCTCCTGAGGGAGTTTATCTATTTGCCGCACCGCACGAAAGCCCTATCTATGAACCATAGAGTAGTTTCTCACCGAGTCAGTATCCATACATTGTCATACTCGCAGTGCAAGGGGAGGGAAGAATCTGCCCCCAAGACACTCACCATATAATTGCCACGGACCGTTTTCTCAAAGGATGAGAAATCCAACTCTGAGTACGTGCCTGGAAACGACAAAAACACAGGCACCCTCTAGGGGGTGACAAGGCTGTGTGCGTCAACGCAATTAAAGATGTGGGTTGTGAGTATAATGATGACCTACTTGTCCTTAAGTGTGAGTCTGTTTGATTTGTGTACAATTATCAAAACAACCCATCAAAATCAATAAGAATCATTCGTGATTCTTGAACATACACGATCTATTCAATTAAAACAATTATTCACAATTGCTTGTTGTGTTTTCACAAATTCATTAAAATCATATTTAAGATCATCCTGAAAACAATAAAGTCAAGTTAGATCAAAAAACCACATGCTTTGAAAGTGGAAGTCCACCACGTTTCTCAAGAGGAAAATCAAAATCACAAAGCCCAAGAAACCTTTCAGTTATCGAGATAAATTGAGAAGACAATGTTTTCTATATCAAAATCGGAAACTCTTTTTACAACATAGGACATTCATCCACAGATATCACAATTTTGCTAGGGGTCACACCTTAGATTACGCAGTAGAACCACTCTATTCCCGAGCCTTCTTCCAAAGAAGATCTCTCACTCAGTATCACAACCATAGTTAGCACATACATCCTTCTTATCTTCCACAATCCCTGATATAGCATGCCACAAGGCCAGATCAGATTTTATAGTAGAGAGTCTTAAAATCCTATTTTTAGCGTTCTGGAATCCTGTTTCAGCGCTTCTGGTCACTGTTTTAGCACTTCTATGAAATAGCGCTTTTGGGCACTATTTTAGCGCTTATAGTCTATATTTTAGCACTTTCATCATCTTTTTCAGCACTTTCATGCACTATTTCAGCGCTTTTGTCAAGATAGTGCTTCCATCAATTTTTGCAGCGCTTTCATGCACTGTTTCAGCACTTCTGTCAAGATAGCACTTCCATCAATTCTTGAAACGCTTTCGTACACTGTTTTAGTGCTTCTATCAAGATAACGCTTCTGTCACCTATTTCAGCGCTTCAGAACTCTGTTCTAACGCTTCTGTGAAATAGCGCTTATGTCCTCTGTTTTAGCGCTTTTAAAAAAAGAGAGTTCAAAATTTTTACCAATCAATCGGTCTGTCATTTCATCAACATTCTTCATCAGAACCAAGTTTCTTTTTATCAAAATCACTGTCTAGAGACTGAAAACAGATAGATTTATACAAATTTCCAATCTTATCAACTAAAACAAGATCTTGCAAATCACAAGTGTCAAAATCAAATACACAATCGATTACTACACTGAAGTTTCATCATCAGGATACTATCATCCTTTGTCACGAAACCAGGTATAGTAATCAAATTTTTACCATAGTCTCATCAATAAGATCAGTCATCTTATTCGAATTTGTTAAAAAATCAATTGAAATTTTCAACATAGAAGATCAACATTTCAGAAGAAAGGGTAAGAATTTGTATGCCAATCTTCACTAGGTCCCAAAAACAGAGACTCTTAGAGCAAGAAATTTTAAAATCCCAAGCAATGGCAGAGGAAAATCCTTGGAACAATCTGAAATGAAACGATAAGAACGAAATAACTCCAGAGGATATCCAAGCAGCTCAACAAGATCCCAAGTTCCATATATTTATGGAAGAGATTTTAGAACAAGATATGGAGAAATATCTTTTGATGTTGGCTAAATCAGGTGCCGAAATTCCCAAGGACTTCGACGTGAATCGTCTGAAGGAAGCACCTAGAACAAGTGAGACTGAAATTTTGCAACCTACACAAAAAATAGATCCAGTTGTTGCTTTAACATCTCAAATGCAACTGTTACAACAACAGACACAGGATATGATGAAAGGAAGTACCAAAAGATATGCGATACAGGACATTTGTCCTTATCCTTTTGATGCAACCATCGGTCTAATACCTTTCCCTAGACACTATGAGATCCCAAAGTATGACAAGTACAATGGAAGAACAGATCCGATAGATCATATCAGGGAATTCAAGACAATGAGTCTCGAGTTTTCCCAAGAGAAAACTTACTTAATGAGATTATTCCCAAGGAGCTTGGGAGGATCATGTATGGAGTGGTTTTCAAAACTACAACCAGGTATCAAAACTTTTGAGGAATTAGTCAACAGGTTCATTTCCCAGTACTCCTTTAACATCCAACACGATGTTACAATAAAGGATCTTTATAACCTAAAGAAAAACAAAGGGGAACGTTCTTGTCTTTTCTACAAAGATGGAGATGATTGTTTACTAGATATCCTTGATCCATTCCTGAGGAAGAAAAGATGGAGTTATTCATTGAAAATTTGACGGAGGAAATGAGTTATAGACTCGAATTACAATGTCCTCCCACATTCAAAAAAGTCATAAAAAACGGTCTGAAAATTGAGGAAGCATTAGTCAAAAGAGGATTTATCAAAAATTTCAATGATAAAACGAACAACACAAATAACTCCTCCAATCAATACTCAAGCAGTGATAAGCCAAAATTTTGGCAAAAGAATCGAACCACAACTACTAATGAAACATTAAATGATTCCAAAATGTCAAACCGGTCTTTAACTTGACAACATCTACATCAAAGAATCAAAACAATGATCAAATTGTCAAGTCAAATGTCATACAAAACAACGAGATCGTAAAGACACAATCATATCAGAAACCATCAAATCAGTGAAGGTTCACACCTTTAGGCCAAACAATAGAATCAGCAATGAAAGAACTAGTCGATAGTGACCTTATCACTGCACGGGAGGCCCGATTCTGGGATCCAAAGGTCAAACCACCATGGTGGAATGACGCGGATTATTGCAAATTCCATAATAACAAGGGTCACAAAACCAACGATTGTATGGAGTTGAAACACGCAATACAAGATTTGATCGACAACAATAAAGCATATGTGGAAACACCCCAAAACAACAACGATCATTCGGCTTTCAAAGACCCTTTTCCCAACTATGACAAAGGAGCATCATCATCCTCAAACTAAAAAGGTAAGAACATCAATCATATCTATGACAAAACAATCCTTTGTTTATCTAAAGTAGAGAGTGATCATACAGTTGGTCACAACATTGACGAACCCAACATCAACAACACTACTCCGTTGGACTTGCTCCCGAACATATCAAACTCTGATAATCAAATCAATGTCTTAAAAATCACAGACCGTCAAGAACATCAACCAATAAATGTAATGACTAGGGGGAAAGCCAAGGTCATGTTAAAGGGAATTGGATCTACACATGCAGTTCCATCTCCATCTCACTATAATATCGTCGATCAACTGCAAAACATTCCTACTCAGATATTGATACTAGAACTCCTTAAAATATCACCATCACATAAGGAGGTTCTCAAACAAGCTTTAGTTTCTGCTACGGTACCAAAGAATCTAGATGTTTGTCAGTTTCAAGCTATGGTGGGACATTTGACTACCCCACATTGTCTATCATTCTCCGAACAGGATGATATCTCGGTAAACCATCCCCATAATACTGCACTCCATATTGAGGTCTTAATCCACAACCATCGTGTCAAGAGAGTCTTAATAGATGGGGGAGCTGGTCTAAACATTTTCACTCTCAAGTTAATCCATGCACTAGGATATTCAGATGATGTTATTGATTCTCGAAGAAAGATGACTATCAGAGCATATGATGAGGAAGAAAGATCATCTGAAGGCTTGATTGTGCTCCCCATTCAAGTGGGGCCAATGATGAAACATATAGCATGTCAAGTGTTGGAAAAGGAATTAACATACAACATTCTCTTAGGGCGACCATGGATCCATGAAATGCAGGTTGTACCTTCAACATATCATCAATGTTTGAAGTTCCCAATAAATGGACGAGACGTGACTATATCTGTTGATTACAATCATCCTCAACATTGTGACACCCTTAGGATCTCTCAAGATACCTTTATACCACACAACATGGAAGCATCGTCATCCAAAGAAGAAGAACGTCCAAGTATCACTACTAAGTGGGTAGAAAAGAAAGGTAAAGAAAAAGAGACAAGTCCTATTGAAATTCAATCAATAGATAATTCGGATCAACAAACTTCTTTATCACATAAATTCCAAGAGCAATTCCAACTAAAGGACAAAGGAATGGGAACATATTCTATGGAACAATGGCTTAACCTATCACAGTTAATGCCATCTCCTAGAACATATGGTCAACCATCTATGATCAAATCTCAAACATTATTACCAGTCACAGCTCTTGATGAAAGGTTTGTCAAAAAGGGTACAATAGAGGATGAAACAAACAACAAAGCAATCCTGGATTGTCTATACAAAGATGAGGAACCCTCTACATCAAAAATCAGTAGCAAAAATGTCACCATCAACACCGATAAATATGGAAAAGGAAAAGCTATTTTAGAAAAAATGGGGTATGAAGGACAAGGACCCATTGGATTAAGAAAGGAAGGAATCACAGAGCCTATTATACCCCTCACTCTCCACACAAAAGAGAAGCTGGGACTAGGATACTCTGAAGAAGAAAAGTAGGAGCTAACAAAGACGGTTGTAGAAAATATCCTTCAGTTTAGAGATGGCTCTGAAATAGACTCAAATGAATATGAGTGGGTGTTGTATTCCGATCTTTTTTTCATTGATATTCAATTCGATGTAATTCAACAATATGCACCTACGTGTGAGGAGGTCCAAGGTTAGGGTCTAGAACACTCATTGCAGGGTCACTAGATATCGATGATTCGAATGGGGACGAGCAGACTTCGAGTGGACTAGACGATCTTGAAGAAAGTACCATCATGGATCTCAATATTCCAATAAATGACTATGATGAAATGGCTGTCCAAACCCTTACATCCATCACCTTGAATGAATATGATAACCTCATTCCATTAATCCATCTTGAACTCATTGACTGGGAACCTATCGAACCTTTGAATATACCAATATTTACAAACGATGATGCCATCGTAAACTTCCTATGTCATACTGAACCTGGTACAAATTTTATCTGTAATACTCATAACATCACAACTCGGTAGGAGGGTGTCAAATATTCCAATTGCAAAAATAACAACAAGGAAAATAGATCTAATGGTGAAAACCATTCTATGGCAACATTACATCTGTAAAAAGTAAACATAAAGAACGCATCTAATAGTGAAAACCTTTCTGAGGCACTGAAGGATGGAAGATTTAACACTCTCCCGGAACACTATCATGAGCGATCATTAGTCCTAGTGGAACCAACACAGCCTGTGAATATTGGCACTGAAGATAAGGCAAAAATCCTACATCTAGCGGAATCCATGACAGAACAAGAAAGACCAGAATTCATCAAATTCTTTAAAGAAAGAAGCATCAACTTCGCTTGGTCATATTTTGATATGCCGGGCTTAGACTCAAATCTGCTTATGTATCACCTATCTTTGCTCGCAGGAATCAAGCCTGTCAAGCAAAAATTGAGAAAAATGCATCCCCACATTGCATTGATGGTAAAGACAGAACTAAAGAAATTGTTGGATGCTGGATTCATACGGTCTATAGACTATGCCGAATGGATATCAAACCTTGTACCTATTTCAAAGTTGGACAATAGTATCAGAATATGTACAGATTTCAGGGACCTAAATAAAGCATGCCCGAAGGATGATTTTCCACTACCAAATATAGACATCATCGTGGACTTGATGGCAGGGCATGCCATGTTGTCCATCATGGAAGGTTTCTCTGGGTACAATCAAATAAAAATAGCTCAGAAGATCAGGAAAAGATGGCTTTTACATGTCCATGGGGAACTTTCTATTGGAACGTCATGCCATTTGGTCTAAAGAATGCAGGAGCCACTTATCAAAGGGCAATGATGACAATCTTCCATGATATGATGCACACCTTCATGGAAGATTATGTGGATGACATCTTGGAAAAATCTAGTACAAGGGAAGGACATCTGCATATCCTAGACAAAATCTTCACACGGATGGAGAAATTCAATGTCAGATTAAACCCCAAGAAGTGTGTCTTTGGGGTCACATTAGCAAAACTATTAGGGTACATTGTCTCGGAAAAAGGAATTGAAGTGGATCCAGCGAAAGTCAAAGAAATTATGGAGATGCCACCTCCTAAGAATATAAGTCAGCTCAGATCACTACAGGGAAGGCTCCAATTGATCAAAAGATTCATCTCCTAGCTAGCGGATAAAAGTCATCCTTTTAATCATCTATTGCATAAGAATATAGTTTTCAAGTGGGATGAGGGGTGTGAAACAACATTCAATCAAATCAAGTAGTATCTAATGTCACCACCCATTCTCATGCCACCAACAGAAGGTAGACCTCTCATATTGTACATTGCTACGACAGATATATCTTTGGGGGCACTATTAGCACAAGAGGATTATGAAGGAAAAGAACATGCTATCTACTATATCAGCCGGACATTGAATGGATATGAAATCAATTACACTTTCATAGAGAAATCTTGCTTGACGGTGGTATTCACTACTCAACAGCTGAGACACTACATGTTGACTCATACAATCAAGTTAATAACAAAAATTAATCCTTTAAAGTATCTACTAAGTAAAGCTGCCCTAACAGGTAGACTGGCAAAGTGGGTCATGCTATTAAGTGAGTTCGACATTCAGTATGTAGAGAGAAAAGAAATCAAGGTTCAGGCAATCGTTGAACAATTAGCAAAGGCTCCTTTACCAGATGATCGACCAATGACCATGGAGTTTCCAGATGCAGACATTCTGACAGTGATGCCCCAACAATGGGTATTATATTTTGATGGATCATATACACAACGAGGATCAGGAGCAGGAATCTTGTTCATTTCTCCATAAGGACACACCATTCCAAAATCATATAGATTAATGTTCCAGTGTACAAATAATGTGGCAAAATATGAAGCATTAATCATTGGGGTCAAAATAGCAATTCAGTGGAAGATAATAGACTTACAGGTATATGGGGATTCTCAACTAGTTATTTATCAAGTAAATAACGAATATCAAACAAAAGATGAAAATTTCATGCCCTACAAGCAACAAATAGATAATCTGAAATAGTCCTTTGTCAGTATCAAGTTTGATCAAATTCCAAGAGCTGAGAATAAAGTTGTGGATGCTATGGCTACAATTGCTTCATTACTACAATTGCCTGAGAAGCATGTTTGTTATGCGTTTATGGTAGAACAAGTATCATGTCCTTCCCATAATAATCCAAAATCCACTACCATCTTCCATATCGAAACCACAGAAACCTCCATCTATGAAACGATCTATGCTTACCTGAAAAATGATGTCCTTCCTCTTGATCTATCCAGGAACCAAAAATGAAACTTCATCCGCCAATCCACACGACATACTTTAATTTCCGACATACTTTATCGTCGAGGTCTTGATGGTACTTTACTTCGATGTCTAGAACACAACGAGTCTGAAATGGCCCTACGAGAGGTTCACGAGGGTATTTGTGGCACTCACTCGAGTGGGATAACTTTAGTTAAGAAACTCCTCCATTTGGGATATTATTGGCCATGCATGGAGAAAGAATCCTATCAGTTTATTAAGAAATGCCAAAAGTGTTAGATTCACAGCAATCTAATTCATGCACCATTACAAGAACTGCATCCCTTCACATCAACATGGCCTTTTTGTCAATGGGGCCTAGATCTAGTACGAAAAATAAATCCATCTTCATCTAATGGACACAAGTTCATTATAACAGCTACAGAATATTTCAAAAAAAGGATTGAAGTAGTACCTCTTACTACCGTCATTGGGAAGCAGATCTCCTCTTTCATTTTGAACTACATAATATGTCGGTATGGGATCCCTCAATCCATTATCACTGATAATGGTCGACCTTTCAAGAATCAAGATGTCCAAGAGCTATGTGATAAATTTCATATCCAACATCGGTTTTCAACACCGTACTATCCTCAAGGAAATGGCCAAGCAGAGGCCTCAAACAAAAAAATACTCAAAATTCTCAAAAATACGGTTAACGATGTTGGATGTGATTGGCATGTTCAACTCAATCCTGCACTATGGGCCTACAGAACAAGTATCAGAACACCAACAAGAGCTACACCATATGCCTTGGTATATGGGTCAAAATCTATATTGCCCATTGAAGTTGAAATTTCATCCCTACGTGTATCACTCAGAGGTATCATTTCAGATGAAGACTATAGGGTCTCTAGACTGCAGGAACTAGAGTTGTTGGATGAGCGTCGTCAACAAGTTGTTAATCATCTAACGGCTTATCAACAGAGGATGTCAAGAAGTTACAACCACAAGGTAAAACCAAGGGTCTTTCAGGTTGGTGACATGGTACTAAAACAAAACCCTAGGAATCAGCAAGACAGAGAGAAGAAAGGGAAATTTGAGCCTAACTGGCTTGGTCCTTTTGTCGTCATATCAATGTATGGATCAAGAGCATATCAGCTATCAATGTCAGAAGGGGGTTTTTTTGATGAACCTATCAACAGTATTCATCTCCAAAAATTCTATGCTTGAATCTCCTACTGCACAAGTCAAACTTCTAAAAATTGTTTCCTTGATGAAAACCTGGCAAACAAGCATCTTGGGAACACAAAATACAAAAAAAATAGAAAATACAAAAAGAAAAAAGAGAAAAATACAAAATACAAAAACACGAAGAGTGTAATCAAAATCATATGGTGAAAACCTGGAAACAGGCGTCGTATGTGATTCTAAGATCATCTTTCCCATCTATTTTGATACATATCAGGATCCTTAGTCTGGCAGTCAGTACTGTTTCATATCATGTCAGTCGTCTTGCCATCTTTGCATCCATATCAAAATCATTTTCAAATAGTCAAGTATCACTCCAAAGCTTGGGGGCAACATCTGGATATCACTAAGGGAAAATAATAGTATTGCAGAAAATGAAAACAAAGATCAATGCACAAAATCAATCAACGTCAGAAAGGCATCAACCATCCGTTTCGTATCAAAAATCCAAAAACATGTCAAAAAGTTAAGTCTGAAAAAGCAACACCCAAAAACATAAGTCTGTGTCAGTCAAACTACGTGGTCTCTGTGTGTGTAACATAGGCAAGGCTAATCTTTGATCAGCCCCCGAGACCCCTAAGATAGGTTACTAGGTTAAGTCTTTGGTCAAAATCTCGAAAATCCAAAAACATCACAAAATCAGAATGGATGATCCAAAATTTGAATAATGAATGAAACACTCTAA
This sequence comes from Sequoiadendron giganteum, assembly GCA_007115665.2. Classification (NCBI taxonomy): domain Eukaryota; kingdom Viridiplantae; phylum Streptophyta; class Pinopsida; order Cupressales; family Cupressaceae; genus Sequoiadendron; species Sequoiadendron giganteum. The sequence goes on along the minus strand of CM021103.1, from coordinate 275,453,912 downwards.
GTAAACAATGGATAAATTGTACTTTTGATTATCATTTATTTGGAGTAACTCAATGATGTATTGAACTAGAGAAACAAGGAAGAAGAATGATGATTTTATTTGTCTGTTGTATGTATGTTAATCATATAAATGTATGAATTGTCGGGGGATGTGCTATGCAAATGTATCACCGATGACATTCAAAATTCACACATTGAAATGATTAACCATTGCCTATTTACGCAATAAATGCTCAGGTCATCTCGGTTAAATCATACCTAGATGCTTGTGTTCGCTTGCAATATCAAAAATCATGAAAGAGGTACTCAAGTCGTCATTGGTCTAACACATACCATTGACGCTTGTATTCACTTTCAACATCCAATAAAGCTCTATGATGACAAAAAAGCACAAAGTACTATTAAAATGACAATTGTTTTGCATTTAGTTGCATGTTAAAATTAGATTGCATTCATCATATTCATTATTTGCAGAGTATTTGTTGCATAAAGGATTCCAATCAATGATTATCATATCTACACATAAGACTGAGTATACTTGACATAATTCCAAAAATCATCAAAAACATGTAGGAGTCATTATCACATCATTTAGTATCATCATTTCATCATTTATACATTTTATCATACATCAAATCAATTATGAATTAAATTGTACCATAAGTACATCAAGTTCATTTTTTACCATAAAAACATTCATTACATTATCATCTATCCAACATCATATGCATACATCATTTACCATCCATACATTTAAATCATGTCATTATTATCGTTACATCCATCCATTATCATTCATCATAAGATCATCATTTATCGTCATCACATTTAAAAATAAAAAGCATTTATCCATCCATCCATACATATTGTCACATTTTGAGCATCCATATAGATCATCATTAAGAGATTCATACATCACATCATACATCCATTTATCATATATTCTACACATATATTTATCATTACATCATTACATCAAAATAAAATCATCGCATATTGCATACATCACATTAAAAAAATATACATCCATCACATAGACATCATTAACCATCATGAAACCACATCAACTACATCTCATATATATGTCATCAAGTGTCAAGTATACAATGAAGTCTGGAATAAAGATACATCATCAAAAATGAGGTACATCGTAATATACATCATAGCTCAAAGGGATAATCACAATAGCATCTACGATCTGCTATTGCCAGAATGGGCGAGCCCAACAGGACCTGTACCACCACCACCAGAGGGACCAGTACCACCACCACCCCCAGAAGGACCAGGATCTCTGGGATCTTTGCATGGAGGCTGTGTCACACCCTCACTGATTGTCCGCATATGCGTCTGCCTAGATCTCGATGCGACATAACTAACTTTGCGCTCAGCAGGCACTGCATCATGATACCTACCTCTGTAAAACTATGCCTCTCCGCCAGCCCGTAGAACCTCTCTCATATAATCTGCCACCGAGGTACCATCAGCTACTCTCTGGAGGGTCTTCACTGTCTCCTGTGCCCTCTCGGAAATCTGTCGAGCACTGTCTGTCTCAGCTGTCAAAGTGGCCACCTAGGTCTGTATGGTGGCCAATTGTCCCTACACCTGCGACAAAGCCTGAGCATGAGCCTGTACCTGGGCCTGCATCTGAGTCTGGGTATGAACAAGCAAACCCCGAGCCTGTATCAACTGCCCCTGTAGTGTCTGAACTTGTGCCTGGAGACCTGCAATCTGTCTCTGTTGATCCACTATTGGCACTGTCACTGCTCGCCTCTTGCGAGGCCTGCTGGATGATGGTGCACTACTAATGGTTGGCCCTACCCCTCGGTCTCCTCCACTGCCACCATCACTGTCATCGTTGCTACTATCATTACTGCCACTCTTCGTGCTACTGTCTACCAGAGTATCACCCTCGTTCTGTGCAGAACCCTCTGCCACATCCTCCTCTACTAGTAGCAGTGCTGGCTCATCTGGAATGGTGATGTGAAGATGTGGAACCAAGGCTAGGAATGCGGCATACTCCTTGGTGACAGGTGCCTCTGCAATGTCTCTCTGCATGTCCCAGGGTGATGGTTGCAATGCCCTGTATCCCTCTACTATAGCATCGTATGATAAATAGGGCCCCCATTCAGGAATATCCATCTGTCGTCTAGCGTAATGGGCTACCCCCAATGGTATGCATTGCACGATGCCATACTGTCTGTATACTCGGCAAAGCAAGAATCTCTCTAGAACAAAAGGTGTCCAGTCGATGAGATACATGGAATCACAAAGAAATCCCAACACTGCATCATCCTCATCCCATTGCTCACAGTCAAGATAGGGATGCCAGGTAACTGTCTCGATGTCATCAAACACCCGCCTCCGATGCTCTAACTTGCCCATCCGGGCCTGTGTAAACCAACCTCTGTATCTGAACACATAAGGTCTACCTGGTGGTCTATCTGCAACTGGAAATGGCCGAGCAATAGAAAAATGCTCCCATGCCCACACCTGTAATAGGGTCATCCCTGCTGATAAGCTATGCGCTCTGAGGTACACAACCGAGTGAAGATCATGATAGAGATGTGCCAACATGCACATCCCCCATGCATATCTGGTACCATGTACCATCATACTCTCAAGAGTCCTACCCTAGCCAACGAGGAATCCCTTTGACCTGCGATTAGGGCAAAGGAAACCTCCAATGAATCTAGCTAGCACTGCTGGTAGTGTCGCATACGAATCAGCGATCCTCCTCCATCAAACGCTCGGACCCGCAATGTCTTGATCCTGAAATACTCTACGAAGAGCATCTCTACTGTCGGTCCCATGGGAATCATATACTACGATCTCCCCCATGAATGGAATACGTAGAATCTGCCACACATCCTCGGGTGTGACCGTCATCTCACCAGTGGATAGGTGAAAGGTGTTGTGGTCATTGTGCCACCTCTCAGCCAAAACAGTCAACAAACCCCGATTAATCCTAATCTGGGGCATATCAAGTAGGCTGGTCAAACCACATCGGCCTATCACCTGAAGCTCATATGGTGTCAGATGAGGAATCAAGTCTGTAGTCCATGGAAACCTCTCTTACATCTAGAGAGTACCTAGACGCTCCTATCATCACAATGAAAAATCCACAATCAGTGAACCATGTCAAGAAACCAAATTTCATTCTACTATTAAGTCTATTCCAACAATCTAGTATGAATTTTCAATCAAAATTCATGGGCAAACATCAACAAACCTCACCTAACATGAGCTTCATCAAACAATATCTAATCTCGCCTATCATGAGATATATCAAATATTGAATCATCTCCTCGCCTATCATGAGAATCATCACAAATAGGGTTTCTTCTCGCCTATCATGAGAACTAGTCTTACTTAAATCATCAATCCAACACATCAAGAATTTGGATCATCAAGCATACCAATCCGAAGAATGGACATGATCAGAATTGACAAAATCAGGGTTCACTAAGTCAAAATCTTCAATTCTGACATGAAAGCGCTAAATCAGGCTTCCAAAGCGCTAAATCCCAAAAGTGCTACTTTATCAGTTAAAAGCACTAAATCAGGCACCCAAAGTGTTGAATCTCGAAAGCGCTATTTCAGCACTCTGATGTGCTATAACAGGCATCTGAAGCGCTAAAAGTCCCTAAGCGCTATTTTTTCGCATCTAAGCGCTACAACAGTCCGTCAAAGCGCCACTTTATCAGAAGCGCTAGAATAGACCATGAAAGCGCTAATCAACCAAATCGAAGCGCTAGAACTCTCAAAGCACTACAATCTGGCATCAAAGCGCTAAAATTCAAAACCTAAGCGCTATATCAATGAAAGCGCTACATTATCCTATGGAAGCGCTAGAGTTTATAACACAAGCGCTAAAACTCAAAGCACTAATCTACCTACTGGAAGCGCTACACCATAGTGAAAGCGCTACAGCGCGGCTTGAAAGTGCTAAAACAAACTAAAAAATGCCTAACACATAAAAAGCATTAAAAAAAAAAGTGCATGAATTACGAGGAAGTTAAGGGGTACATACCGGAGATCCATATGCGGTCGGTCGTCGGTGACGTCAAACACACTCGAAACGGTGAGTGTGGTAGGGGATAGGCATCTTGTTCCAGCTGGCTGAAATGTCTTTATCACAAAGGTTTTTAAACTCAAAAAGTGCAAATGAATTGGAAAATGACCTTTTTGCAATATATATAATTTTTGAAAAGGTATTTTTGGTGGGTTTTATTATCTTTTATTAATTTATCTAGGAAATTAATTAAAACTCATCTACGGGCTAGATTTCTTCATCATTTGTCGGGAGATAAATTATTTCATCATCAAATCATCAGAAAATCATAAATTTTTTGAAAATTTCTAAAAATCATCAAATCATTTATTTATCTCCCGAGGGGGCATATTATCATCCATCATCTTAAATCAATGTCTGGGGCATGTCTAGGGCATATGGAATTTTTTTTTTTTACTATCATCGATCCTGGCAGTAGCAGCAAAATTTTCTTCGAAGCAACGCATAAACACATCATGTCAAAGAGGGGCAAAATGTATACACCTAAAAATGGTCTGGAGTATCCGATTAATTAAATACAAATTATTTGATTAATTATCCTAATTTCCTCTACTATCGAATAAATAGAAATATTTATTTATATAGTTCACATTTAAATTCATCTTAATTAAATAAACAAAATTAAATACTTTGTTCGATTTAATTATCAAATCCCTATTTTATTCTATCACATCGATCTTAATTTAATTAAATAAAGATCAAAACACTTTATTGATTAATTGCCATATTCTTCTGTTTAATTTAATAAACAACTATCCTATAGTTCGTTTTATTAAATTATTTATCCCTCTTTTGCTAATTCAAATAAATCAAAATATTTGAATTAAAGCACAAGGAATATTCCATCTATATTCTCTCAAAAATGAATTAGATATCCTATGTCTAATCTATGTCTAAAATATGTCACAATTAATGCTTTGAAACTTCACGAGAAGTTTTGGAGACAAATTGGAGACAAATTCCAAAATCTTCTCTCAATCTTTTCTCTTCTCTTGCCTGGTGTTTTCATGGGTAGAGACAATCACCATTTTTCTCTCAATCTCCTCCATATTTCACCATTCAATCCTCCAGATTGAATCCAAGCCTCTCAATGTCTTCCCTGTGCATTTCTACAACTAGGAATTCTATAAATACAATCTCATTGAACCAAGAAAAGGATCCAGATAATCTAACTTTTGCACTCTTACTCTATAGGAATTCAAGCACTCAAACATCAAGCATCAAGCATTCAATATCCAGCAATCAAGCTTCAATATCATGGCTACCTCCTGTAGCTGCAATTATCTGTTTCATGTCAATTCATGCTAGTTTAATTCATTTATCATCTAGTATTGTCATATTTAACTCCATATCATTGCTTTAGCATCCATCTTGTTCTTTCAATTGTCATTTTAACAATCATAGTGCACTCACGATCTGAGAGCCATTTTGATTTAATAAATCTTGGGAGATAGAGAACAATATGACGCGTTCAATTGATTATTGCTTTGAATTGATTCAATTTGATTTGTCTTTGATATAATGTCGTATTAAGAAGTGTTTTGTGCTTTACACCTAATCCCACATGCTTACAATTTCATTTGAATACACTCAAAAATTCTTGTAATAATAAAATTTCTCAATGCTTCTCTCAATTTAATTAGCATATTTGTTGCTAACACCTACAAGTTTTAGCCATCAACTACTTTGTCTATATCAACATCCAAACCCTTATTTATTTTTCCTATTACTATCAAATTAGTCTTGGGACTTCACTACTAACAATGAAGTCAATCTCTCTTCCCCATTATTAAAGAAACTCTTAATGGTGCTTCTTCACACCACCCAATTTTTCCTCAAGTAGTTACACATCAAGCAAACATATTATATAGGTGCTAAAGGTCCATCTCTACTTAAGACAACCTTGTGTCATCAAAATAAAATAAAAAATCCTAGACTATATCACAATAGCATCCTAATATCTCAAACTCTCAATTCTCAATTATCATAGGTTTTTGGCATTATATCCAATTCCAATTTTCAAATATCAACTCTCTATCATAGCATCTTAGCATCCAAGTTCATAATGTGTCACTTTCAAGATAAGCCCTACTCCATATCATTGTATTTTCAACACGTGTATTCACAATGTCAACTAATACCCCTCAAAATGATTTATTGCACTCAACTCCTTAATTTATCTAGGGTTTGAATTATAAATAAGCTACTATTTCTAGACATATTTGTCAAGTATATTTTATTCCACACTTTTAAACTATACAATATATTGGAAAAAGTAGAAAATTGTAACTATTTTATTGCCAATGCTCACACAATGAATGCATAATTTGGAAATTAGAAATCTTGGATGCTCAGCTTGGATGAACAAAAAACCACATTTTTTCTTAAGAAACTATTGGTAAAAAAATGTATTGCTGCTATATTTAGTTGTAAACAACTTCAAACTCATCAACGAACAATAGAAAGCATTACAACAATTGGAAAGACTTACATTAGATTAGTGACCTTCCTCTATGTTTGAGAGGTGCAACTCCCTCATATGATAAAACTTTGGGGTTTTTAGGGGTATGCTTTTGATCAAAAGGCATAAAAAGAAAAGAAACAAAATAGAAACAAGAAAGCATAATGGAAAAAATGGAAAAGAAGAGGAATAAACACATAGATCCATTCCCTAGAAAATATTATTGAAGAGAAAAAAATGCAACTAGGGTTAAATAAATGAAATGCATCCTAACATAATAAAGTTACATCCACACAAGGTTTCATGACTCCCAACCCATCATTTCATTTTAGATGCATGGAGTAAACACATATATTAAGGGGAAACATCACATGACAAAAAATATTCAATAAAAAGACTGTAAATTTGACATAAAAATAAAATACAGTGTAAAGGCAACATATTAGCTCATAGACCAAGCATATTATCTCTTATTCAAATCAAAATGAAGAACTCCATCTAGATTATTTCCTTCTTCAACCCTATGTTTTCCCTCATGAAGAATTGAACTTCCTTTTTTACATTATATTTCATTTATAAATTTTCAATTTGTGATTGATTCTTTAAATACAATAATTAAAAATAAACTCTTTTGGTTAGACTTGTCTTAACTTTTTTAAAAATAGAGCCATTTTTCAACTTGTGTTTACAAAAAGAAACTTTTCACACATTTTCAAAAAGTCACAAAGAACAACAAACTTTTAAGAGAAAAAGACATAATTAATAGTCTTGCTAAATGGTTTTGTATCCTCATCTTCATCTTTCCCACTTCTTGTGAATGCTAGAAGGAGGCATGGCCATTAGGAGTAAAATCATCAATGTTGATAGCCTTCCTTGCATTCTTTATTAAGAAAAATTCTTCAAGGATAATATAATATCATGCCAGTTCTTTGATAGCTCCATTAAATATTCCACATTTAAATGAATTTGGTAGCTTGAAGACTCGGTTGGACATCAACAAATCCAATTTCCCTTGACTTGGTTGTCATAAAATTGAAATCAAAATGTTAATGTGAATTGATCTCTAATGATAACTTTGTTAATTTTCCATAATCCATGTATTTCTTTAGAATTATAGTCTATCGAATCACTATCATCCTTTGATTCTCAAATTAAATGTACAATTCCATCTTCATTGGAGATACCCCTCAAAAATCTCATTATTTCCTTCAGTGGACAATAAAATGTCTTAAAAAATATTGTCAAACAACCAATAGAGTCAACTAGTTCTACACCTTTGCTTGCTTTATGAACTATTGTGTTATTTACATTAAACCTTCAATTTCTAATTTGTACCTTAAAATCAATATCTTTTCTTAGGTATGAACATAAATCTGCAACCCTTTTTCCTAGAGATCCAACTAGGGAAGAGCTTGGTAAATCTTAGAATGCAAGAGTCATCCCACTCTTCAATAGTAGTAATGATAAATTTCTTGACTATAACCTCAAGCTTTTTCTTAGACTCTAGAAGTTGCTAAGTCTACTTTGTTGCCATCTCCCTAGCACCTAAATCTATGACATGCAATTCACCACACTTATCATTGAGTTTCATGAATGTCTTCGCATATTTGATAACACCCTCATAATCTTTGCCATTAACATGATTAAGGTAGAATTTACACCTAGTAGCACTTGGTTTGAATCAGTTTTTGCAACCTCTAGTATCACTGAAGATTTATGGAGTCTGCTTACTTTCTTTGCTAGTTCACGGTGCTTTGAATTGAAAACTTGCACTTGTGAAGTTCTTGACATGGCAGTTCCTTGCAACAAGTTATTCACTCTCTAATTCTGTGGAAACGTTTGTCCAAATGAAGATTTATTAAGTTTGCATTGTTTCCCATCAATCTTGGTTGATGTTGAATCAAATGAAGTTGTGTGATGATCACCAAGAACAGAGGCTACCACACTTAAAAGTATGGGCTAATAGTTTTCTTACCAGACAATTAGCAGTTGAAGCCAGATTATGTGGTGCATCTTCAAGGTATTGAACGGTTCCCTGTGAACCAGGATAGAGTAAATAGATGGATCTATGAATGCACCCATCAAAGCAATGGCCTGAAACACTATGATTGGATCTTGAGATAATAATACTTTAGAGAGAAAACCTGATAGAAAGGTTGAGCCGTTTGGGATTTGGTTGACGTTACAAACATTAAAACGATGGAGACTTCTGTTACAATAGTTAGAGTGTGGCTCTCAATGCCCATATGAGACATCAAACTACTTGGGTGCACACCATGTTGGGCATATCCTACAAACATTGGTATCCAAGAAATAACATTTCGTTCAAGCATTCTACCAAACAGTTTACACACCTAATCTATGCCTCCAATTTTGCATATGTTGTTTATCGGAACATCTCCAACCATAATAGCTAACATGAATCCCCCTTCCATTACCCGTTTGATGGATGCCATACGCTGTTCAAGAACCCTCATTTACCCAAGCCGCAGGTAGGAAGATTGTGAAGGTTATGGAATTTGACCTTACATCTGTTAGTTGTGTTTGCTTGAAAATATCTAAGGCCTTTTCAACGAATCCATTTGTGTAAATCCAACAATCATTGCTTTCCATGAGATGACATCTTGGTGAAACATTTTGTCAAACAGTTTGCATACCTCATCTGTGCTGTGTCAAAGCTTCCATTTTTCTGCGGTTATTGGAGATTCAGGGAGTTCTTGAACCGTTGAACTCCTCGAACAGTTCAGAATCTTTAGAATTGGCTTGACAAGTGAAGTGTCGGGGGTTCGCTTGGTTCTTTGAACCATGAATCTCCTGACAAAAGTAAGATTGAAAAAGCTCCGACAATTATGCATTTCAATGAACCGTAAAAACATCAATCAAAGTGTGTTTCGACTTTTGGGAAAGTTCTTAGAACTTGCAAAATTGTTTCGGCGGGTTCTTGAACCCGTGAACTCACCAACGAGTTCAAAATCTTTATAAAACATTCACAAAGCGACATTTCTTGATTTTAAAATATTTTCTACCAAATTTGCCACATACTGTGAGTGATCATAAAAAATTGAAGTTGTCGCCCACTTTGAGTGGTTGTATGAATTTCATAAAAATGCTTTTATCCAATTTAAATCATTTTTACTAACATGCTAACCAAAGCGTTCTAATGAAATAGATGAAAAAAACTAATCTCCACCGAATTTTCGTGACTGATATGATGATTCCTCGATATTTATTGGATGACTTTCCATTTTCTTAAAAATGGTGAGTGATGTGATGATTCTTAGATATTTATTGACTGGCTTTCGATTTTCTTAAAAATGATTGTGATTTCTTACAATCAAAACCAAACTTTGGAATCTGAAGCATCTTCAAAACCAAAACTTTCTGCAAATAGAACAATTTAATAAATCACGTCATTGAAACTTATGAAGTCATTTAAAAATGACATTTGACCGTGAGCTGTGAACAAATGTTGATGATTTACACTTGCAACCCCACTGTTATACCTTGTTAAAAATTGAATTGCTTTTGATGCAAACTCGATCAAAGTGTATGCACAAATTATGAGAGAACCAAGTTATGTCAACTTGGTGCAGAGAAAGTGTGGCACAAAATTTGAATGCAAATGGCTTGTGACTATGAACACAAATTGTTGATTTCAATTTAGCAAGGAATTCGACAATGGCATATGGGAAAATGACTTGACAACACATAATGATTCATGATCTAATAAAGTTTAAAAATTATTGAGTTCAAAAGTGAGGACAATAGAACCCAACAAAAAAGTTGATGGCTATCACTTTAGAGATGCTTCCTTAAATTTCGAAAGGGAACTTAGGTCCTAAACACAAGTCCTTTAGTCCACATTCTTGTGTGGAAAGGAAAATTTATCATTGACCTATGTATGGATGTCCAACTCCAAAGCACCTCATTTTGAAATGGTCAAAGTAGATGGTCCTTGAGTAGCAAAGGAGGTAATAGAGAAGGGAAAGGTTATTGAAGCGTTGTCAAATTTGATCGAAACGATAAATTCCTTTAAAAAAGAGGCTCGTGAATGGGAAAATGACTTGTCTCTCATGATACAATCACACCACCAAAGCAAGAGTAGACAGATGGAGGCTGATAAATAGTATTCTCAACCTTGTATAGATCTACTATAGTACAAGTGAAATTTTAATATTGATGCAATTTGAAATCATGTTTAGACAATAATCACTATACTTGTACAAGTGAGTTAAACATAGATTGGGCATAAATTGAGTTCTATTGTCATCTATAAAAGCTATATGATTGTTTAGGTATAGGAGATCATCATATCTAAGACAAGATCAAGTATCCAAGTAGCCATTAAAAGAGAAAATATTGTCAATTACAACATGCACCGTGCCACCATGACAAAAATTGTATGGGATAGATAGAGATACTGTTAGGTTGTGGATTCCCTTTATATGGATTTTATTTGTCCAATAAGAGCAAATATCTTGTATCCAAATGTCAGTAATAAGTATAATAAAAACATCAATTTATTATTTAAACTACAGTCACAAACACTTTTATACATCCTTTGTTATATTCTGATATGCAGATCTCCATCCATGGCAATTTAGTGAGATCGAGAAACCCTTGCCAAATATCCTTGAGTTTTTAATTTTGAATAATTTGTATGAATAATTTTGCATTAATAAATGGAATTCCATAAGGTCGTTGGTCTACAATAGAGTTGCTCTTTGGTGCAACAATTAAATTTGGATTGTCAAATCCCATCAAATAGTCAGTCATATAAAGGCAAAATTTCAATTCTATAAAAAAAAAATATTCGGGATAAAAGTTTATGTTTGCCCCCTCCTCACTTTCCCCTCCCTTCAGGTGAGCCATATAATATTCTAAGCTGAAGAAATGTTCACAAGGAGATAGATGCAAAATATCGTGGCAAGATCTACAAATTTGGGAAGCCTTAGTTTAGTGACAAGACTAAATCATTGTCTCTACCAGTGACTTGTCGAGTACTTGGCAGGACTCAGCAAACTCGTGAGTCTTTTTCCTAGCCATGTCAAATTGACTAGGCTCACGAACCAATTATAGCTGAGTCTAGTTGAATACTCGATCGAGTCTCAGGCTTGAACTCATTGAGTCTCAGGCTCGAACTCCCAAGCCCTTAGCTCAGATTCTTGAACTGGACTAAAACATCCAGCCGCAATTTTTAAGTCAAAAATCTCACTTTTTATCTTGTTTTGTTCTAATTCGTCCATTTCGCTTCACGAAACATGACTTTACAAAAAGATGATTTGAGAAGAGAATTTTGAAGGATTGAAATTTGATCATATCATCAAACAAACAAACAACTATTTTTGTCTTTTTTTTGTTTTCTTGATTTGAAAAAAATGAAAAATTAAGAAAATGTTATTAAAAAAATAATAATTTCACCCATCTCTTATTTTCTAACACTTTTAACTTTTATTTGCATTCTATTTTGTTTAAAAATAATTTTTAATTTTTCTTCTTATTGTTTTTTGTAAAACCTTATTGATTTTTCTTGCATGTTTAAACAATAATGTAACACAATTAAGTGGTAAACAAGGGCCAAGTCACTTGTAATGAATGCAAGAAGCTTATGAATGAAGGAATTAATAGATTAAAATACCACCTTGCTAAAATATTTGAACAAAATGTGAAGGCATGCACTAAGGTGTCGGTTACTAGAGAGATGAATGTCCTACTTGCTAAACTGTACGAAATGAAAAAAGTGGAAAAGCAAAAAACAAAAGAAGCAATAGCAATAATGATGAATCAAAATGTACCTACGAATTCCTTTGTTACCCCAACTCTGAGCATTTGTCATCCACATTCCTCTATTGATGAGAGTCTTGAGGGTTCTATTTCTGTTTCTAGCCATATTTTTTCTTCATCGCCAAATTTATGTGTTCCACATAATATTTTAGGAGCACAACCCTCACTTGAAGGTACTGCTTGGAATAAAGAAAAACACCATGAGGCTAGAATGACAGCAACAAACTTTTGGTACTATAAAAATTTACCTTTCAATGTGGCAAACAACCCATATTGTAAAGGGTTGGTGAATGCATTAACAATTGTTGATAGAGAGTTTAAGATTCCAACAACTAAAGATTTGAGTGGGTCATTGCTAGAAGAAGTCATAAAGATACATGACTTGTGGTTAATGATCAAAACAAAGTATGGTGGAAAAAAATATGTAACATCTTATCAGATGGATGGACAAATGGACTAAATAGGAGTCTCAACTTTTTAGTAGCTTTTAGTGACACATTGATGTTCTTGAAGTCTATAGATGTCTCACATGAAGTCAAAAATGTTGAGACCTTACACAATCTACTCGATGGGGTGATTTAGGAGGTTGGACTTGATAATGTTGTCCAACTTACCATGGATAAAACAAAAGCACATGTAACTACACGAAGACTTATTATGGAGAGATATCCAACTATTTATTGGACACCTTGTGTTATGTTATGGAGACCAAACAGACTCGGATAAAATCTTCATATTAATTTTCATTAAAAAATTGTTGCACTTATTAAATATTTATGTTGCTCTTGTATCTAAAAGGGTGGTTACAAACAAATGTTAAATGTTGGAAGTGATTAGTTACAGTATTTTTAATATAAAGTCCATGGACAGCTAGAACAACCAGAAATATAAATGTAGTTGCCCAAAGAAAATGTTTTATTGGGTGCATGAGGAACAACCAATGGACACACTTCATTGATAATTAATGGGACATGTGTAGAAGCATATTAGAATACTCGGTGATGAGTTTTGAGGTGTACAGGTCATGAAAAATGTTAGCAGAAAATCGCAAAGTAGTGGCTGGAAAAACACAAGAAAAGTTGCGGGTACCCATAGCCATGGTTGTGTAAAATCAACAAGTGAAAAACGTTGTTGCATGTTGTTGCATATCTTTGCATGTATTTGCATGTCATGGTAAAGGTTATTTGTTGGGAGTTTAATATATTTTGGACCCTCTTGTTAGTGGATGTAGCTCGAATTTGGGTGAACCACATTAGATCTTTGTGTTATTCTTTTACAATCCAAATTTTTTGTGTGTTTTATTTCTCTGTTTTATTGATCAAATCTCCATTTAACTAATTAAAATCTACCTTCTAACCCTAACAAGTGGTATCAAAGTGGGTTGCATTCAGTTATCCTTTGCAAGAAGGTCTCACGATTGTGTGGGAGTCTCATGGTTGAGTGGGAGTTATGGCAGACAAGGGTAAGTTGAAGGTACAAAAAAATCTATGGACAAAACTTTTAGTTATGGAAGATGCAGATGGAGGACTATTTTTATTAGAAGGATTTATGGTGGCCATTGGAAGGGAAAGCCAAGAAACCCTCGGCTATGTTTAATGAGGATTGAGATATTCTGGATAGAAAGGCACTTGGTAGTATTCATTTATGCCCGACACAATCGATGGCATTTAATATTTCAAAAGAAAAGACAATTGAAGATTTGATGAAGACCCTAGCAAAGTTATATGAAAAGTCTTTTGCTTTGAATAAGGTATTTCTTATGATGCATTTATTTAATATGAAAATGGTTGAAGGTGGGTCAGTTGTTGATCATTTAAATGAATTTAACACAGTTACCAATCAATTGACTTATGTTAATGTAAACTTTGATGAAGAAGTTAAGGCTCTTTTGCTTCTATGTTCTTTGTCTAAAAGTTGGAATAGCTTGGTAATGGCAGTTAGTAATTTGGCAATCAGTAATTCTATTTCCGGTTCAAATACGCTGAAATTTGATGTTGTTGGTGTGATTTCGAGCGAGGAAATTTATAAGAAAAGATCGAGTGGTACATCCACATCATGCAGTGTTTTGAATGCAAAAAGTAGGGGCAAAACAAAGGAGAGGAAATAATTTTGGAGGTTGGGGTAAGTCACGAGGAAAATCAAAGGACAAGAGGTCCAAATCCAGAGAAAAGAATGATTGTTGGTACTGCAGTAAGCCAGGTCATTTAAAGAAAGATTGTTGGTCTCAAAAAAAAAAATTAAGAGGGGACAAAAAGGAAGGCAATAAAAACGAAAATGTGGTAAGTAATAAATCTGATGAGGATGGTTCAATTTTTTCCCTTGATAATGTCGATGATTCTTGGGTATTAGGCTTCATTTCATGCTACGCCCCATAGAAGTTATTTTCTTGAGTGTGTACAAGGATATTTTGGGCTAGTTTATTTGGGAGATAACGAACCTTGTCAGATTGTTGGAAAGGGAAGAATCAAGATTAAGTTGCAGAATGGGAATCATTAGCTACTACATGAGGTAAGGCACGTTCCAAGGTTAAGCAGAAATTTAATTTCAACAAGGC